>RJWM01000846.1:109402-142959 GCA_004363535.1 Dasyprocta punctata | reverse complement strand
CAGAAGTTCTATATTTTAAATTGGTCCAATCAATCACATTCCCTTTAGAATGTATGGTTAGATCTTTGGTTGTATCATGCTCAAGAAATTTTCCCTAACCTGAAGTCATAAGATACCATACTGCATATTTTCTTAAAATGCTGTAGTTTTGCTTCACCGGGGTTTGAACTCACAACCTCGCGCCTGCCTGACAGGTGTGTAAGCCACTGAGCCAAACTCCCGGCCCTGTTTTTTTGAGGCAGGGTCGCACTATGTAGCTCAGGCCGGCCTTGCACTCGCATTGTAGCCCAAACCGGGCCTCGAACTCACAACGCTCCGCCTACCTCAGCCTCCCGAGTGCTGGGATTAAAGGCGTGAGCCACCACACCCGGTAAGGGTAGGAAAACTTATTAGAGAAAAGGAATGGGGAATGGGAATAGCTTCTGAGAGATAGGAGGGGCCCAGAATGGGTTGCCTAGTTTTGCTTTTAGTCTGTAGGCACTTACTTTGCCTAGAATTGATATTTGTGTATAGATAGTATGAAAAGGGAGTCAGATTTTATTTTATTTTCCCTATAGACAACATTTTTTCAGTTTATTTATTGAAAAATCTGACCTTTTCCTAATGATTCCCAGGGCCTCCTCCAGCAGTCAGGTATTGATGAGCTTTCTCTGTGCTTTTCTGTGGAGTATGGTTTATGGTCTATTTTGGATGGAGCCCCTGTAAAGTCTCCCACAGACCAAACCAGAACAGTCATTTGCACTAAGTGCCACTTGTAAACTGAACTTACAAACAGCCTAGTTTTTCTAAAAACCAAGAGAGGCCAATCAACCAAGTAAGCATAATGAAGAAGTCCCCTCTGTTTTAACCTTGTAAGGAAAGTAACTTTGAAAGGACCCATCTGCCCTTTCTCTCTGTCTTTGCTTGCTTTCTTAGCCTGATTCTGCCTTTAAAGCCCTTATATTCTACTCACGCCATTGAAACATTCTCTTGTATAGTTAGGTGTTGCCTGATCCTAGAAGCACAAAATGTGAGGAATAGTTTTTCTTGTTCAAAGACCCCTAAAAAAATTGTACTCCACAGGCAGAGTGAGACTTTAATGAAGTCTTGCAAGCCTGGGTGTTTGATCTGATAAGCACACATGAGTTGAGAAGCAGTGTGCTTTTATTCCTAACTTGCAAGAATCCCTCCACCTCTTTCCCATGGCCTGGAATCTGGGGTTCATACTCTATCCTTGTGGGTACCAATTACATCCTCCCCCTTCTCTTTGTGCCCCTTCCTCCCTTCATGCATTCCTTTTCTTTCTTTCTCTCTTTCATTCTTTCAAGCACAGATTTTTATTCTTTTTTCTTTTTTCTTCTTTCTTTCTTTCCTTTTTTTTTTTTTTGAGACAGGGTCTTATTATGTAGTCTAGGCTAGCCTTGAACTTACAATAGTTCTCCTACCTCAGCCTCCCACAGGTGTGCACCACCATGCCTAGCTATGCATTACTTTTTATATGACTTGCTGGCTTCTCAGGACAATAATTCATGAAAATTTGTTTGTCTAGTAGTTATCTCTTACCCCAGTACCTTATCTCTGGTGTGAGCCATTTTATAGCCTGTATGTCTGTGTCCACTATTCAATCCAGTTAATTCTGTGAATAAGGGCTTGTTAGAGTGGTTAATGAAATATGAACTAATCAAAATATTTGTATTTCTTACACAAACAAAAGCCATAGAAGGTCATTAAACTAAATTTGCTATAATTATGTCTTTTCACATTGTTCTTGGTCTATCCATGAACTAAAGCCACTGTATATTCTCAGTTTAATCCCACAACTTAATGTTTTGAGTAGTAAGTCCCCTACCTCATTCCTCCTCATAAGCCCTGGCTGGTCGTTAGTCTGTATTTCATAAGCATTTTAGAATCTACTTGTCAAGTTATATACAAACACACATTAAAAACTTCTTTTTTTTTTTTTTCAAAACTCCTTGAATTTTGGTTGAGATTGCATTGTGTTTATAGGTCAATATGGGGAAATTAACACTGAGGTTTTTTTTTTTTTTTTTTTTTTTTTTTTTTTTTTTTTTTTTTTTTTTTTTGTGGCACTAGGGATTGAACTCACAATTTCGCACCTGCCGGACAGGCACTTAAGCCATTGAGCCAAACTCCTGACCTTAGTTTTTTGAGGCAGGGTTGCACTATGTAACTCAGGCCGGCCTTGCGCTCTCATGTAGCCCAAGCTGGCCTCAAATTCACAACGCTCCTCCTACCTCAGCCTCCCAAGTGCTGGGATTAAAGGCGTGCGCCACCATGCCTGGCTAACACTGAGTTTTATAAACCGCATTCAAGATCTTCCTTCACCAAAAAAAAAAAAAAAAAAAAAAAAAGCTGGGCATGGTGGCATACAGCTATAATCCCAGCACTTGAAAGGCTGAGGCAGGCAGATCACCATGAGTATGAGGCCAGGGCTACATAGTGAGTCTAAGGCCAGCCCTAACTATGTAGTGAGACACTGTCTCAAAAAAAAAAAAAAAAAAAAAAGCCAAGAGAAACTTATTAAACTATGCATAATGGATCACTTCAGACCAGTCTGGACAGTGGAGCAAGACGCTGTTGTCCACCAAGTAGGTGTATAGCTATTCAAGTTTGCCTTTTTCTTCTTAGATGATTTCTGGTAGTTCCTATGTACTGTTATCTGAACTTGTCCTCCAAAGTTCATGTGTTGAAAACTATTAATCCTCAATGCTACGGTGTTGAGAGATGGGATCTCTAAGAGGCAATTAGGCCATGAGGGTGAAAGCCATTGATTTGAGACCTTTCTTCTTTGCAATGTAGGGTGGTTGTTTTGTCCCTCTCTCTTTGTTTCTTTCATTTCTTTTCTTTTCTTTCTTTCTTTCTTTCTTTCTTTCTTTCTTTCTTTCTTTTTTTTTTTTTTTTTTTTTTTTTTTTTTTTTTTTTTTTTTTTTTTTTTTTTTTTTTTTTTTTTTTTTTTTTTGTGGCACCGGCGATTAAACTCACAACCTTGCACCTGTCAGGCAGGTGTTTAAGCCACTGAGGCAAACTCCCGGCCTTGGTTTTTTGAGGCAAGGTCGCACTATGTAGCTCAGGCCAGCCTTGCGCTCGCATTGTAGTTCAAGCCAGCCTCGAACTCACGGCGCTCCTCCTACCTCAGCCTCCTGAGTGCTGAGATTAAAGGTGTGCGCTGTTTTTTTTGTTTTTGTTTTTTTTTTTTTTTTTTTTGAGACAGTGTCTTGCTATGTAGCTCAAGCTTAACTTCAAACTCACAGCAATCCTCCTGCCTCGGCCTCCAAAGTTCTGAGTTACAGGCCCCACCACCACACTTGGCTGTCCATTTATTTCTTAATACATTATTTATTATATTTTACTTCTACATAAATTATAAAATCTATTAATTGATTGATATTATTTTTATTTTACTCTAAGTCTAGGACAAAGGCCCTAGGACTGGAATCCTGAGGAGGCCACTCAGGGAACAGCCCTAGATTTACACTAGGGTAAGGTTTGTGGGAAAGAGACTTCATGGTGTCAATTCTAACTTTTTTTTTTTTGGTACTGGGAATTGAACTCAGGACACTGCGCTTGCCAGGCAGGCACTTATACAGCTGAGCTATATCCCTGGCCCTCAACTCTAACTTGCTCTTGCTTGAAAGTCCCATGGAAATTGAAGAAGAGAGTATAAGAGTCCAAGGAAAACTGTATGCCATACACACATCTTGGCAATAGGAGCAGAAGACCCCAAAAACTTCACTAAAATACAGGTAGATATAATAAGCAAATACAGTAGTGTAAACTAAGTCGACACTCAAAAATCAATAGCCTTCCGGTACATGAATAACAAACTCACTGAGAGAGAAATCAGGGAAACAACACCTTTCACAATATCATCCAAAAAAAAAAAAAAAAGAAATACCTAGGAATCAATTTAACAAAGGATGTAAAAGACCTATACATTGAAAACTATAGTACTTTTAAAAAGGAGATTGAAGAGGACATTAGAAAATGGAGAGATATTCTGTTCTCTTGGATAGGAAGAAACAATATAGTGAAAATGGCCATACTTCCAAAACTATTATACAGATTCAATGCAATCCCAATCAAAATTCCAATAACTTATCCCACAGAATTAGAGAAAACAATCCTAAAATTCATGTGGGGCCAAAAGAGACCTAGAATAACAAAGGTAATCTTGGGAAACAAAGACAAGACAGAGAGCATCACACCCCCTGACTTTAAATTATGCTATAAATCCACAGTGATAAAAACAGTGTGGTACTGGCAAAAACAAACAAACAAAAACAAAACAAAACAAAACAAAACAGACCCGAAGACCAATGGAGGAGATTAAAGAATGCAGAAACAACTCCAGATACAATAAGTTACCTTATCTTTGGCAAAAGTGCTAAACACATTCACTGGAAAAAGAACGTCTTTAATAAATGGTGCTGAAAAAACTGGCTCTACACATACCAAAGATTATAAAGTTGGATACATGTCTTTCACCATGCACTAAACTAAAGTCAGAATGGATCAAAGATCTAAATATTAAAACAGAAACAATAAATCTGCTGGAAGACAGAGTAGATAAAACTCTTGAAGACTTGAAGGTGCAGGCAAAGACTTTATGAACAACACCCCAACTGCACAGAAACTATCACAAAGAATCAACAACTGGGATCTCACCCTATTGAAAAGCTTTTGCACAGCAAGAGAAACCACCAACAGAGTGAAGAGACAATGCACGATGTGGGAGAAAATGTTTGCCAGCTGTACCTCAGACAAAGGATTACTATTGAGCATATATAAAGAACTCAAAAAAATCAGCCCTCCCAAATTTAAAGACCCAGTCTAAAAGTAGGCATCTGAGATGAATACATACTTCTCAGATGAAAAAATATAAACAGCAAATAAATATATAAAAAATGTTCAATATCACTGGTCATTTGAGAGATGCAAACTGAAGCAACAGTGAGATTCTACCTCAACCCAGAAAGAATGGTTATTATTAAGAAATCAAATAATAACAAATGCTGGAGGGGCTGTGGGAAAAAGGAACCCTTCTCCACTGTTGGTGGTGGTGCAACCATTGTGGAAATCAGTGTGGAAATTCCTCAAAAAACTATTGTATTGGAGTTCCCATTTGACCCAGCAATAGCTGAGTATCTTCCCAGAAGAATTAAAAACCTCATATTGTTATAGGCAACTGAGTTAGACAGAAATATTATAGGCAGTCAGACAGGGTTAGGCCCTCAAAGGAGCAGGCACAGAGGACCAGGTATCGTGTGACCTTGGAAGATATATACACCTCTTGCTGTGGGCCAGATCTCAACACAGAAAGCAAAACAAATGCAACCACACCCTAAGTATAAGCATTAGGGATTACGGATGGATCATCTTGAGAAGCCAAGAATTACCATCCCAATCCCCTAATCTGTAAGAATGCTCGCTTACTAAGTGACTCGCTTCCCCATTTGCCCTTGACTTGCTCAATCTTATCTAAACAATCAATTTTATTGGTTGATCACAGTTTTGTCCCACCTCAAGCCCATCTGCCTTGCGAGTTCCCAGTTTTCCCCATCAGGGTTTTGCTCTATAAGTCACTGGAAAAGACAGAGTCTCGGGCAACCCACTTGGGCCCCGCTTCTGTTCCTTAGATAGAAGCTTTCTCTCAATAAATATCTTCTGCTCTTACCCTCCGTTGTTCCTAAAATGCACTCTTCGATTTTTAAAGAACACAAACTTGTGCCGGACATGTAGTAGGTTGGCGCTCCTCCTTTAGTTATTCAGAGTACAAGATATCTGCATTTAATTGCCCAAACAATATTACCATAAACCATTCTTTCCAACAAACTAAGAGAAATTAGTAGTATAACTAACTTAACTATCATTTATATATACACATATGTACATATATATATATATACACACACACATATATTATTTCTGCTCACACTAGGGAGACAATATGATGTTCACACATGCATGTCTGATTTATTTCACTAATGAGTATGGTCTCAAGTTGCATCCACTTACCTATAAAAGTCTCCAGTTTATCCTTCTTTATTGCTCAGTAGTACTCCATTGTATAAAAATACCTCATCTTTTTTTATTCATTCCTCAGTTGATAGACATTTAGGATGTTTTCAAGATTTGGGTATTAAAAATTGTGCTGCTATAAACATGAGTGTACATATATCACTGTGATATTGATATAGGAAAATGATCTCGGTGGGAGACCTATGTGTGTGTGTACTCTGAATAACTAAAGATAACAATAGGCAATGTATTAACTGTTGTTACCCTTTAATTGACATGTTTTAAAATTTTGTGGGTTTTTTTCTCTTTAAAATAAAAAAAATGAGCCGGGCATGGTGGCGCACGCCTTTAATCCCAGCACTCGTTAGGCTGAGGTAGGAGGAGCGCCGAGTTCAAGGGCAGCTTGGACTACAACGCGAGTGCAAGGCTGGCCTGAGCTACATAGTGTGACCCTGCCTCTAAAACCTAGGGCTGAGAATTTGGCTCAGTGGCTTAAGCGCCTGCCCTGGCAGGCACGAGGTTGTGAGTTCAATCCCTGGTGCCGCAAAAAATAAAAATAAAAAAATAAATAAATAAAATGCTGCCGGGTATAATGGCGCACTCCTGTAATCCCAGCACTCGGGAGACTGAGGCAGGAGGATCATTGTGAGTTCAAGACCAGCCTGGCCTACAAAGTGAGCTCAAGGCCAGCCTGAGCTGCATAGTGAGACCCTGTCTCAAAAAAACAAAAGTAAAATAAAAGTAAAGTAAAGTAAAGGGCTGAGGATATAGCTCAGTGCAAAGGCCCTGGCAATCCCCAGTACCACAAAAACAAACAAAATCCACAAAGGAGCTCCATCAGCACCGATTCTCTTGTGCTTATACCACACCCCCAGCATCCATTGATCCGTCCTTCATCTGTATAACTCTGTCATCTCAAGTATTCTGTAAATGGAATCATATAGTGAGTGTCCTTTTGAGATTGATGTTCTTCACCCAGCACCCAATCCTTTGGTGGCTCAGATATAAAATATCAATGTATTGTTTGTCTTTTTTACAGAGAAGTATTCCATGGTTACCATCGACCTGGAAGGACCTCTGTGTCATTTCCATGTGGGGGCTATTACAAATAAAGTTGCTAAAAACTTTATTGTGCATGTTTTTGTGTGGAGGTAAGCCTTCTTATTAGATTAAAGTAACCACCTGGTGTGCCTGCTGATTTACAGGTTCACATGCTTAATTTTTTTTTTTTTAAACAGAGTCTCCCTATGTAGTTCAGGCTGGATTTGAACTCAGTGTGTGGCCCAGGCTGGGCTTGAACTTTCAGTGATCCTCCTACCTCAGCCTCCTAACTGCAGGTGTGTGCAACCACACCCAACAATATGCTTAATTTTTGTTTTGTTTTGTTTTGTTTTTTGTCTTTTTTATTTTAAAGGGAGTTGTATGGGGTATGCAGTGTACCCCCAAGTCCTCATATAATTTTGATGGGGCTGAGTTATTGGTTTGTTGATTGACAATGTGAGCGCTGTGCCCGCCCAAGGGTGGAGCTGACATATAGCGTAAGGGAAGGTGGGTCTTCCCCTTCCGCCCTCTCTCTCTCTCTCTCTCTCTCTCTCTCTCTCTCTTCTTTCTCTCGCCAACGTGCCTTGCAGCTTGCAGCCGCCATGAACGGTTGCCTTGGAGCCAACTTTATGGACTGAAACTCCCGAGAAACTGTAAGAATAAACCTTTCCTTCCCTAACTTTGGGCATCAGGTATTTTGTCTCGGCAACGAGCGAAAAGTAACTAAGACAGGAGTAAAACAGAACAGTACAATGAGACAAAACAAAACAGTAATAAGACAGTAGGAAATCTACAATCGTTACTATATTGCATATTGTTGTCCTCTAAATAGTTACCCAGACTACCAGCCCTAGGCCTGCAAAGTCAATCAAACAACATAAATGTCAGGTTACTTCCCTACTTCAGTTACTTATTATCATCTCAGCCTGTGTTGTGTCTGGTTGCTTATTGAGGGTGGGGGGTGAGAGGTGGAGGCAGTTTTCTTGCTGCTTCTCCCTGGCCAGCAGGGAGGCTACACGGCTTCCTTTCTGCATCTCCTTGGCCAGTAAGGCCTCTGCGGGCACACAGGGAGGCTGCACAGCTGCCTTGCTGCTTGTCCCCTGCTGAAGGGCCTCATTAGCATACAGGGAGGCTGCACAGTTTTCCTGCTGCTTCTCCTTGGCCAGTAAGACCACTACTGGCCCACAGGGAGGCTTCACGGCTTCCTTGCTGCTTCTCCGCAGCCAGGAAGTCCTCTACCAGCACACAGGAGGCTTCATGGCTTCCTTGCTGTTTCTTCCCAGCTGGTAGGACCTCTGGCGCACAGGGAATGGGGGTCACATTGCTTCCTTGCTGTTTTTCTCTGGTTGGCACACAGGTGGTTGGGGCTGCATTGCTTTCTTGTGGCTTCTCCCTAGCGGCTGGTAGGGCCTCCGGAGGCCAGCACACAGCAAGCGGGGTGGGGGCTGCATTGCTTCCCTACTGTTTCTCCCTGTCTGGCAGGTCCACCACCCCTGGTTTTCTTATTTTTGCTGAATTCCTGAATTATCTCTCTCCATGGGCTTCCAGTTTCAGTTCAGACCCTATCTGTATCCATGGGACCCACCTCTCTCCTTCTCTTTCTCATGTTGCTATATTCCAGAGTCTGGTCACCAAAGTTTGGAGAGGGTCTATCTCTGCTGCTCACTGCTCTGCCATTTTCCTGGAAGATTTTTTTTTTCTTTGTACGTGTGTATTTTTGAGACAGAGTCTCACTGTGCAATTCAAACTGGACTTGAGCTCACTCTGTAGCCCAGGTTGGCTTCAAACTTGCCACCATTCTCCTGCCTCAGTCTCCTAAGTGCTGGGATTACAGGCATGTGCCACCATGCCTGGCTAACATGCTTAATTTTTAAGAAACTGTCAGACTGTCTTTCAGTGTGTCTGCATCGTCTCCTATTCTCACCAGCCATTTGTGAGATCCAGCTGAGGTGTATTCCCCATTGTTTGGGGTCACCTCTGCTCACTTCAGCCAGACATCATTTGCATTTCCCTAAACACTGGTGACATGGAGTGTCTCATTTGCCATCTATGTCTTCTTTAATAAAATATCTGTTTCTGTCTTTTTTTTTTTTTTTTACAGTACTGGAGACTGAACCCAGGTCCTTCACACTGAGGTATGTCCCCAGGCACTACTTCCCACTTTTTGAGATAGATCTCCAGAAGTTGCTAAATAAATTTGCCATCTTCTTGCCTTATCTCCTAAGTGCTGGGATACAGGTCTGTGCCACCACTCCTGGCCCTATTCTGTTTTTTTTTTTTTTTTTTTTTTTTTTTTTGGCACTGGAGATTGAACTCCCAACCTCACACCTGCCAGGCAGGCGCTTAAACCACTGAGCCAAACTCTCAGCCCTAGTTTTTTTGAAACAGGGTCGCACCATGTAGCTCAGGCCGGCCTTGTGCTCGTGTTGTAGCCCAAACTGGCCTCGAACTCACAATGCTCCATGTACCTCAGCCTCCCGAGTGCTGGGATTAAAGGTGTGCGCCACCACGCCCGGTTCTGGCTCCATTCTTTTTGAGTTGAGTGACTTTTTCATTGATTCATAGAAATTCTTTTTATTTTCTGAAGATGAGTTGTTTTCAGTTACATGAATTGCAGATATCTCTGCCCTCTGCTACCTGCCCTTTTCCTCTCTTGATATGGTATAGAGGAACAATCTAAAATAATTTTGTGTTAATAATTACTAGTAAATATAGTTTATGGTGAGTTTTTAAAAATTTTAAAAAATTTCCCTACTTTCTTATCCTTGTATTTAAAAAGCATTTCTTGTTTTTATCATTTAAAACCACCAATAGAAGCCCTAGCTGAACACTGGTACCATAGCAGCATTCCACCACAGCCTGGGCTCTTGTTTTGGTGCATGTGTGACTCCTTTTATAAAACAAGGATGACGTTTCCTAGGACTAAGTACCTGTGGCCGTGCTTGGCCTTGAAAAGAGTGGCCACCTCTGTGGACCCTAAGAAGAGCCTCTGCTGGTCAGGGTGTGAGAAACTGTGGTACTATCTTTTCTATCAAAAGATAAAAACATCTGGGTGTGGTGTAATCCGAGCACTGTGAGGGGGCTAGGGCAGGAGGATCCCTGTGAGTTCCAGGTCAGCCTGGGCTATAGTGAAATCAGGGCTAGCCTGAATTACATAGCAAGATCTTGTCTCAAAAACAAACAAACAAATGAAAGACATAAACAGGAGTGCTTCCATTTTAGCCTGTGGTCCACATTAGGTGGCCCCACCCCTCACCTAGAAATTATGGGAAATGTCTAAATTGTTTGTTTTATTTTGAGACAGGGTCTCCCTATGTAGTCCAGGTTAGCCTTGAATTTGCAGTGATCCTCCAGCCTCAGCCTCTCCAAGTGCTGGGATTACAGGTGTAGGTCACCACGCCTATCCGGGAACACCTAAATTTTGGGAACATAGATACAGACCAAAGACAGCTTATCACTAGCAAAAGACTTTTTGTTCCCCATACCTTCTCCCCTCCTGCTCCTCCTTCTCAGCAAACCTTCAAATCCTTCCCTGACCCAGTTTAAACTAGCTGACTGGGATAGACTGTAAACCCTTCCCATGCTTTAGGGCTTAAGCCCTACCACCACTAGGTGCAACCTCTGCCTCCAGTCTGAGTGCACTCACAGTCTCCTGTAGAAGTGAACTATAAACTTTGCTTTGTTGAGTCCTCTTGCTTGCTGTCTGCTGAGTACATTCTTTTCAGCACCAACAATTTGAGTTTGGGGGCTCATTTCTAACAAGGGGAAGGAATGGAAGACCTGTTCTATCCATTGAGAGGGAACATCTAAAGTCAGAAGTTGAGAATTTACAGGAGGGATCACTGCTCAGACAACTCAGTGAAAGGATGTGAAAAGCAAGGGAACTTCACAAAAGCAGAACAAATCACTAACACGTGAGTGGACTTTGGTGGTCCTGTCAGCACCTTGTCAGGTGAGAAGGAAGTGAGCCCTCTGCTACCCTGTCCACCTTACAAGGACTTTTAGGTGGCAAGATCCAAAGCAGGTTACCTCCTTATTTCTCAGATAACAGTATGCCTGGCAGAAATCCCCTTTCCTGACACACACCTGTGGCCTCCTGCGGGCCCAAAGAACTATCTCTATGGCTAGTGTCCCATCTTAATACCCAGTAACTGTCCTGCACTGTGGGTCTCCTGCTGTCCAGGCAGATGGGCCACCGCACCAGGAAAGGTGTTCCATCTTGGTGGACCAACAGTCTAGGCACCTGCCATGTATAGGAGGATCCAGATCCCACACTGCCTACCTTCCTGCCCTCCCCAAAGCCCGAGAGAGAAGGAGGTCAAATCTGAAGTGCAATCCAAGTCTGTGGACTTTATTCTGGCTGCAGGGCAGGCTGGGAGTGTAGGGTATGACTCTCCAAATTGGCGGGAGGGCCACCAGGCCGAAGCAGCTAGCTGTAGCTGTCGGGGTCCGTTTCCTCCGGAAGAAAGTAGCGCTGCAGGGCTGGCTGCAGGAGCCTCGGGGGCCGAGCACTAGTGGGTTTGGGCCACCCGGGGGGAAAGGGCTGTAGCTCCACCCGAGGCAGCGGCAGCTTCAGCGCACGGATGGCGCCATCCAGCGTTCGGGCGCAGTGTCGGGACAGGGCATGGCCTGGGAGCAAACGGGCAGTGAGGCAGGAGCGGGCCAACAGGGGCTGATGGGGCTGACGAGGCCAGGAGTCAGGGTCCAAAGTGGACCCTGGGCCCACTCACCCCTCAGTCTCATCTCTGAGCTCTGGGCCGCTGCCTCCTGCAGCCGGAGGATGGGGTGGTGCCTAGGGGAGGTGGGGGTTCAGCCAAGCCACACCCAACACCTACCCTCACCCCACACATACTTCCCCTGCACCACACACCCACGATCCCGAGGCGGCGGTACCACTGTGTTGGGCTCTAGCAGGCAAAAGGCCACGTGTGTGTGCTTGGCATCCTGCAGCAAGCTCTGCTGCCGGACGCGCTGCTTCTCGCAGAAGAAGTTCAGTGCATCAATGGTGCACAGGTCCAGCATCTTCAAGTGCGACCAGTTGGTCTTCTCAAGTGGCAGCAATGTATCACGCTGGGCAGGAGGCACTTGAGGGTCCACACGGACCTGGGGCACCATGCAGAAGCTCTCTAGTGTCTCGGAGAGAAAGCGTCTGGTCCGCCTGGCATGCACCTGTGTGGGTGTGGGCTCGGCCTGGAACTCTGGGCTAGTTGCCTCTGGTTGTGGTTCCGGGATGCTTGTGAGTGTCCCCAAGACCATGGAAGCCTGTGAAAGGGTCTCCTTGGGAGGAGATGAAGGCACTGAGGTCTCAGAGACCTTGGGCAGCACCACAGACATCTTGGCTGTAGTCTGCTGTGTGGTTTCCATCTGTAGGGGAAGTGACCAGTCAAGAAAACTCCCTAATGCCAGGTGTGGTGGGGCACGCCTTTAATCCCAGCACTCGGGAGGCTGAGGTAGAAGCGTTGTGAGTTCGAGGCCGGCTTGGGCTACAACGTGAGCACAAGGCTGGCCTGAGCTACACAGTGCGACCCTGCCTCAAAAAACTAGGGCCGGGAGTTTGGCTCAGCGGCTTAAGCACCTGCCCTGGCAGGTGCAAGGTTGTGAGTTCGATCCCTGGTGCCACAAAAAAAAAAAAAAAAAAAAGAAAAAGAAAAAAAGAAAACACCCCAGCTCCTTAGCCCCTGAAACTTCTTTGTGCACCCACCCCACCCCAGGAAGACTGCCTGATTAGGAGGCCACATCAGTGCAGTCTCTGGTTCCAACATCATGTTCTTGCTGAAGCCTTCAGTCGGAGTAGGGTTCCCCAGAGATACTCAGGTTGGGAATCATGAAGACAAAGCCTAAGTAAGCAGGCATTAATGCAGTGCCACCTGGCCCTCTCTAGGGACTTCTAGGAGACATCTGGAGGTGAGAAGCTCCCCATGGGTGTCCTGCCTAGCCCCTGTGCACCAGACCTTCAGCTGCTGGGTCATGTCCTCCAGTTTCTGGCAGCAGCATTTACGCAGCATGGCTTTGGACTCAAGGTGTGAGTCCTGGACCCAGGTCGTCATCTCCTTGAACAGGAAACCCTGTGGATCCTGGAGGCCCAGCCCATCCAGCAGCTTCTGGAGCTCTGGCCTGAAACAGATGTGTGTAGCTTAACCCAAAGCCTTCCCGGCTAGCCAGGAGGAATAGCCAGGAACGTGACTCACCGGTAGGTGGCTGGAGAGTAGAGGATGTAGGACATGATCTCCACCACCACATCACGGGACTCCAGGGAGCAGGCCAGGAGCAGCTGCAGTGCCAGCATCACAAACTGCTTCTCTGTAGGGTCCTGAGCACAGGAGTGGGGGTGGCACTGTGGTCAATGCAGGGAGTTGTGGCAAGTAAGGGGCTGTTGAGGAGCTTACCTCAAGGCTGGGAGGCTGATCCAGGTTAAGCAACTCCAAGAGACTGCCCTGTAGCTGTCTCTGGAGCTCTTGGCTCAAGTTGGGCATCAGCCTCAGCAGTGCTTGCAGGATGTGCACACGGTCTGCCCAGGTGGCCTCTGCTAGCAGGTTCACGAATACTGAGGCCAGGCCCTCCACAGTGCCCATCTCCGGGTAGGCCTGTGGGACGATGTGCTGAAGCCCTGTGCCTGCCCTGCACCCATCCTGTGCCTGCCCTTCTCCCCATCCCCCAGCCCAGCCTGTATTTCCAGGCTTCCAAGACTCCCCCAAACCTCTAGGTTGAAGATGGGGAACAGCTTTTTGAACCAGTTCTGGACAACAAAAAATTGCAGGAACCTAGGCAGATGCCCATAGTGTTCTTTCCGGAGGGAGTGCCCGTAGTAGTACTTTGGGCCAAGGAGCTCATGTGAGCTCCAAGGCTCTGTGATCAAGTCTCTGGAGTTCTAGAAGAAGCAACAGCAGCTGCAGACCCGGCTTGGTATAGATACCAAGCCCACCCCTTCTGTGGCAATCTGGGGTGCCTACCCAAGCCTCTGACTCCCAAGAATCTAGCTGCTGCTGAGAGTGCAACTTATTTGAGCTTAGTGAAGCCCAGTCCACCTCCAGCAACTCTTTGTCCTCCTCCTCTTCTTCTCCCTCTCCCTCTTCCTCTTCCTCTTCCTCTTCTTCCTCACTGGTATCCCTGTGAAGCCACTGGATGAGTCTCTTCCGCCATTTGCCTGTAGACCACCTGTGTCGTGATAGCCATAGGTCATCCATCTTTAGACCTGGCTGCAGAAATGGGAGTGCAAAAGGGTACATGTAGCAGGCTGTGGGGACAGTGAGCCCTGCCTGAACCCCTCCCTCATCCCTGGCTCTTGCCTTGAGTCTGCTCTGACAGGGAAGCTCGGCCAGGGATCCAAGGCAGCTGACCTCCATGGGCAGCCACATCTGCTGCAGCACCACGGAGTTGGGTACAAAGCCTGGGAAGCTGATGGGTCGTGGGCAGTACTGGAGGTAGACAACAGCAGGGTAGGCTGAGAACCTGAAGTTGCCCAACTGGGGTACAACTCAGAGGCACCCCTTTAACCATTCAGAGTCCCTCAGCCAGGGGCCCACTTTGAAGGACCAGACTGAAATGAAGCCCCTGTTCTCAGCATACAGACAAGCAGGGAAACCTGTGAAACTAGGTAGAAGGGCACTTCTTAAACTGAGAAATGACGGAGACCCAGAGGACATGTGCTCTCCTTATGACTGAGCCCAAACTGGGACAGGGAAGTCTAGAATGAGCTGGGTTTCAGGGAGTAGCAGGGAAAAAAAGAGCTCGAAGAGAGGATACTACAGGGTTTGGGAAAATGTGGATACCCAGGTTGTAAGGTCAGGGACATTCACAATGGCAGGGGCCAGGTGTGTAGTTGGTGAGGCTTGGGCCTGCATAGCCACCTAGTGTGAGGTATGAAAAGACTGTGGATCTTGAGGGGTCAGCTTCCCCTGAACTCGCTCCCCTGAAGGCCCTACATTGTGGTCACTCCCACTGAGGCCAAGGGGTGCAGGTAGGGTCAGTAGTGTGGAACCCTTGGCTCAGTTCCTGGCCTGGGAGGCAGCAAGGAGCCCATGCCCAGATGTAGCCACACCAGGCTGGTTGGGCAGCTCTGGAGCCTGGCCCTCCAAGATGCAGATGAACATGGTCCTTGGGTCAAATTTGGACATAAAAGTTTGCAGCAACCCCAAAGGTGATACTTCTGGAGGAAGCGGAGAGTCTCACCTTATGGGGCTGTGTGGTGGCAGGAAAGAAACCCTTGAGGTTTGAGAGAGGCTCTTTGGGCTTTCTCTGCAGCAATAGTGGGACCTGGGAAGGGGAAGGGGAAGGGACTCAGAGAAGAGCACAGCCTTTAGAGTCCCTGAAGTGCTGCCTGAGGTGGATGGCACCCCACCTGCCTGAGTCCCTCACCCTGTGCTGCAGGAGGGAGGTCAGAGGTTCCAGGGCCATGGTCATCTCCCCTTGGACTTGCTCTGAGTGCAACAGTAGATCCAGACTGAGGCCCAGGTCATGACTCAGGGAAGAGCGGGCTAGAAGCTAGGATATCCAAGGAGTCATGGGGGTGGAGACAGAGATCATAATATCAAGCAGTCAAGTGGGAAGGGAGAGGTCTCACCTGGGATGCTTTGCTGTGTACCTTCCGGTGGATGGGTAGAAGAGGCAAGGCAACTCGGGGAGGGCGGGCAAAGCGCCGGCCTGGGGTCCCCACGGCCTTGAGGGATAGGGCAGTGGGTGCTGTGTGGGGTTCAGTGCCAACTGAAGCCTGACTGAAGCAGGAGGCAGCGCTGGGTAAGGCATACTCATCCTGAGATTCTCTCTGTGTGGTGAAGGCCAAGGTGCTCCACTGCTGTGAATCCCTTTCAGACTGAATACCCTGGCACAGGTGGTATCAGGTGACCACGTCAGGCCAGGGGTGAGGTGAGGGGCCATGGTTAGGGCTGGGGCTGACCTCATACCCACCAGCAGGCTAGGGCCATAGATCAGACATAGATAATTTTCAAAAGCTTCTTGATGCTGTTTCCAAGAGGGTGGGGGCGGAGCCACTGGGACTACTAGCCCTAGTCTCAACTGCTGAAGATCTCGATCTCTGGTTTCTAGGGCTTCCAAGTCCTAAGGTGGGGATCAGAAGTCAGCTATACATTCATGAGACTTGTTATGTGCTGGTCAGGCCAGCCCAGGGACTGAGGAGTTGTGGCCTGGACCTGGGCAGGGGCAGGGCTGGGCAATGGGTGATGAAGGGGTCAGGACCCTCTGTACCTCCTTCACCACTGGTTGCTGAGGTGTTGCCATCCGGTGATGGAAGAAGGGCAAATCCACACTGCAGACAGGGACAGGGAGAGGTGAGATGCTAGGTGGCATTACCAACTGAACAGCGCAGAAACTGGGACAAGGACCAGTCAAAAGAGGAAATGCCAAAACTGGAATGAGCCTGTGGAAGCCCCTGAGAAACCCAGGAGTCCTGAGTTTTCATGTGAGGTTGCCAGCAGACCTGAGTGGCCACAGCCTGCAAGTTGGTGAGCCTCTGCAGCTGCATGGGGGTTAATGATTACCGGTTGGTCAGTGGCAGTGGAGGGTCATCCACGTCAGAGGCCTTCTGGTACAGCTTCTGAGAGAGGAGCAAGCAAGAGGAGCCTAGATTCCTAGACTCAGGAACCTGTTTGCATGCAGCAGCCCCACCTTGCCCACCTTGCTCTCATGGCACACCTGGACCAGGTAGAATGTGGGAAGGTACAGCCTATGGGACACCAGGCAGAGGCGAGAGCCCAGTGCCAGCACCAGGTCTGCACTGTTACTGCAGAAAGCCAGGGCCTGAGGGGCACCATCCAGCTGCAAGAGCCTGTGGAGGATACCCAGAGGCCAGAGTTCAGCCCCTGCTCACAGAGTGGGAAACTGAGATGAGGGCAAAGTTCTGTGCTCCCAGTTCAGTCACTGGGCTCTCATGGGAGGAAGAGTGGGGAGAGCCCAACCAGCTGCCCCCAACCTCAGCCCGCTCCCTGGGGTTCCAGCCCACCGCAGCAGGCGGTTCTCCGCAGTCCAGATGCGGACAGTGCAGTCCAGGCTGGCGCAGGCATAGAGCTTGAGCGCGGGGCAGCAACACAGCCCTGCAGGTCGGGCTGGTGTCAGGAACTAGACTGCTGGCGTGGGGGCCCAGGCTTCATCTCTGTTTTGACCCCCTCACCAGTGATGTGGTCCATCGGGTCATCCTGGGGCCGGTGGTCATAGCGCTGGCCTTCACCGAGGCCAAACTGTACCAGGCCATAGGTGGCGCTGTCTGGATCCTCAAAGCCTACAGTTATGCGATTGCCCAGTGCACAGAGCCTCACGACTGGGTGACAGCAGGAGAAGGTGTGCAGCAGGCTCAGGCTCTCTTCGGCATAGGGGAAGACACGCCACACCTTTACAGTCCTATCTCCTCCTGTGGATGGAAGAAGCCAGGACTGGACCTTAACGGAGGAGAGGGCTTCCTGGACTGGCTTTGGGTGCAAGAAAGTACTGACCCGATGACACGATGCTGTTATAGGTGGACGCAATGGCAGTGATCGGACCTGGACCGTGTGCTTTTGTACGGAAGACGGTCTTTGAAGAGAGCCAGTCCAGGACCGACAGCGTGCCGTCTGTGTGTCCCATCACAGGCAGGTACCTGCAGATGGCGATGGGGCCTGTTGGCACCAGCCCTGGTGCCAAGCTGGCAGGACTGGACTGGGCTCGCAGCATCCCACAGGGGCTCAGATGCCCACCGGTTCTTGTTCTTCCAGGCCCAGGCCATAGCACAGCGGCGCGGGTCACCCCCGTGTTGGCACACAATCTCCCAGCAGGCGAATGCAGTACCGGGGTCAGTAAGGTGGCTGTAGAGGTGCAGGCAGCAGGGCTGCGATGTAGAGGGCGAAGGCGGGCATATGCGGTGCACCACACTCATGGGGCAGCACGCTGCATTCACTCGCACCAGGTGGCCGTTCTGTGTCAGGAGCCACAACGCCTCACGCGGCAGGCAGTAGGCCACTGCAGTCGCACAGTCCTCTGGGTCAAGCAGTAGGGTGTTCACCATTTGCCCTGATGCAGCAGACACTAGATGGACTGAACCATCTGCGCATGCGCAAATGAGTCGCACCGGTAGCACGGGATCTACCGGTGCAGGCAGCACGGGCGCTACCTCTAGGTGCAGCACCCGTGAGGGCAGCTGAGCTAGTGGCGAGTAGAGTTCCCGCAACTGCCACAGTTGCACGCTCCTGGCACATAGAGACAGCACCGGCCAGCCAGTGTCTGCAGGCGCCAACAAGCGGTTCACACGCCAGGCCAGTGCGTCCTGGCTTTTGTAGCACAGCGCCGCCTCGCCCACCTGTGCCTCCGCCTGCAGGTCCCATGTGCGCAGCGTCCCGTCCTTCGAGGCTGACACCACCAACGTGGTTTTTGGGAGCACAATCATAGCTGTCACCGGGCCTGTGGAGAGGCTCAGTCACTTCGGCACTCCAAAACTGAGGGAAGGGGAGCAGTTAGCCTGGGTGCGGCTGACTAGGGAAGCCTGGCTTGGACCAGCCGAGATTCCGGGCAACAGAGCACTGTGAGTGTAAAGAATGCACTGTGAGAGCTGCCAGAGAACCCGCACCTGTGTGGCCCACGAACACCATCCGGATCTGCCAGTCCACCTCCCACACCTTCACTGTGCTGTCCCGGGAAGCTGTCACCACTGCCTCCACCTCTTCACAGTATGCCAGGTCTGAGATGGTACTGGAGATGGGGGAAGAGGGGCCCGGAGGATTCAGCAGGGCTGTCTATGTGTGCATGGCTCTCCCTAAGGGACCCAACTCATGTTCCCCACTCACGTCTTGTGCAGATCTCGGCACACATGGATGACAGCCCAGTTGTGCAGATCCAAAGTAAGCACCGCCGAGCCATAGGCTGCGAAGCAACGTGGGCTGAGGCGAGCAGGTGCTGGGCCCAGAGCCAGCCTCTTGATTGTGCCCTCCATGCCTGGTGGCGGATGAACAACTGACCCACATTGTACCAAGCGGCAGCCACCTGAACGGAACTTCCAGAGTTCCAGGCCACCACCCACCTCAGCTACCAGCAACAGACCCCGTCTGGGCACTGGCAGACAGCAAGTGGGCTCAAGACCCTGTGCCCTATCCATCCCTAGCTGGCTCAGCCACAGCAGGCGGAGGCTTGACCCCAATATGGCTAGTCCAGCAGGACCCCAGCCTACAAAGCGGCCCACAGCTCCCAGAGGTCCTGGCACAGTCACCAGTCCTGTAAGTGCTACAGGGGCCTGCAGCTTCTGTTGTGCCCAGCCATCCTTTCTATGCAGGTGCAGGTGTCCTGTGCTGTCCAGCACCACAAAGCGCCCACCCTCTGGGTCCTGTGCCACTGAGTGCAGCCCAGCTGCCACCTCCAGGCGACGCAGTGGCTCCAGCCCATGTGTCAGATGGGCCACACGCATTTCAGCTGTCTTCACCTGCAGGCAACCATGGACAGACCTTTGTCAAGGGCGGGGTGGAGGTGGGGTTCTGCCCAAGGAAACACCAGAGTAGGTGCCAGGAACACCCAGGAAAAGGGCTGATCTGGATAAGAGGCCAGAAGGCAGATACCCAGGCAAGCCACACCTTTTCCACGAAGTCGTGGAGGCCTGTGCGCAGGAGCAGCCACAGCTGGCGTGCGCGGCTGTGCAAAGTCATGTCCCGCCATCGCTGGCTGCTGGTAATGAGCTGCTGGACCTGTGGTGGCTCCCGAAAGGACAACTCTACAGACAGCAGGAAGAAGTCCTGTCACTTACGGCCCTGAAGGTCACAGACAGTACTATGACTGCCGGGAATTGCCTGGAGAAGTTCCATTGCCGGGACAGAACAGAGCCCTAGTGAGACCCGCTTTTTAAGGAGTCCTGGGGCGGGGTCGGGGTGGGGGTGGGGTATCACCATTCTTTTCCAACAGCAACCCTGGATCTGGGATGTCACAGCCATCCACATCATACAGGTCCGAGTCTGGAATCAGGTTATCTCCCTCTGCTGAAAGGTTGCTGCTTGTGTCCAACGCTCCTGCCTCCATATTCACGGTTGTGTCCAACAGCTCCTGGGGCTTAGCAGTTGCGGATACCGAACGCCGCAAGCCCCGCCCCGACGCAGGCCCCGCCCCCACCATACCCAGATTCATACTAAGTCACAGAAACTTTTATTGAAAACAAATGAGCTGCAGCAAAGTGACACTCAGTGCACGCAGTCCTCCAGGCAAAGTGGGGGGACAGATGGGCACCAGGGGCTGGCCCAAGACCAGATCCACTGACCACTAGGGCCTGCTTGTGGAGCCTCAGGACACTGGCCCTTGGGGCTGGAGTGTGCAGACCCAGTAGGAAATACAAAAATAAACTCTGTGGTCCATCCCTGCTTATGGCAGTCCATCTGGGCAGGGCAGTCATTCTTCCCACAAGGCCCTGTGCTGTTTAGTCCAGCCACAGCATGGGCAGTAGGATCCTGCAGGGGTAAGTGGACATCCACAGGCTGGTGCCAAAAGGCTAGGCAGGTGTGACCTTGCGCAGCACCAGGATTGTGGCAGCGCCAGGGTATGGCCATCAGCTGGGGAGGCCCTGGGGCCCCTCAGGTGGGCAGGTCCAGGCATTGGTTGAAGCTGAATGAAGCTGGGGCCTCTGCTCCTCTCATCACATACAGATCACTGGGACCCTGGGCAGAGGTTGACACAGCAGGACTTGAAATGCCACTACCCAGCAGACCAGGCAGAGGCAGCCCTGACTTATTCCACCCATTCCACGGATTGGGGCTACCACCATCACATACCTGTCCTCCTCCACAGTGCTGGTCTCCTCAGTCCCACCCTCACTGCCTCTGCCTCCACTTTCTTCCTCTGCCTCTTCCTCCCCCAATTCCATATCCAGTTCATTGCCTGCCTCTGAGGGTGTGTAGGTGGAACCACTGGGTGGGGAAGTGGGAAAATCAGTCTTAGGACCACCTATCTCAGGACTATTGCTGGTCCAAGGGAGGATGTTCAGACAAAACACAGTTAGGGTGGTTGGGCATAGCTGAGGAGATTGTATGGGCCCAGGGAGCTAGGGGAAGAGAAGTGGGTAGTACAAACCTGATGGAGCGGCAGCTGAAGAAGACAATTCGCTTCAGTCGTTTATTGTAGAAGAAATAATTGAAGGACCAGAGGCTGCCATCCTCCCCAAAGGGGTCTGAGTCCAGGTCTGGGTTATAACTGGGGAGTGGGGCAAGCAGTAATGTGAGGCTCCCAGGGCCACTTACACCTGGAGGACATACCTGCAGGAACTTTGGCACACCTGTAAATGTCGCATTCAGCCAGGCAGATCTCTTCATCCACTGCGTTCCAAAGCTGTGGCTTCAGGTCCTTGAAGTCCTCTCGCACAGCGGAGAACAGGCTGCAATTGACTGCATTCACCACCTAGGGCAGATCATGTCAGGGCTGACAGGGATCCAGGACAGCAGGTGTGGACTAGACAGAGCCCAGGAACCACAGAAAGTTGGGGACTGCAGCAAGGATATGGCTGTGGGGCTGTGGGTCCCTCCACCTGATCCTCACCCAGCTGAGGCTGGGCTCCCGGCTGAACTCATGGCTTCGGGCTGTGCTGAAGTCATAGTCTGGCCTGAAGGACTCGTTGAGTGTGGCGATAAGATAGAAGAGGGTCTTTCGGCTGCACTTGTCGCTGAGGGGACCCTCATCCTCACCACCTTGGCTCTTGCTCAGTCTGTACAGAGACAAACATCAGCCTAGCCCACCATCCCACAGCCTGGAAAAGGCAGGCCCCACCTCAGCTCACCTGCTGGGGCTGAGGCCGGAGGTCTGGGGTGGGGACAGTGCCTCCAGCACATGGGGCTGGCCTTCCTGGCAGAACTGCTTGAACATGTGCTTGTCGTCTCCCGCCATCTTACATGAGTAGCTCTCAATCCTATGGGATGCAGACCATGGAGCATGCTGGCCCCGCCACGTTCAACTAAGGGACCAGGGCAGTGACCTTTGAGACAGCGGCCCCCAGAGCCTCTGGCCTCACCTGCCAATGATGTGGGCATCTCCAGTCTCCACAGTTAACTGTGAGTTGATGGCCTCAAAGCTGGAGTTCTCCAACAGCTTCATGACCTTGGGGAGGGGGCTCCTTGTTCCAGAGGGGCTAGTGCTGCCTGAGGATGTAGGAAGCCAGGCCATGTGTATCTGGCCCCATGGAGTTCTGCTTTTAGCCCTCCTATCCCCTGAGCAGAACACTGTGCACAGATAGCTCTGGCCTATGTTCAGGCTTCACACAGTTCCTCTCCCTCCTCCAGCCAACCCTCAACACTCAGCTCTAGTTGGAAAGTGATGAGATCTTGTTACCTGAAGATGGCAAGCCCAGGCTCCCAGCTCAGCCATATCCTCTGCATCATGAAAGACAGGGGGACAACTCGGGGCTCTGTTCACCTTGGGTTGCTGGACTAGTCCTTCACTCAACTCTCACTGTCCCTATCCTCATCCAGAAAGAGGGTCACTCATCCACCATGGCAGTCACTTTACACTCGACAAGGGCTGTGACTCCTGCAGTCCCTCTTTCAGGCAGAGTTGGGATCCTCGCCCAGAGCGACCAGGACAGCTGAAGCTCAGGCCTTGCAGTCACCTGGACGGGTGCCCTTCTGTTTTATGGGTGCCGCTTCTTTAGCAAGGAGGGAGGAAACCCCACAGGTTCCTACCCTACAAACACATCTAGTCCTTTTGTACGCTAGGGAGAGGAGTGAACCCCTCCCCCTACCCGGTCCAGCTAGTGCGCTGCAGCGTATATCAGGCCGGCTGGGGCACCTGCGAGCCGCAGCAGAACCACAAGTCCCAGCAGGCTGTGCGGAGAGCAAGAGGTTCCTGCAGCGGAACTACGAGTCCCAAGAGGTAGTGCTTCGGCGCGAGGCCTGCTGGGCGCTGTGGTTCCCGCGGCCTCGGACGTCGCGGACTCAGGGCGGACACCCACCTGCCTGGGCTTGGCAAGATCGGGCCGGCCAGGCTGCTCGGCGTCGGTGTTGGGCAAAGGCGTGGTGGGCTCCGCGCGGTGCGGGCTCCTCAGAGCCGCAGGGTGGCGCCGCGGCCTCCGCTTGGGCCGCGCCGTATCCGGGGGAAGAAGCTCCGCGGCGACGTCCCGTTACTCCAGGCCCTGCCGGCCCATCCGGGGTGCCACCACGACATAGCCTCGCCCCCCTGCACAGCGCCCACTCTCGCGACCGACCTGTCGTTGACCGACACAGCACCACAGCGAGCAAGCAAACCAGCGACCTCCGCTTCCCTCGTCCGGACAACAACAAGCGTCCGGCAGGCCCAGCCCCACGCCTCTGAATGGCCCGCTTCAGCCTCGGGCCCCAAAGCGCGACCAGCCATTGGGAGGCTCCCCGTCGCTCATTCTGCCTTCCACTCCTACTGGATCTGAGTCCTGTCTGTCACTCTCTCGCCCAAACGAACCCGCCTCCCGCCCCGGCGCTCATTGGCCAGAGCGCTGCTCCGTCCCCGGGCCGGTGTGGAAATAGCTAGCCTGAGGCTACCTCGGGCAGTACCCCGGGTACTCTAGAAGGCTGGAAGAGCCCCTGACTGGGATCTTTCTCTATCCCGGAACTGGGACTGCAGCCTCTGCCCGCCTGAGCCTCTGAGGCGAATAACCTGTGGCCGCTTTTCAGTTGTAGCTGGTGCTTCGGACTCTGACACTTCGATACCCAATTAAAACATGACCCTCACCCTCAACACAGAAGGGCCAGGCTTGGCCGATGCGCGGCTCTGGGTCCCCTCCGGAGTTTGGACACTTTGGCTACGCCCGGAACATAGTGTCAGGGTCATAGTTTCTAGTCGACGGAGGCGCTTAGCGGCCGGATCGACGGAAGTAGGCTCAAAGGGTCAGGGCCTGAGCTGATTAGAGATGGCGCCGCCGGCAGGTGGGGCGGCAGCGACCGGGGACCCTGGCTCGGCCACGGTCCTCCTGGCTGTGTACGCTGTAGTGAGGCCGCTAGGGGCCGGACCGGATGCAGAGGCGCCGCCGCGGAGGCTGCAGCTGAGCACGGATCCCGAGCGGCCTGGGCGTTTTCGGCTGCAACTTCAGGGTTCGGGACCTGGGGCGGTGAGTGAGAGTGGGGCGAGGAGCACAAGGTTAGGCCCGTCTGCCAACCCACTGCGTGCTCTTGACTAGTTACTTTGCTTTGCTTGTCTTAAACTGTAAAATGGGGATAATGCTAATACCTGCTTGTAAATGGCCTGTAGATGTTACCACGTCTTCCTTTGGTCACCATGAGATTCAGAGTAGGAGACTGCTAAGCCTGGACTCTTCCCCTCCTCAGGTCAATTTGGAGTGGCCCTTGGAGTCAGTCTCCTACACCATCTGCAGCCCCAGCCAACATGAGCTGCAGCCTCCGCCAGGAGGGCCTGGAACCCTCAGCTTACAGTTCCTCAACCCTGAGGAAGCTCAGCGGTGGGCAGCCCTGGTGCAAGGCGCCTCCGCGGAGGGAGAAAATGGTCAGTCTTTGGAATTAAGGCTCAGTTAGAGAAGCCCTGGCCGCTCAGATCGGGGTGGGCGCAGTGATGGGGGAAGCTGGGCGACTCCGAAGGCTCCCAGGAGGATGAGTGTAGAAATGTGGAGAAGGGTAGAGATTGAGGATCTACAGGCTGAAGTACCATGGCAAGGAATAACAAACCAGAGCCATAGGACACCGGCGTGAATGAAGACAAGTTAAGTTCAAGAGCAACAGGGAGAGTATTCAGTGGAAGGGTGACAGGTTTAGATCTCTGCTACTTAATGTGTGGGGTGGTCGTGATAGGGTTGCAGAGGAGAATGTTTCCATAGATTCAAAGGTAATGGAATTAGCTGAGTTTCATGGCTGTTTATTTTTTATTTTTTTTGGTACCAGCGATGGAACTCACAACCTCACGCCTGCCAGGCAGGTGCTTAAGCCACTGAACTAAATCCCCGGCCCATTTCATGGCTGTTTAAATGAAAGAGTTGGTAGTTAAGATTGAGAAACATGGAGGAGCCAGGTAGTGCAAGGCTCCTAGACAGGCTCCGGTTGGGAGAGTGTGAAAGTGGCTGAGTTCTTACACATCTGGTGTAGAGGTGGGACTCTCCAGAAGTAAAGAAAGGATGTAGAAAAGGTCGACCAAAGTAATCACAAGAGATCTCCTAGAGAAAAGGAGCTGGCATGCAGCTAGTGACCTGGGGAGAGGAAAGACAGCTCATAAATGGGGAACAGGAAGGAAGACAACCAGATGGTGTAATGGAAGACAGCCCCAGGCAACTCTGCATTGAAAAAGGGAGAGGCTCATTCATTCACCAAATGTATGTACTCAGCCCTTGGTCTAACTGAATACTGGACACTTCTTTAGCCCGAACAAATTCTCTAAGTCTTGTCTTGGAGCTTTCATTTCTAGAGAGAAGACAGACATAAAAATCAGTAAATAAGCTTCCATTAGATGGTGGAGGCGATGGAAGTGCTGGAGGGAGGAAGGACTGCTACTTAAAATAGGGTGGCTGGAAAGGCAGCCTTAAGAGTGACACTAGAGTAAAATTTGAAGGCCATGGTATGAGCCATGTGACCCAGTGAATAGTGAGTATAAGACCCCTGAAAGGAATGTGTGTAAATGACCCTTAAGGCACGGTCACAGCGCCAGGTGCTAGAGGGCTCTTATTTTAGTGGGGATACAGTTCAGAATATCAAGGGAATGAGACCATCACAAGTGTTAGCACTGGGTGTGAACACCTCATTGCAGCGGCCTGGGCTCAAGCAGATGGTAATAAGGGGGACAGCAATGTGCCTGACTCTAAGGATCCTCAAGGCAGGCAGCCCAAGTGTGTTCTGTGTAGATGGAGAAGCCAGGAGATGAGAGGCCATGGAGGGCACCAAAAATAGGTCACTGACTGCAGGGCTGCTGTTGGACAGGAAAAGTCTGACCCCTGTCTTTGGTTCTGCTGTATAGAAGGGACACAGGTGAGACCAAGCAGTAGAAGGATTCAGGATGCCAAGTCCCAAATATGAGCCAAATGTAGCTCCAGCACCAAGAGAAGTTGGCTAGGAACCTCTGAGGGGTTTACAAGAGCCAAGGCTGGGAGGAGAAAGTGTGAAGTATGGCCTGACACAGGATGTAACATAGGTGGAGATAAAGAGGGAGAAGACAAAGATTCCAGAAACCTGAGGGCAAAGAGGCCTGGGCAAAGGTTATCAGCCACTCTACATCTCTTTCCTAGGCAGTGGCAGCCCACCCCCAGCCCTGGGCCCAGAAATATGCCCCGTTTCCCTGCCCAGTTCCCCTGTGGCCCCAACACTCAGAGCACCCCAGTCTCAGGCAAATCTGACCTGGAGCCCTGGAGACTTGTTGGAGAAAGGTAAGGACAGCCAGCCAGAAGGGGCTGGGGGAAGTAGCTAGTGTCTGGCTGTGACAGCTGTCCTCTTATTTCTGTAGAAGAGCTGGCTGGGCACCTGGCCCAGGCCATTGCTGGTGGAGATGAGAAGCGGGCAGCTCAAGTGGCAGCAGTCCTGGCTCAGCATCACGTGGCCCTCAGTGTCCAGCTCCAGGCAGCCTGCTTCCCACCTGGTCCTATCAGGTGAGGCTGGGTCTACTTCACTCTCTGCCCTCCTGATCCTCCCAGTTTTCTCACCCAACCCTTAGCTTACTTTCTGACCCAGGCTGGAGGTCACAGTTGAAGATGCCACATCTGGTATGTCTTCAGCATCCTCTGCTCACATCTCGCTGAAGGTACACCCCTACTGTACCATTGCAGCTCTCCAGGAACAGGTGAGCACCAGGTTAGGGAGGCCTGTTGGGAGGAGGAGATGAACCTGCCCAGCCCTGATGCTCTGCCCACAGGTGTTCTCAGAGTTTGGCTTCCCACCTGCTGTGCAGCGCTGGATCATTGGGCGATGCCTCTGTGTGCCTGAGCACAGCCTTGCTTCCTATGGGGTCCACCAGGATGGGGACCCTGCCTTTCTCTACCTGCTTTCAGCCCCCCGAGAAGCCCCAGGTGAGTCCTGGATGGCAGCGAGAGATGTTGGGTGTAGCTGAGGACAGCCCTGAGCCCCCACTCCTCTCCCACAGGACGCAGCTCTCAATGTCCCCAGAAGATGGATGGGGAAGTAGGACACTTGTTTCCCCAGACACTGGGGCTGTCCCAAGCCCCCCAGCCTGCCAGTTCCAGTCTACCCAGTCCCCTTCAGGTGGGCAAGGGACCAGTATGGGAAGGGGTGGGCCAAGCCCGGGCAGTTGTGGCCAGTGAAAGGAACAGAAGAGCAACAAGTCTCTCTACCTCTCAGCCTGGTTGGCCCTGTCCTTCCTGCACCTTCATCAATGCTCCAAGTCGCCCAGGATGTGAGATGTGTAGCACCCAGAGGCCCTGCGCTTGGCCTGCCCTTCCTACAGCCACCACCTAGGAACTCTGAAAGGTACAAGAGGCTAGAGGGTGGAGGTGGTATGCGAGACAAACAAGAAATGACCGGTTTCTTTCCCCAGGTTACAGAGAACATGGGCCGTGCCTCACAGATCCAAGTTCCTAGATCACCTCTTGAACTCAGGGGACTTCCATTGGCTGCTCACTGGCAAGACAGCCACCAAGGTTGGGGGTTGGGGAGGGCTGTGAGTCAGTCATTAAAAACATAAGCCAGTCCATTGTCCCTTTCACTGTCAGTGAGAACTATCTCAGCCCAACCAGGAAATTGGAAGGTGTCAGGGCAAGTCAGCAGGTGGGGCTTCTCTAGCCAGGCCTAGGTGGTTACTGAAGAGTGGACTTGGATCCCAAGTCCCAGTAGTGATGGGGCACTAGAACATCTTCACAGACCCCATTACCTGTAGGTATTCCCCTGGCTGCTGACCACTGAGCTGGGGGTGCTGGAGGTTGTATGCCCCAGCCTCTCCCGCAAACCTTGTCTCCAGCTGCAATCTACCAGAGATTCCCCAGACATTAGCCTGTTCCAGTGATGATGACACCAACAGATAGAATGGGTATTTTTCTTTCCTTCATAGGACAAGGAAAGCTCAGAAGCTAGGAGCTACAAGTCAAGGTGATGGGCTACTGCTGGGGTCACACATACTGGACCCTCCCATCAGTGTCCTGAGGTACCATGTAGCTGAGTGAGCTGACCCACCAATTTTCCCTGTGGACTGGGCCCACATTCCATAAGAGTCACTGAGACCACATATATTCCCATGTGACCAAGGAAATATCCCAGGTACTCTTTCTGTGTCTACTCTGATTTCCTAACATGGCTAGGAGCTCCCTATTCTCCCAAATGCCACTTGAGTCAGGCCAGTACAGTAGCTCCAGGCCTTCCTCTAGCTGAGATGGTGGTACCCTCAATTACAGGCTGAGTGGCTCAATACCCTGACATTTTATGGTTCTAGCAACCTCTTGGGCCCCTGGACCATAGCCAACCTGGTTAAGCCCTTTTGTTTCTGTGCCAGGACAAACACCCTACTAAATGCTGTATCCTCCAGCCAGTCCTCTGCTTTCTGTCCCACACCCATCAATGTCTGGTCTCCCAGATAGAAGGCAGGGCTGGCAACATTGGGGCTTTCTGTGAGGGTGTGGGTCTTAATATCAGAATCCCCTGAGGCCTATCACATAGCAGCTCAAATGTGTATGTTGAACAATTTAATTTATTCACAAGATGAGGGCTGCAAGATGGTCTGGAGCAAGAGCCAGGTCTCCTGCCCTCTCCCCTAAACCCACATAAAGTGAGGCTGGGCAGAGTGGGCCACATGAGGCCTGGGATGGCTCCTAGGCTTGAGGGCCTGTTCAGGCAAGATGGCAAGCAGACATTGGACAGGGTCATTTAGGAGGCCGATATGCCAGCTTTCGACTCTTCAGGACCGACCACTTATGCCGTTTCATTGCGTAGACCAGAGGCAGCAACAAGCCCATTATCATCAACATCTAGGGACAAAGCAGACTCAAGAGAAGGGTCATAGGAAAGATCCCTCCCAGCCCCTCTTTGATGCCCACTGTAACCCTTGCCCGACCAGTTACCTTGAGCCCCATCCGTTTGCGATGGTCATGCTCCGGCTCAGATGCCCAGCGCAGGAAGGTGCACACATCCTTAGCTACCTGGGACATGGTAGCTGGGGTGCCTAGCCCAAAGACAAGTGATGAGCACTGGCCTCAGAGATTACAGCCCAATCTTGTGCAACCTACTCCATACAGCCAGACTAGCTCCTACCCAAGTTGAAAGGAACAGCATGCCTCAGGATTGTGAAAGCTACTCTAAACCCTCCTCAGACAGACAACCCTTCAGCCAAGAAAGGGTTGGCCCTCTCAGGGCCTAGGGACATGGAGAGCATCTGGGGGCAGAAAAGGACTAAATGAAGGACTTACCATCATCAAACTCCAAGACATCATTGTAAATGGGAGGGGCCATAGCAATGGCCTGGCCAGGGAAGTAGGGGTTGAAGTAGAGGCCTTCTCGCAATGACACCCCAGTGGGTGGCTCGCAGTAGCCGGTGAGCAAGGAGAAGACATAATCTTCACCACCGTGCCTGGAATCAGATCCATGGCTTCTCAGCCCTTGGCAAGAATCAGACCCTCCTCTCCTCACCCTCTCTAGTCCATGTACCTAGCTCGCACGATGTAGCTGAGATCAGGGGGCAAGGCTCCATTGTTGGCAGCTCTGGCGGCCTCAGGATTTGGGTATGGTTTAGGGAAGTAATCAGACAGCTTTCCTGGTCGCATGAACATCTCCCCATCCTCATTGGGGCCATCCTGGACCTCCACCTGCCACCAAGAACCCCATCACAACCCTGCCATGCCACCATAGTGGGAACCCCAAGCCTTGGGTCTGAATCCTCCAGCCCCACACCTCCTCAGCCAAGGCCTTAGCTTCTTCCTCGGTGTAGCAGACGCCCACGAGGTGGCGGTAAGCCACGTAGTCCATGCTGTGGCAGGAAGAGCACACCTGCTTATATACCTGGAAGCCCCTCCGGATGCTAAAGAAAGAAAGAAAGGTTAGGAGCTTTCTACACTACCCAGACCATCGAGACACTCCCCCAGCCAGCCAGTTAGCTGCACACCTGGTGTGGTCCAAGGAGGAGAGGAGGCCACGGTGAGACCACGGATAGTTGGGGGGGTGTAGCTCCAGATCGCTGGCACTCACAGCAGAATGCAGAGCCACAGCCAGCCCTGCACCCCCTGCTGCCAGCATGCCCAGCGCTGACAGCATCACCTTCCGGCCGCGGGAAAGACCAGACTTCGAAGACAAGGACACTGCCTGCAAAAGCCCCGCTCAGCGCCTGCTAGGACACCACCCGCCGGCCTGGGGATCCGACTCGGTGCCTGCTCCCTACCACGCACCGGCCGGATCACCGCGGCAGAACGCGGGGATGGGGGGGGTTCAACAGGCCCGCTGGTCCCAGGGCTGAAATTTAGCTCCGATTCTAAGCCGGTGTCAAGCCGAATGACACAGCGTGCTGCAGCCGACCAAGGTCATCGTTGGCCGGCTGAGTTTAGGCTGGGGTCACCTCAGGACGCGAACCCAGTGTGGACCCCGGCGCCGGGCACCGTCCCGGGCGGACCCTCGGGGAGCTTCTAACCACAGTCCGCCCCGCGCACCGCACCCGGGCCCAGTATTCGGCGATGAGAGAGCAGCGGAGCCCCCAATCGGGGGCGGGGGTGCCGCATGGGGACCGCCCTCCAGCAACCCGCCGAGTGCCCGGAGCCTCCCTGCCGTGACCTTCACAAGCCGCGGGACGCACGGCGGCCAGGTCAGCAAGTGCTCACCTGAGGGGTCAGCAGCGGGAGCCGCCCGGGCGGTGCAACTCCCAGCAGGCCCCGGGCACGCGCCCCGGGGAGCCCCGCGCCCCGGGGACCCAGCACCACCCCGCGAAGAACAATCCCCGCCGCCGCCATGTCGGCCTCCTCAGAGCGGCGGCTCCCGTCGGCCTCTGCGCAGCACACGCGCTCAGACCGCGCGAGAGTCGGGCTAGAGGTTGGATGGGGGGCGGGGCCTGGAAGCGACGTATTTGTCTGTAAAGAATCCGGCACCGTTTTGCCGCGCTTCCACGGTTGTCGTGGATACTGGCTTTTGGGCGGGGCCCCGCGCGTCTCCCTGCTGTCTGGACAGCGCGCAGTATTTCCACCCTGGTACCCAGCTCTGGCCACTGCGCCCCTGACTCACTGGCGCCCGCAGTCCGTGTGCTTCTTTTAGACCCAGTCCTTGCACGAGGGCCCATGAACCCTGGACCGAGATCCAGGGAGAGAGAGTCAGGCAGCCAAACTCAGGTGCCGGTTCTGGGAAATCGACAGTATGGAAAGGCTGTCTTCTCTTGGTTCGTCGGACAAGAGTTTATTAAGTACGTACTATACAACGAATAAATGCAGCAGCCGCAAGCAGGTCAGCCAACCGTCCCTCAAGAAAATATAGTGAGGGAAAATGGGGCGAGACCTTAGAAAAAGTATCCCCCTCTGCATAAAAGCAAGGGGGGAAATTAGCAAAAATAGTTGGAATCAACTTTTTCAGAATGCTAAATCTAAAGACTTTAAGCATCCTAAGAAAAGTGTATTCAAACAAAACAATAGGTGTAGCAGGTGTGGTGCCACGGCGGGGGGTGGGGGTGGGGTGGGGAGAGACAGATCAGTTATTTCTCCTACCTATCTCGGGACCAATAAATCTCCCGATTTTAGCCGGGGTGGTGGCGCACGCCTTTAATCCCAGCACTCGGGAGGCTGAGGCAGGAGGATCGTTGTGAGTTCAAGACCAGCCTGGGCTACAAAGTGAGTTCAAGGCCAGCCTGAACTGCATAGTGAGACCCTGTCTCAAAAAATAGGGCTGGGGATTTAGCTCAGTGGCGTAAGCGCCTACGTGGCAGGTGTGAGGATGTGAGTTGGAGCCCCAGTACAAAAAACAACAACAACAACAACAAAAAAAAAAAACAAAAAAACAAAAACTCCCAGTCTTCCCTAAGTGGCTCTGTGTGCATATTGGACCATATTTCCAACAGTAAATTACGCAGCTTGCTATTCTGCCTTAGTATTTAGTATTTACTTCCCTCCATATGATGCCTCAAGGTCAGGCAGAGGTGAGAGCTTAGGACTTTTTTGTTTTGTTTTGTTTTGTTTTTGTCTATTTGAGACAGGGTCTCACTATGCAGTTCAGGCTGCCCTTGGGTTCAGTTTATAGCCCAGGTTGGTCTCCAACTTGCAGTGATCCTCCTGACTCCCTCTCGAGTGCTGGGATTACAGGAATGTGCCACCACACCCGGCGAGTTTAGGACGTTTAAAGTATATCTACACCCCTAGTTGTGTGTCTGACCTATATTCCCAGAAATATGTTGGGTTTTCAAAGCCCTGTGGACATTTCAATTCCCTTAATCTCTCTTTTAAGCTTTTTGTTTAGTTTGTTTGCCCCTGCTTTTATTCATCCCCTCGAACAGCTTGTAAATTAATTTACCTATAATTGCCTTCTACATACTGCCTCAGGGAAAAGCTGTTGGTACTGGGCAACCTCTAAGGGGCCTTGTAAGTGGGGCTTTCCAGGGAGCGATTAGATAACATAAATGACAATTTTCTGTGAATGTGGATATTTTACTCCTCTAATACCAGGAATGTGGGGTGTGATTTCCAATGCCACCACTGAGTCTGTGAGAAGAATTCAGCCAGGAAAAATACCATAAAGGAAACTTCATGTGTTTCTCTGTGTTACTGAGGATTGAACCTGGGTCCTTGGCATTGTGCTAAATCCCAGAGGCCTTTTAAATTAATTAATTATTTATTTTTGAGACTGGGTCATGCTATATAGTCCAGGCTGACCTTGAACTTGCCATGGAACCCACGGCCTTGAACTTCTGGCAATCCTCTTGCCTCATCCTCCTAAGTGCTGGGGTTGCCAGCATATACCACCATGCTCAGTACCTACTTATTTATTTATTTATTTTTGGTACGAGGATTGAACTCACCACCTCACACCTGCCAGGCAGGCGTTTATACCACTAAGCTAAATCCCCGACCCCACCCATTTAATTTTAAACAGCACCCTAGGTCCATTCCACCTTCCCTATGCCTGTTGGATCTCCTAGTTTGACCTTTAATCACCTTTACTTTTATTAAAGGTTCATGAATAGGTACCACATCTCATAAATGTTATTAAGATCAGAGTGGATTCTGGGGCAGAAGTGTGTTTAGAGACCCTGAGATGACACAGGACCCTGTCCATCATGCCTGTCAATCATATCTAGAGATTCAGGGGAGGCACCTTGGGTGAGATGCATATTCTTTAAATTCTGAAAGCCTGATTTATCGGGGGTTTCTGTGTGCTGTGTGAAGTATACAGTGCTTTTGCTTTCCTGTCAACCTAGCACCACTTTTCTGTTCCAGCCCTATCTTTTGTTGGCACAGACTTGCCCTGAGTACAGCTTTGCACGGTCTTCAAAAAATATAACTGCTGCCGGGCGTGGTGGCGCACGCCTTTAATCCCAGCACTCGGGAGGCTGAGGTAGGCGGAGCGTTGTGAGTTCGAGGCCGGCTTGGGCTACAACGCGAGTGCAAGGCCGGCCTGAGCTACATAGTGCGACCCTGCCTCAAAAAACCAGGGCTGGGAGTTTGGCTCAGTGCCTTAAGCGCCTGCCCTGGCAGG
>RJWM01000846.1:95675-109302 GCA_004363535.1 Dasyprocta punctata | reverse complement strand
ATCGTATGTACACTTGAAATTCTTTTATTTTTATTTTTATTTTTGTGCCAGGGATCAAACTGACAACCCTGTGTCTGCCAGGCAGGCACTTAAGCCACTGAGCTAAATCCCTGGCCCCAAATTCTTTTTTTTTGTTTTTGGTGGCACCAGGGATTGAGCTCATAACCTCATACCTGCCAAGCAGGCACTTAAGCCACTGAGCCAAACTCCCAGCCCTGGTTTTTTGAGGCAGGGTCGCACTGTGTAGCTCAGGTTGGCCTTGCGATTGCGTTGTAGCCCAAGCTGGCCTCGAACTCACAAGGCTCCTCCTACCTCAGCCTCCCCAGTGCTGGGATTAAAGGTGTGCGCCACCATGCCTGGCTCCAAATTCTTTTTTTTTAAGTCTTACTTTTTCTTGGTTTTGCCAAACAAACACAGTGAAAACTTTTGTCTAATTGCACAGAAAATAGAATTTGTAACCAGTAGCAAACATAACAGGATAAACCTAAGACCCTGGCAAACTGGACTTCCATCAGCAGGTTACCCAGATTCCCTCATAAATGGCCTCCTAAACCTATAATGTTAATGTATCGGATTTGTTGTTGTTGTTTGTTTGTCTCTTTTGCTTTTTGTTCCTCTTTTCTGTGTCCATTTTCTCTTAAATAATAAATAAATAAATAAATAAATAAATGGCCTCCTAGGTAGGGAGGTCCTAAGAGGAGAGGCACAGATCAACTAGTCCCTATCAGAATCACAGACTACACCTGGAAATGGGACACATGAAAAGGAGGGGAACTGATGTTACTTGAGTCTCTTATCACTCCACACAACCCAAATTGTCTCTGATTGCTAGCCACCGTTAAGGTGTGGCTTTCCCAAACTCAGTCCCCAGGCATCTCACCTGAATCACTCCTGAGGTGTTTCAAATTCAGTGGTTCTGAAGTCTCTGCTTAACCAGAATCTGCAACTGGGGTGAGGGGGAGGATAGACAGTCATAATTGCTGGTGTCACCAATACCAAGTCTGAGGCCCCAAACTCCTGTTCAAGGGGAAACAAGTTAGACTGCCAGATCCCCAGCAAGACTCCAACTGCCTTAAGCCTCAGTACTGTTGACCAGAGTATAGAAAAGTCAACATTAGTCTGAGGATTCCTTGGGCTGGAGGGGGTCCTGGAGTTCTTCAGGCCACAGGAAGATCCTGTGCTTCTTACAGATGACAGCCATGGCAAGCAGATGATCCTTCTCATGAAATTTTTCTCGAAACTTGGCCTTGGTGAGGTGCAGGTGGCTGATGCTACCTTTTGTCTCTTTCATCTTCACTTCCATCAGCACCAGGATGTCCCACTGCTCATTTAGCTTATGCAAGAGCTCCTCCTCTCTGGTGCCTGAAGACAACGAGTATGAGTAGTTAGAACCAGTATTGGGGAAACCCTCTTCATCTACCACCACCAACTAGGGGCCCATTGGGCACTCTGCAGCCTCCAGACCCATGCTTGAAATTCATTGCTTGTCACACACAAGACACTTGATTATAACTGTTGAATCTATCAAAGTACTTTTGTCAGGTAGCTACTTCTAAAAGTGGCTCAGCAAGCCGGGCGTGGTGGCGCACGCCTTTAATCTCAGCACTCGGGAGGCTGAGGTAGGCGGAGCGTTGTGGGTTCGAGGCCAGCTTGGGCTACAACGCGAGCGCAAGGCCGGCCTGAGCTACATAGTGCGACCCTGCCTCGAAAAACCAGGGCCGGGAGTTTGGCTCAGTGCCTCAAGCGCCTGCCCTGGTAGGTGCGAGGTTGTGAGTTCAATCCCTGGTGCCGCAAAAAAAAAAAAAAAAAAAAAAAAAAAAAAAAAAAAAAAAAAAAAAAAAAAAAAAAAAAAAAAAAAAAAAAAAAAAAAAAAAGTGGCTCAGCAAATGAATGTTACTGGGTTTTGGGTTGCTCACTTCTCCTTGTGGACTTAAATTCCAGGTTCTTCTCATATCAGATAAAAAATTGAATGAAATAAACAAAAAGCAGTGGCAAAATTTATTTGAAAAAGTAAAAGTGATGAGTCAGAGAGCATATTGGTTTCTTTTTTCTCATTGCTGGCACAAAATACCCCACACCCAAAGTTAAAGGAGGAAAGGTTTATTTAGCTCACAGTTCATGGAGGCTTCAGTCCACACTTGGCTAACTCCAAGGCAGAATGGCATGGTACAGGGGCAATGGTTTATGGCAGCAGAAGACAGAAAAAGCAACAAAAGCAAAAAGGGGAGGAGAGAGAGAATAAGTCTCTTTCCCTACCTTATATTGTATGCAGGTTACCTGCCCCAGGGTGGGTGTAGCACTCACACCCATAATTCTAGCTTTGAACCATGAATCAATAACAAACTCTAGGAGCCTGTCCTCATGACTGCATGAAGCTTTGGGGAGACAGCTAGACACAAACTGTAACAGAGAGAGACTCACTCTGCAGAGTGAGCTTGGGCAGAGTAAAACAGGAAAAAGCAAGATAAAGATACACCCTGGAGCCGGGCATAGTAGGGCACTGTCGTTATCCCAGCACTTGGGAGGCTGAGGCAGGCTAATCACTGCAAGTTTGAGACCAGCTTGGGCTACAAAGTGAGCCCAAGGTCAGCCTGAAGTATATAGTGAGACCCTGTCTCAAAAGGACAAAAAAAAAAAAAAAAATACACCCTGAGAAGATGTCAGAGTGGTGAGCAGTAGAGAAAGATCCTCTCTTGAGATTTGGTATCCAGATGCTGGAATATAGCAATGTGAGGAAGAGAAGAAGGAGGGAAGTAGGTTCCTAGGACCAAGGAAAGATCTAAAGTGAGAATTAAAACCTACAGGGAAAGCAAAGAGAGAGTCTCCAACAAAGAAGGTGGCAGGTGGTGCTTTCTCCCTGAGCCCAAACTCATGGTACGGGAGGGGCAGTTGGAACCTGCAGACACACAGTGACTACTGAGGTTCACAGAGGTCTCCATAGGGAAATGAACCTGTGGAACAGAGTAGTGAACACAGTGGACTGCAGTGGTTGGTGAGTTATTCAGTTCAGACAGCCCCCAGGAGGGGGCAACTGTCTGGTAACCATCTTGGACAGGGGCCAACTGACCTCGGAACTCAGAGCAGCTGCAGGCAGTGGCTACAAGAAAGATCATGGGCCAAGTTCAAACTGGCAGGGAGAGCAGTTCAAGCCAGCAGGAGCCACATGGACTGCTGCAGACTGAACAAATTGGGTTCTGGCTTCACAGCCAGAAACCAGCCTGAACTGTAGAACTAAATATGCAGGCTCACTAGGATTATCCACTACCCTGCTGTAAAGCTATGGTTGGCTTACTGGGATTAATTAACTCAGATCTTGACTTTGTCTGCCCACATTGCCTACCAGTGACATGAGACATACCATTTTTTTCTTTTTCTTCTCTTTTTTGTTGTTGTTTGCTTTGTTTTATTTTTCCTTCATTGATAGTTCTTATTTTTATATGACTGTAACACAGTTTCTGTTTTTTTATTGTTGTTCTGCTCCTCTTGTTTTTATTTCTTCCTTCTCTCTTTTCCTCCTGTCTTCTGTACCAGTTTCCCAAAGTTTGGGTGATCTTCCTTCATCCTCCTGCCTTACTTCTAATTTATTCTTCTTCTATTTCACTATTTTTCACCCTCAACACCACCTTTAAGCTTTTTTCCCTGAGGGTAAAATCACTGATTCAAGGGCTTACTTACTGCATACAATTTTCTGGTTTGTTTTACATTTTGTTAAATAACCACAAATCTAGTTCATCTGGTTAAAGGTAGAAAATTAATGGCTATCTCAGTTTCTCATTTTCTCTCTCTCTCCCTTTCTCTCTCTCTCTCTCATATTTTTTTTGAGACAGGGTCTCTCTATGCAGTTCAAGCTACCCTTCAACTTACTTTGTAGCTCAGGATGGCCTTGAACTTGCAGTGACCTTCCTGCCTAAGCCTCTTGAATGCTGGAGTATAGCTGTGCACCACCCCACCTGGGAAGTTTGTCTTTTTCTAGGTTGTGTTTGATGGTATTGTTATTGTGAATTGTACTACTTTAGCAAAGGTGACATAATTGTTCCAATAAGTTGGTCTTCATGCTATACTAAGACTGAGCTGGCCTAAAGCTCATAAAAAATATTATAGGTCATATAGTCCCAAAGAACCTAAGGCTCATAAAAAATACTATATGTCAGTATAGTCCCAAAGAACCAGGGATTAATGCAAGTAGCCAGCAACTTTTCATCCCCAATGAATTAAAGAGGTAGGATCTTGCAACAGACTCAAACCCCAGAAGCCAGCTACACCTGGAAGACACCCCTGAGAAGTAGTTATTTATTAAGGGTTCTAAATACTAGCAATAAAGCTACTGGCCATAGGCAATTTACAAGCACCAACCAAAGATTTAAACTAAACAAAAAGAAAGACAAAAAAGAAAGAAAATGAGAAGACACTTAAACAAGATGCAATCCCAGACACCCAGCTACCAAAGGCTGACCCGGGGGCAACGAGGTGAATTATTCTGAAACCATCCACCTGGACTTTGAAGTGGTAACAACAAAGCAGATAAATAAGGCTGTAGACAAAAATCAAATCAGAAATAATTTCTCAGATAACTACAGAGATGGTAACTGACAAGATCTTGCTAAGATTTTGGTGCAATAGAGAGACAAAGAAAGTAGAAAAGAGGCCTTTATTGTGGGTATTGGAGGGCTGCAGAAGAGATGCAGCACCCTCAGTGAGAACAAAGAAGTGGAAGTACTTTTATCAGGTCTGGCTGGGAGAGGAGTTTGGGAGGTGGGCAAAATGGCATATCAACAGTTGATTTGAAGGAGCATCTGCCTTCACAAAACAGGAAACAGAAAGATTTATTGCGGACTGAGTATGGAGTACTTTGTGGAGTCTTGGGAGTGGAGAGGGCACACGTGAAAAGGAAGTGCAAGGTTTATTTTTGGAACAGAAGGAGAACATAGAAGTTACTCTTGGAGAGATAAATTGCTTTTCTGGGCCTGGTACCAAGTTGGGTGATGTCATGTTAGAGATAGTTAAGCCTCAGGCTGGCAGAATCTATCAGTGACCATAATGAAAGACATACTTAGTGACTCTAGAACAAATACAGATTTAAAAAAAGAGGAGCAATGTGTGGGCCAGTGCTGGAGTAGGGACAGCCAGATCCTAGCCCCTTCTGGCACGCAGGCTGGCAAACAAGAAGTAGCAACACCCACTCCATAAGCGACCAGCTGATTCAGAGAAACACAAGCTGATAGCTAGCGAGGTGAAATGCAATTGGATGCCTGTGGTGCCTTGGTGTTTCACTGACCTTGTAGGTCTAGGGCCAGTGGTCTGATCCTCAGTTCAAAAGATAGTGGTACACAGTGTGGCATCTAGGGGGGGATCTCCTTCTACAGGTCATAGCCATTGCTGATTTCCTATTGTCTTGTTTTGAGGTCCTATATAATTTTCATTGTTTTGTTGGGTTGGGTTTTATTCTCTTTTATTTTGCTTGATTGTGTTGAATCTAATGGCATGGGCAGTTATTTAGAAGATGGCAAGATATATTACGGTAGCTATTTTGGATTTACTATTTGTCTTAGTTACTTTTTACTCAATGCCAAGACACAATACCTGATGCCCAAAATTAGGGAAGGAAAGGTTTATTTCTAGCCAGGCGTGGTGGTGCACACCTTTAATCCCAGCACTCAGGAGGCTGAGGTAGGAGGAGTGTTGTGAGTTTGAGGCCAGCTTGGGCTACAACATGAGCGCAAGGCTGGCCTGAGCTACACAGTGCGACCCTGCCTCAAAAAACCAGGGCTGGGAGTTTGGCTCAGTTACTTAAGTGCCTGTCTGACAGGTGCAAGGTTGTGAGTTCAATCCCTGGTGCCACAAAAAAATAAATAAATAAAAATAAATAAATAAATAAATAAATAAAATTAAAAAAAAGAAAGGTTTATTTCTTACAGTTTCTTGGGAGTTTCAGTTCATACTCAGTTGGCTCCAAGGCAGCATGGTGTGGTGGGGCTGCCATTCATGGTAGCCGCAAGCAGCAAGGCGTGCTGGCAAGACAGGGTGGAAGCATGGAAGTGAGCAAAAGGAAGACCCACCATCTTTACACTGTATGTCAGCTCCACCCCTGGGCAGGTGCAGCACTCATATCATCAATCCCAGTGCTAGACAACAAACAGATCACAAGCAAGTGCCAGACTCAGCCCCATCAAAAGTATATGAGGCTGGGCGTGGTGGTGCACGCCTTTAATCCCAGCACTCGGGAGGCTGAGGTAGGAGAAGCGTTGTGAGTTGGAGGCTGGCTTGGGCTACATGAGAGCGCAAGGCTGGCCTGAGCTACATAGTGCGACCCTGCCTCAAAAAACCAGGGTCAGGAGTTTGGCTCAGTGCTTTAAGCGCCTGCCCTGGCAGGTGCGAGGTTGTGAGTTCAATCCCCGGTGCCGCAAAAAAAAAAAAAAAAAAAAGTATATGAGGACTTGGGGGTACATAGTATATCACCTAATACACTATTGGCTTATTTTGAAGTCCTTTATTACATGCATTGTTTTGTTTGCAATGTTTCTATTCTATTCTGTTCTGTTTGATTTTTACTATGTGTGAAGGTATCTGCAGTTACTTTGAAGACAACAAAAGGCATTATGGTAACTATTGTTGATTTTGTAATGTTTTGAAGCCCCATATCTCTTATACTGGTTTGTTTTGATTGGTTTTATTCTGACTTATTTTCCTTGGTTTTATCTTTTTTAAAATTAAAAAAAAAGCTGGGCGTGGTGGTACATGCCTTTAATCTCAGCACTTGAAAGGCTGAGGCAGGAGGGTCATTGTGAGTTTGAGGCCAGCCTGGGCTACAAAGTGAGTTCAAGACCAGCCTGAACTGCATAGTGAGACCCTGTCTCAAAAAATAGGGCCAGTGATTTGGCTCAGTGGCATAAGCACCTTCCTGGCAGGTGTGAGGTTGTGGGTTCAATCCCAGTACCAAAAAAACAAAAAACAAAAAAAAATTAAATTTTAAGTAAAAAAATAAATAAAAAGAGGAGCTTAGGAAAATGATGGAAACCATAAACATGCAACATAGGAAAGAAATAGAATTCATGAAACAGATTCAAACAGATATCCAGGAGATTAAAAATTACACTGAAATTATATGCAGCAGAATGAGTCAATGTGAGGACATATTTTCAGATATAAATGGCTCAGGATCGTGGTTAGTGACCATGAAAAGAAAGATTGCATAAAAATAGCAAGGGATGGGCCAGGACATAGCTCAGTAGCACAAGCACCTTTCTGGCAAGCACAAGGTACTGAGTTTGATTCCCAGTACCAAAAAAAAAAAGGAGGGGGGATCAGGAGAAATCAATTCAGCAGCTGCTAGATGATCCAATTCAGCAGCTGCTAGATGATCCACTGGAAGCAATGAAAAGCAGGAGGTAGCACAAATAGCACGAAAAACCTGTTCACAGAAGTCATGGCAGAAAACTTCCCTGGCAAGGAAAAGGAATTTGACAAAAAAAAGTGAAAAGACAACCCACAAAGTGGGAAAAAGTTTTAATCAATTGTCCCTCAGACAAAGGACTTCTATCTAGAACATATAAAGAATTGTAAAATATCAGACCCGTCAAATTCAAAGACCCAATCAAAAAATGGGCATCTGAGATGAATACACATTCTTCAGATGAAGAAATACAAATAGCAAATAAATATATGAAAAAATGTTCAACATCACTGGTCACTTGGGAGATGCAAATTAAAACCACACTGAGATTTCTTCTCACCCCAGAAAGAATGGCTATCATCAAGAAATCAACCAATAACAAATGCTGGAGGGACTGTGGAGAAAAAGGAACTCTTTTCCACAGTTGGTGGGAGTGTAGACTGATGCAACCACTGTGGAAATCAGTGTGGAGATTCCTCAAAAAATTGGGATTAGAGGTCTCATTCTAACTAGCCATTCCCCTTCTGGGTATCTTCCCAGAAGAATTAAAAGCTCCATGAACCCCAACACAATGAATCAACCAGTCAAGGCAAGGATTTAAACAGAGAGAGGATAAAGGAACCAAAAACAGGAAAATAACATGACAAGGTTAAGTAAATATGTATCAGTTACAACCATCCACATTAATGCTCTCAATTCATCAATCAAAAGAAACAGGTTAGCAAGATCAAGAAGCAAGATCCAACAATATGCTGTATATGAAAAAATACTTAATTCAAAAAGAATTCATAGACTGAAAGTCAAAGGATGGAAAGCAATATTCCATTTGACTGGAACCCAGAAAAAAGCAGGGGTAGATATTCCTATTTGCAGACAGAGTGAAGTTCAAGTCAAGACTGAGAGACAAAGATTACTACATTCTTATAACGGGAACAATTCAAGAGGAAGAGATAACAATCATAAATATATATGCAACAAATAGTGCACCCAACTATATAAAACATATTAATGGACATGAAAAATCAAATGAGTACTAAAACAGTTGTAGTGAGGGACCTTGTCTTGGTTACTCATTGCTGGGACAAAATATCTGACACCCAAAATGAGGGAATGAAAGGTTTATTTAGCTTACAGTTTTTGGAGGTTTTAGTCCATACTCAGCTGGCTCCAAGGCAGGGTGGTGTGGCTATGAGGCAGCTGTTCATGGCTGCTGCAAGCAACAAGAGCAAAAAGGGCAAAAAGGGGAAAGTATGTCTTCTTCCCTCCCTTATATTGTATGCCAGCTCCCTGTCCCTGGGCAAATGCAGCACTCACACCACCAATCCCAGCACTAGACAACAAACCAATCACAAATGCTAGATTCAGCCACCTCTGTGACTGCATGAGGCTTTGGGGGGGCCATCCAAACACAAACCATAACACTCCACCCCTTGCTCCCCAAAGACTCATGTACATCCTTTATGCAAAAGACATTTAGTCCATCTCCAAGAGTTGCCAAAGTTCTAACAGTTTCAGCATTGCTGAAAAATTCAAATCCCAAGTCTCTGAGATCTAAGGCAAACTCATAGCTGTAACCTCCTGTACAAATGAAAACAAAATTAAACACTTCCAACATTCAGGGGCACAAGATAAACATTACCATTCCAAAGGGTACAAACAGGAAGATACAAAGGAATGGGACCAAAGGAAATCCAAAATCCAGCAGGGCAAACATTAAGTCCTGGAGTTCCACGCTCAGCATCTGAAGCAATATGGTTTTGAGCTCCAAAAGGCCTAAGTGACTCCAGCTCCATGGCAATTCTGGTAGTTGCAGTTCCCATGGCTTCTTTCTTTGGCCTGCTCTGTTCAATCCTTGCAGCTTTTTTTTTTTAGATAATCCATTATCCTGGCTTTTTTAAACTTCTGGGTTTTCCATTGTACCTTTGGCTTCACACTCACAGCTCACACACTGCCCTTTCAAGGGCACACTGCCTGGCCTCCCAGGCCCTCAAATTGGGGTGGAAGCCTTTTAAACCTCAAAACTCGTGCATTCTTCATGCACCTAAAACCAGCACCATGTGAATGCTGCCAAGGTCTGCTGTCACCTGGAGCAGTAGCCAGGTATTCTTTTCTTTTGCCTGTAGGTGTCAAGTGCCTGGATCACTGAGCACTCTGAACTTGATTGTGAGGAACAAATTTTCTATATTGTCACCATTCTGGAACCTGGTGTACCTGCTGTCATTTTGGAACATTGTATGACCTCTGCTGCCATTCTGGAGCATGGCACTCTGCAGCTTTCTCCTCTAAGCAAAGTTTTACACTTTTGCAGTTTTGGGGCTGCAAAGCGTGGGGACCCACTGCTTCCTGTGATGTCCCCAGACCATCTCTTTTATTTCTCTGTTCCTTCTCAGCAATTGAGGTCTCAGCATTGTCTTTACCCTTCACAGCTTTCTGGCCAAACTCATAATGTTTTAAATCATCCTGCTGAGCTCTTTGCTCTTGATTTGTAACATAAATCTGGCTAAAAGTCTCCAACAATAGCCATACCACCACCTCAACATTTGACTGCCTTGAAATTTCTTCTGCCAGATTAATCAGTCCACTGCCCTTAATGTTGGTCTCAGGCAAATTCTCTGGACACAAGCTGTTGTAGTCAGGGGTTACAGGGAGAACAACTGCATACAGGACACAGAATTTTTAATACCGTTTTATGATGGTCACCCAGAGTTAAACACAAGAAACCAAGCCATCCTCAGGGGCAACAAGCTCCCAAGCTCCTCCAACAATGTGAACAGTCGAGTACAGGTCAGGAAGCCCAGCGTGACAAGCTTCTCCAGCACACACCTTCCCCTCTGGGGCTAGGAAGCAATGCACAATGTGAGGAGCAGAGCTCCCCCAAGGTGAACCACAGCCACTGTCATTGATGAGGTTCCCCAGCTCCTCCGAATCATCACATTGGGGAAGCCAGCATGACAAAAACCTACAGGAGAACCATTGGCTTGAAACGGCAACTCTTGCAAGAACCCACAACACCCTGCTCTTCTTCTTCACATCTCTATTTATGCTGGCAACTTTCTTCAGGTGGACCATCTTTACCCAACACCATGCTGACATAATTTAGCTGGTGCTAAGTTGACCACCAGTTTTTAATCCATAACACGAGTAAAATGCAAACTTTCTGCTAAGCCATAATGCACACTGTCTGGAGTCCAACAACCAATGCAGTCCTTTTTCCCAGAAGAAACCACAAGAGCCTGGTCTTTACTGGTTTTCTGGTCTTCTGAGCTCTCATCAGAATCTCCCATACAGAACAGCCTAAGCTATTCTCAGGCTACTCTTTCAGATGACATCTTGGAACCTTTCCAAACTCTTCCCACAAGCCATTCCCAAAGCCTCTTGAACCACATGGTCAGATATAGTTACAGCAACAGCCCTACCCCTCTAGTACCAAATTTTTTTGTTGTAGTCAGGGGTTGCAAGGAGAACAATTGCATACAGGACACAGAATTTATATTATTTTATGATGGTCACCCAGAGTTAAATACAAGAAAGTGCAGGAAATCTGTCCACAACACTAAAGACCTAGAAAATCCAGCTGAGAGTCTGGATCCCACAGTAATGTCCTACATGAGTCCATCTGAAGACCTAGAGCCCATGACAGTGCCTCCCATGAGTCCAACTGGAGGTCTAGAACACATGACAATGACTCATGCAAGTCTGTTTTACTGGGAAGGCCCAAAGGTCAGCAGTAGAAGCTAGAAAGACTATGCCACAGGAGTAAAGGATCTGTGCTAGTAGGTTGAGGATTCTGCAGTGGAGCTACAATGCAATGCTCAAAATAAGGACCAGGGCTCCCCTGAAAAGTACCACAGTCATCCTCAGCGACAATGAGGCCCTGAGCTCCTCTGACAATGAGAACAGTCAAGTACATGTCAGGAAACCAGTGTAACGAGCTACTCCTGGAGATTAAACAGCGCATATATTTCCCTCCAGAGCCAGGAAGCGATGCTCAGTGTAAGAACCAGTGCTCCCCCAAAATGAACCACAGCCACTGTCAGTGACAAGGTCTCAAGCTCCTCTGATGATAATGGCTGAGTTCATATCAGGGAAGCTAGCCATGACAAGCTCCTCAAGGAGAACCAACAGTTCCAAACAACAGCACTTAGGAGAACCCACAATGCCACATTCTTCCTCTCCACATCTCCTATTATGTTGGCAACTTTCCTCAGGTGGGACATCCACATTCAGCACCATGCTGATTTAATTTAACTGGTGTTAAGTTGACCACCAGCTTTTAATCCATAACAGATCTCAATACCCCACTGTCACAAATAGATATAACTAGACAAAGTATCAGCGATGAAATATTAGAACAGAACCAATCTTTTGAACAAATGGACTTAGTAGATGTCTACTAAGTTCCAACCTACAACATCAAAATATACATTCTTGGGCCAGGGGTTTAGCTCAGTGACACAAGAGCCTGCTTGGCAAGTGCGAGGTCATGAGTTTGATTCCTGGTACCAAAAGCAAAGCAAAACAAAACAACCAAAAGGAAAAAAAAAAACCCGCCGGGCGTGGTGGCGCACGCCTTTAATCCCAGCACTCGGGAGGCTGAGGTAGGCGGAGCGTTGTGAGTTCGAGGCCGGCTTGGCAGCACAAGGCCGGCCTGAGCTACATAGTGTGACCCTGCTTCGAAAAAACCAGGGCCGGGAGTTTGGCTCAGTGGCTCAAGCACCTGTCTGGCAGGTGCGAGGTTGCGAGTTCAATCCCCGGTGCCGGGGAAAAAAAAAAAAAAACCCACATTCTTCTCAGCTGCATACAGGATGTTCTCCAAAATAGACCACATACTCACTCATAGAACATGCTTAAGTAAATTAGAAAGAACTGAAATTATCCTATGCATATTATCAGACCATAGTGCAATGAAATTGGAAATCAATGACAAAAGAAAACACAGGAACTCCATAAAAACATGGAAATTAAATAATATCTTCCTGAACAACCAATGAGTCACAGATGAAATTAAAGAATAAATTAGAAAAAAGAAAGTAGACAATTTCCACAATTAAATGATAATGCCAGTACAACATACTGGAATTTATGGGACACAATGAAAGTAGTTATACGTGGGAAATTTATAGCGGTGAATACCCATGTCAGGAAAACAGAGAGAGCTCAAATAACCTAATATACCTCAAATAACCTAAGAAGAGCAAGTCAAGCCCAAAGCTGACATAAGGGAGGAACATATAAAATCTTAGCAGAACTAAATGCTATAGAGACTCAGAAAACAATACAAAGAATGAATGAATCAAAGAGTTGGTTCTATGAAACATTAAATAAAATCGACAAACTCTTAGCCAACCTTTTCAAAAAAAAAAAGAAAGAAAGAATGAATGAATGAAAGAAAGAAAGAAAGAAAAGACTCAGGTCCATGAAATTAGGGATGAAAAGGGTGAAATCCTGCAGAAATCTAGAAGATCATCCATACCTACTTTGAGAACTAGTAATCTAATAAGATGGAAAATATAGAAAAAATGGACAGATTCCTAGACACATATAAATTACCAAAAGCTGAATCAAGAAGATATAAAAACCTTAAGTAAACCAATATTGATTAATGAAATTGAAGATATAATTTAAAACTTACCATAGGGGCTGGGGATGTGGCTCAGTGGTAACGTTCTTGCCTTGTATGCATAAGGCCCTGGATTCGCTCCCAGCACCACAAAAATAAATGAGTAAATAAATAAAATAAAAACTCACCAAGAAAGAAAAGCCCAGACCCTGACAGATTCACTGCTGAATTCAATAAGAAATTTAGGGAAGACATAATACCACTACTTCTCAAACTTTTTAATGAAACTGAAAGGGAAGCAATATTCCCAAATTCATTCCTGGAAGCAAGCATTATCTGATATCAAAACCAGAAAGCCGGGCGTGGTGGCGCACGCCTTTAATCCCAGCACTCGGGAGGCTGAGGTAGGCGGAGCGTTGTGAGTTCGAGGCCGGCTTGGGCTACAACGCGGTGCAAGGCTGACCTGAGCTACATAGTGCGACCCTGCCTCAAAAAACCAGGTCCGGGAGTTTGGCTCAGTGGCTTAAGCGCCTGCCCTGGCAGGCACAAGGCTGTGAGTTCAACCCCCGGTGCCGCAAAAAAAAAAAAAAAAAAAAAAAAAAAAAAAAAAAAAAAAAAAAAAAAAAAAAAAAAAAAAAAAAAAAAAAAAAAAAAAAAAAAAAAAAAAAAAAAAAAAA
>RJWM01000846.1:15675-95575 GCA_004363535.1 Dasyprocta punctata | reverse complement strand
TCAAGATTATACATGACCAAGTAGGATTCATTGCAGGATGCAAGAATGGTTTAACATGTAATATGCCATTTTAACACAGCCAAGGACAAAAACCACATGATCATCTCAATAGATGTGGAAAAAGCATTTGAAAAGGTCCAATACACAATAATATGGCACCTATATGGCAAGTGCAAGGTCCTGAATTTGATTCTTGGTGCCAAAAAATATATATATATGAATGCAATCATGATAAAAACCCTACAGAAATTGGTCTTTAGCTCAATCTGATAAAAGTAGCTATGACAAACCAGCAGCCAACATCATACTAAATGGACTAACATTGAAAGATTTCTCTCTAAGTCAGGAACAAGACAAGGATGTACACTGTCACCACTCTTACTCAATATAGTTCTGGAAACACTGGCTACAGTAGTTAGACAAGAGAAAGAAATAAAAGGAATAACAACAGGAAAGGAGGAAGTTAAATTATCATTATTTGCTGATGACATGATACTCTACATAGAAGACCTCTAAAACTTCACTAAAATATTGCTAGAATTAACTAACCAAATTCAGCAGCATAAAAAAAAACTGAGCAGCATAACAGGATACAAAGTCAATACTCAAAAATCAATAGCCTTTCTGTACACAAATAACCAACTCGCTGAGAAATTAGGGAAACAACACCTTTCACAACAGCATCCAAAAAATGAAATACCTAGGAATCACTCTAATTGAGGAAGTAAAAGATCTCTACACTGAAAAACTACAGTATTCTGAAAAAGGAGATTGAAGAGGGTATCATAAATTGGAAAGATAACCCTTGCTCTTGAGTAGGAAGAACTAACAGAGTGAAAATTATCATAATTCCAAAATTGTTATACAGATTTAATGCAATTCCAATCAAAATCCAAAAGCATATTTCACAGAATTAGAATTACAGAAAACAAGGGCTAGGAGTTTGGCTCAGTGGCTTAAGCACCTGCCCTGGCAGGTGCGAGGTTGTGAGTTCAATCCCTGGTGCTGCAAAAAAAAAAAAAAAAAAAAAAAAGAATTACAAAATACAATCCTAAAATTCATTTGGAACCAGAAGAGACCTAGCATAGCAAAGGCAATTCTGGGCAATAAAGGTAAGACAGGGGGCATCAGCTGGGTATGGTGGTGCCCACCTTTAATCCCAGCACTTGGGAGATTGAGGCAGGAGGATTGTTGTGAGTTCGAGACCGGCCTGGGCTACAAAGTGAGCTCAAGACCAGCCTGAACTGCATAATGAGACCCTTTCTCAAAGAGACAAGGCTGCGGATTTAGCTCAGTGGCTTAAGTGCCTGCCTGGCAGGCGTGAAGCTGTGAGTTCAATCCCTGGTACAAAAGAAAAAAAAAAGACAGGGGCATCATAATTTGAGACTTGAAATTATACTACAAAGCTACTGTGACAAAAACAGCATGGTCCTGGCAAAAAAAGAGACCCAAGGATCAATGGGACAGATTAGAATACGCAGAAAGAACTCCAGACATAGTCGGCCACCTTATCTTTGACAAAGGAGCCAAATACCTTCACTGGAAGAAAGCTTCTTTAAGGTGGTGCTAGAAAAACTGGCTTTCTACATGCTAAAGATCAAGATTAGACCCATATCTTTCCCCACTCACTAAACTGAAATCAAAATGTATCAAAGATCTAAATATTAGAACAGAGACATTACCCAGGTATGGTGGCACACACCTGTAATCCCAGCACTCAGGAGGATCACCATGAGTTCAAGGCCAGCCTGGGCTACAAAGTGAGTTCAAGAGTAGCCTGAACTGCACAGTGAAATTCTGTCTCAAAACAAGCAAACAAACAAACAAAACAAAAAACCCATAAACATTAAATGTACTGGAAGATAGAACAGGTAGAACTCTTGAAGACTTTGGTTTAGGCATAGACTTCAGGAAAAAAACCGTAATTGTACAGGAAATATCACAAAGAATCAACAACTGGCATCTCGTCTTTTTTTTTTTTTTTCGGCACCAGGGTTCAAACTCACAGCCTCACGCCTGCCAGACAGGTGCTTAAGTCACCAAGCCAAACTCCCAGCCCTGGCATCTCGTCTTATTAAAAAGCTTTTGCACAGCAAGAGAAACCACGAGCAGCATGAAGAAACAACTCACAGTGTGAGGAAAAATCTTTCCAGCTGTTTCTCAGACAAAGGGCTAATATCTAGAACATATAAAGAACTCAACAACAACAACAAAAAAAAGACCTCACCAAATTTAAAGACCCAACTCAAAAGTGGGCATCTGAGATGAATACACACTTCTCAGAGGAATAAATATAAACAGCAAATAAACATATGAAAAATGGTTCAACACCACTGGTCATTCCACAGATGCAAATTAAAACAACACTGAGATTCCATCTGATTCAGGAGAGAATGGCTATTATCAAGAAATCAACCAATAACAAATGCTGGCAGGGCTGTGGGGGAAATGGAACCCTTCTCTACCGTTCTCCACTATAGGAATGTAGGCTGTGCAACCACAGTGGGAGTCAGTGTGGACATTCCTGAAGAAACTGAAACTAGAGGTGTAATTTGACTCAGATATTCCCCTTCTGGGTATTTTCTCAGAAGAATTAAAAGCATCATACCATGGCAGTATATGCACACCCATGTTTACAGCAGCACAGTTTATAATATATAAACTTTTGAAACCATCCAAATGCCCATCAACTGATGAATGGATAAAGAAGATGTGGTTCTTTTTATACAATACAGTGCTACTCAGCCATAAAGAAGGATAAACTTGAGATATTCTAGGTAAATGGATGCACCTTGAGACCATACTCTTACGTGAAATCAGACACATATGTGTAAGTACCACATTGTTTCTCTGGTATGAGAACTGAAATTTTATAAACAAGGAGCAAACTGTGTAATAGATATGGTGAAATAGGAAGAAAATGTTCAAATAGGAAAGAGAACTAGGAAGGGGGGAGTTGGAAAGGCAGGAAGAAAAAAGAAAAAATGAGAAAAGAAGGAAAATATGGAAACAAAATGTTATGGTTTGTGCTGGAGGTCCGCCCAAAGCCTCATGGCATCATGGGGCAGGCTTCTAGAGTTCGTGACTGATGCATGATCCAGTGCTAGGATTATGGGTATGAGTGCTGCACCCAAGTGAGTGTGACTACATACAATATAAGGGACAGAAAGAGTCTTCTCACATACTCCTCCCTTTTTGTTCTTGTTGTTTTTGCTGTCTTCTGCCACCATGAGCTGATGTTCCTCTGCCACATCACCCTGCCATAAAGCACGCTGAATATAGATGGAAACCTCCACAAACTGTGAGCTAAATAAACCTTTCCTCCTTTAACTTTGGGTGTTGGGTATTTTGTCCCAGAAACCAGAGAAAGACACAAAGCTTTTATAAACAAGGAGGGGAAGAGAGATTGAAGGGAGGATACAAGAATGGGAAAAAAAGGAGTCAAGATATATCATGTACTGGTGCATATTCCCTATGATGAATGTTATCACTATGTACATCTAAAATATATCAACACACTTAATTTTTAAAAAGTACACCTTGGAAGATACAGGGTGGGTTTTCATGAGGAAAGTCACCATAGCAACCTCTTCTTGGCATCTGTATCCATTTTAAAGGGGTTGGGGGAAAATATAGAGAAATAGAAGAAAAGGAGGAGGTTACAAGCAAGACTGGAGGTCAAAGAAAGACCATCAAAACTTTGGAAAACTGGTGAAGACAGGAGGGAAGGACAGAAGGAAGAAATAAAAAAAAGAACAGAACAGAACAATAACAAAACTAGAAAGTATGTTCACACTCAAAAACAAGAACAGTGGGGTCCAGGGATTTAGCTCAGTGGCAAGGTTGTGAGTTCAATCCCAAGTATTGGAAAAAACAAAACAAAACAAAACAAGAACAATGAAAAAACAAGAAAGAAAAAATAAAAAATGTACACTTCAAGGTGTGTGTCTCTGTTGTCACTGGTAGACAACATAGGCAGAGTCCAGATTCGTGTTGATTAATCCCAGCAAGCCAGCAATAGCATCTATATCTTTTCATACTATCCAAATCTCAAAGAAACCTGTGAGAACGTCTACATATGGGTACTGAGAGGCAGAGCTGAGATCCCTCCCCTCAGGCTGACGTCAGATCTGGGCTACCCTATTGAAAACCTGGTCAAGTTCTCTGGAGAAGTCCATGTGCAGGGTTCTAGGAACTGTTCTGTGTATGTGTTCCAGGATCTTATAATTTACAGGTCTTGGCTACTTCCCCAGTCAGCTTTGCCACACCATAATCTCCTATGTCATTAACATCCATCGTTACCCCCATCACAAGGATATGCAACAGCCCCACCTTCTGTAATAAATTCTCCTTATGAACACTTTGGACTGATCACCCTGGCACTTAGTGGTTATTTCATTAGAATACCTACTGACTCCATCTATAATACCTACTGACTCCATCCAGGGATAGTGTATTGGTTTGATCCTGTGTTGTCCCAAGGTCTCATGTAATTTGGACGGGGCTGAGTCTGGTGTTCATAATTGGTTTGTTATCTAGGGCTGGGATTGGTGATGTGAGTGCTGCACCTGCCCAGGGGTGGAGCTGACTTACAGGGTAAGGACGAAAGGAAGGCACGTCTTGCTCACTGTCTCACTGTTTGCCTTGCTGTTTGGCAGCCGCCATGAATGGCTGTCCCACCATGCCATGCTGCCTTGGAGCCAACTAAGTATGGACCGAAACCCGTGAACTGTAAGTAAGCCTTTCCTTCCCTAATTTTGGGCGTCAGGTATTTTGTCCCTGCAACGAGTGAAAAGTAACTAAGACAGATGGTTTGAGGTATACCCTTGCAGAAACTTCCTGCTTTTAGGTTACCTCTAGCAATGGGTTTGGCCAGATCAAATGATTGTTATTTATTTAGCTAGGGTCTTGCTATGTAGTTCAGGCTGACTTTGAACTCACTATGTAGCCAAGGCTGGCCTCAAACTCATGGTGATCCTCCTGCCTTAGTCTCCTGAGTGCTGAGATTACAGGCAAGTATCACTATGCCTGGCTAATGATTTGCTTTTAAAATCCACAAAGTATTTATATAGCCAGGCATATAGCAATGACCTGGGAAGATTGTATCTCCCACAGTACTCAGTCAATGAGGTACCAGAGGAAGGGACCTGTGTGCTGGGGGATAAATTGTTCCCTGTATCCATTCTGGTTGTTCAGCAGATACCTAGCCTTGGAAACCTGAATAAAAAGTTTTACTTTCTCTCCTCTTCTTGCCTGTGAAGTCTGTTCTTTGGGTCTGGATAAGTGAAGGAATTTTTTATAGTAGGCAACCTGGTGAGATTTTGTCTCAAAATAAAAAATAAAAAGAGTTGGATATATAGGTCAGTTGTAGAGCAACCCTGGGTTTAATCCCCAGGACCAAAATAATTAATTAATTAATTAATTCAGTTTTGGGTCTGGGGCTTGAGCTCAATGGTACAGTACTTGCCTAGCTGGCATGAGGCCTTGGGTTCCATTCTCAGCATACTAAAAGAAGAGGGAAAAGAAAAAGGAGGAGGAGGAGGAGGAGAGGAGAAGAGGAGAAAGATTAAATTTTTAACATAGTACAGGTAGTACAATGGGGGCTGGGAGACCACTCCCCTCCACTCATTTGAGTTTGGGCAACACCCCAGAGCCAATCCTCCTTCATTGTTCTAAGAAAAGCAGCAATAAAGTAAAAAAGACCCAACAAATCCCTGAACCCATAGGCCAGAGTACAGGCGTCTTAGACCTCTTGGCCTGACATTTAGTAAACCTCCTCCACTTAACTTCATTAAAGGTTCATATATATGCACTGCATCTCATGTTTATGATTTAATCAGATTGAATTCTGGGACATAAATGCTAACTGAAAGCACCTGAGATGACTCAGCACCCTGCCAATGATTCTTGTCACTCTTACCCAGATACCTAATGACAGGCACCCAGGCCAGGGTACACATCTTTTAAAACTGAAGCCAGGCGTGGTGGCGCACACCTTTAATCCCAGCACTCAGGAGGATGAGGTAGGAGGAGCATTGTGAGTTCGAGGCCAGCTTAGGCTACAACGTGCACGCAAGGACTGAACTACTTAGTGTGACCCTGTCTCAAAAAACTTGGGCCAGGAGTTTGGCTTAGTGGCTTAAGCACCTGCCTGGCAGGCGTGAAGTTCTGAATTCAATTCCCAGTGCCACCAAAAACAAAACAAAACAAAACAAACCCTAAAGCCTGATTTATCTGTTGTCATGCTGTGCTTTTTATTTCCCTGTAGTTCCCACACCACTTTTCTGTTAATGCCACATTTTTGTCTGCACAAAACTTCCCTGAGCATATCTTCCTGTGATCTTCAATAAATGTGCTGATTTTTTTTTTTTAACCACTGGGTGTATATTTGCAGTTCTCTGATTATGGTGCACGAGAACCTCAAATTTCACTGGATCTATGTGATAACAATGCACAATCAGAAAACATGCCAAGAAATTCTGACTTAAAAATAAAACAAACAAACAAACAAACAAACAGAATCTATCATTAGAAGTTATCCCTGAGGAAGCCCCAATGTTGGACTTAAATCAAATATTGTATATATGGTCAAAGATCTAAAGGAAACCTTGTCTAAAGAACTAAAAGATACCAGAAATAGTGACATACATCTGTAGTCCCTGCTGGGCAGGGAGTCTGAGGCAGGAAGATTACAAATTTAAGGGCAAACTTGGCCACTCAGCAGGAACCTCCTGTTTCAAAATTAAAAAAAAAAAAACAACATACAGCTGGGGATATAGCTCAGTGGCACAAGTCCCTGCTTGGCAAGCATGAGGTCATGGGTTTGACCCCCGGTACAAAAAAAATTAATTTTTAAAAATTTAAAAAATAAAAAGGGCTGTGGCAACAGTACTCCCTGAATTCACCCTCCAGTACTGATGAAAAAACAAATAAAACAAAACACCCAAAAAGCTAAAGGAAAGATGAGAACAGTGTCTTACTAAGTAGGTGAACAAGGAATGTCAATAAAGAGTTAGAATTATATAAAAAGGAACCAGATATAAATTCTGGAGCTGAAAAACACAATAATGAAACTAAAAAATTATTTTTAAAAAGAAAGAAAAAAAATTTATTGAAGGCTTAATAGACGATATGAGCAAGTAGAAGAAAGAATTAGCAAAATTGAAGTTAGGTCTGTTGAGACCATTCTGAGAAAGAGAAATAAGAAGAAAAATGAACAGAGCCTCAGAGTCCTGTAAGACACTATTAAGTATAACAACATGAATAACAACAGTACCAGCAGCAGAGAAACAGAAAAAGGTAGACAGAATACCTAAATAAAGACTAAAGCTTGCTAAACTATGCGAAAACACATGAACCTACAGCTGTAGGCAGGAAACTCAAATTCCATGTAGCATGAACTAAAAGATCCCTATCCAGGTACATCATAAATTGTTCAAAGACAAAAAATCTTTTTTTTCAATACTGGGTGTTGAACCAAGGCCCACTGAGCCCCCACTCCATTTTTTAGTTCTTCTTTTCTTTTTCTCTTTTTCAGACAGGGTCTGTCTAAATATGTTCTCCTCGTGGGCCTCAAATTTGAGATCTTCATGCCTCAGCCTCTCTAGTGCTCAGATTACAAGCAACATCATCATGTCCAGCAACAAAGAACTTTTTCCCCCAAGGGAAGGAGATTTATTTGCTCTGAGGCTCTGCAGACATGGCAGTGAGGGTACAGATAAAGGAATTGGGACACTTGCTAGTCCTTCCCGTAGGCTGCATCTGCCCAGGGAGCAGGGAAGCCTGGATGCCAGCCTGGATAGAGGAATAAGACAGCAGCAGCCTGTGATGCCAGCTTCCGGCGGGGATGTTGAGCATGGCGCCTCCCGCCACATGGCTCTCACACATGGCCATTGAACCCCTGTAAGAGAACGTGTCTTGCCAGCCACCTGGCAAACAAACTGCAGTGCCTCCTGCATGCTCTTCCATTGGGAGAGGCTGAAGATGACAGAGGTGTTGAAGGTGTCTCCGGCGCCCATAGTGTCTATTACCTGGGGTGGTGATAAGGCATTCAAGTGCAGCAGCTAGCCACCAGGGCCCAGGGCCTTGACACTCTCCTCAGCCCAGGCACAGATAAAGCCTCTTCTTCACATGACCATACAAGTCTCTCAGGGCTTCCACCACTGACAGGAAGCCCAAGTAGCAAGAGAGAAGTGACTCATCACATGCGAAAGATCCTTAACAATTTTTTTTTTTTTTTTGGTACTGAGGATCAAACTCACAATCTCACGCCTGCCAGGCAGGCGCTTATGCCACTGAGCTAAATCCCCAGCAAGATCCTTAACAAAATTAGCAAAGTATTTTTTCATCTCAATCCCTGGAGGCCAAAAGGTGGATTGGAATTATATATTCTAAATCCTGAAGGACTAAAACTGTCTAGCAAGAATTTTATATCTGTCAAAACTTCTTTTAAAAACAAAGGAGAAAGACATTTCCAAATAAATAAAGAGGCAGTTTGTCATTATCATATTATCTATAAGAATACTAAAGGACTGGGAGTAATGGCACATGCCTGTAATTCTAGCACCCTGAGAGGCTGATGCAGGAGGATTACAAGTTCAAGACCATCATGGCAACTTAATGACTCAGTAAGACCCTGACTCAAAATAAAAAAAAATTAGGACTGAGGATGGAGTTCAATGTGAAGAAGACCCTGAGTTCAATCCCAAGTACCACAAAAGAAATGAGAGAATGAGAGAGAGAGAGAAAGAGAAAGAGAGAGAGTCACAGAAGACTACAGGACAACATCCCTTAGGAACACAGATGTAAAAACCTTCAACAATGGTTGGGGATGTTGCTCAGTGGTAGATCACTTACCTGGCACACATGGAGCCCTGAGTTCAATTTCCAGTAACACATACATATATATACATACACACACACCCTCAACAAAATACCAGCAGACCAAATCCAATACTTACAAAGTGCATAATATACCATGAATAACTGGAATATTCCTAATGAACATAAGGATAAATCAGAAATGTAAAAAAATCAATCAATATAATTTATTTATCATCTTAACAAAATACAGGTGCCCTCCCTTATTCTGAGGGATATGTTTCAAGAACCCCAGTGGATTCCTAAAACTACAGATAGTACTGAACCCTGTATATTGTTTTTCCTATATATGAACTGTGATAGAAATTAGTGTTTAAATTTAAAAAAAATTTTTTTTGGTACCAGGGATCAAACTCATGACCTCGATCTTGCCAAGGAGGTGCTTGTGCCACTGGGCTAAACCCCCAGGCCCCCCTGCCATTTTTTTTTTTTTTTTTTTTTTTGTGGCACGGGGGATCGAACTCACAGCCTCGCACCTGCCAGACAGGCGCTTAAGCTGCTGAGCCAAACTCCCGGCCCTGGTTTTTATTGAGGCAGGGTCGCACTATGTAGCTCAGGCTGGTCTTGTGCTCACGTTGTGGCCCAAGTCGGCCTCGAACTCACAACGCTTTGCCTACCTAAGCCTCCCGAGTGCTGGGATTAAAGGCGTGCGCCACCACGCCCGGCAATTTTTTTTAATTTAAAAAATTATAGTAAAAAACAAATTGCCATGACTCCCACTTCAAATACTCCCCTTGGCTTCAGACACACTTATTCATCATTTGTTTGTTTGTTTGTTTGTTTGAGACAGGGTTTCACTATGTAGTTCAGGCTGCCTTGAACTCACTACGTAGCTTGGGGTGACCTCAAACTTGAGGTGATCCACCTGTCTCTTACTCCTGAGTGATTATGGGCATGTGCTGCCACCACCATGCCAGGGTTCCTTTCTGGATTTATTGTTTCATATTTTCAAATTAAAGTTGACTATGGGTAATATGAAGCTGCAGAAAGTGAAACTGTGAAGAATAGGGGCTACCATAAAGGAAAAATAACAATATGATCACAATAAATGCAGAAAAAGCATCTGAGAAAATCCACCACATTTTCATGATAAAAATGTCAAAAAATAATAAAAAACCAGAAATGCAGGGAAACTACTGTGAAAACTCAGTGAACATCATACTCGGTGATTTAATAAAAAAAGTGAGTTTACTCCCAAAGTTAGGAGGGAGGAAAATAACTGCTCCTTTTACTGCTATGCAGTATGATACATGAGGTTCTGGCCAGGTTAACTAGCTAGAGATATGACAGGGAAAGCATTTAAATTTGAAAGAAAGAAATAAACCTATTTCCAGTTGTAGATGACATGCACTTACGTATGGAAAGTATGTATCTAAATAACCCACACATAAACAAAAATTATTAAAGCTGATAAATAAGCCAGGCATGATGGCACTTGCCTATAATCCCAGCACTTGGAAGGCTGAGGCAGGAACAGTGCCACAAATTCAAGGCTAGCCAGTAAAACTCTATCTTGGAAAAAAAAAAAAAAACCCAAACCACAACAAGGAACTGTGTAGATAAATGTTCATAGCAGCATTATTTATAATAGCCCAAAATGGAAAAAATCCCAATGTCCTACCAATGAGTGGGTAGGCAAAATACAGTATATTCCTATGCCAGAATATTATTCAGTCATAAAAAAAAGAATGTGGTGCTGACATATACTAAACACAGATGAACCTTGAAAACATTATGCTAAGTGGAATGATAGCACAGGCCTGTAATCCCACCTACTTGGGAGTCTGAAACAAAAGAATCCTAATTTTAAGGCTGGCTTGGGCAATTTAGTGAGATCCTGACTCAAAATAAAATAAAAGTCAGCTGGGGATATAGCTCAATAGTAGAGGACTTGTCTAAGACACCCAAGGCTCTGGGTTCCACCTCTGGTACTGCAAACAAACTACCCTTGTATGAATCTATTCTTACAAAAGTATCAAATAGGTAACTATATGGAGGAAAAAAGCAGATTAATTGTGCCTAGCAAAAATGGGAAGTGATTACTCACGGGAGCAGGATTTCTTTTAAGGCAACAATTTATTTTTATTTATTTATTTTTTTTAAGGACAATGTTCTGAAGAGCCAGGCAGGAGCTGGCTGCACAGCCTGGGGGACCAAGGTGAGCATTCTGACTACCCTGGCAGTGATAGCAGTCCCCTGGGTAGCACAATGCTCTGGTTACAGACCTCTGTGGCTGCTAAATGGGCACTGAGACAGCCATGGCCTGGAAGCAGCACAGCAGTAAGAGAACCCCCACCATGACACACAGATAGCAACTTACAGGAGCTTTCCACTGGATTGTGCTTACTGGGCTGTGCGGCTCATTCCTATTGTTCCTTCTGCCTCCTTCCTCCCTTCATTCAACAAATAGCACATGAATATCCTACACTGTACTTTGCACTATGCTAGAACCATGGCAAGAAAAGACTTGTCCCTGACCAATAATGTGTTTATCCTGTAGTGAGTGGCAAGAAATGACTATATGAGTGGTTTCTATTCAGTTCTGATTGTATGTGCTCATATACTTACCCCACTTAAAAAAAAATTATTTTAAAGATAGCAAAATCCAACAAAACAAAACAGAAATAAAGTCAGTCAAAACAAAGCAGTAGAATTGGTACAGAACTTCAAAGCAGGATATTAGGAAAACAATTGCTACTATAATATATCTTGCCATCTTCACAGTAGTTGTCCATTCCATCAGGTATAGCAAAATCAAACCAAAAACAAAACAGAACAAAACCAATCAGAACAGAATATGGAATAAAGCAAAATAGTGAGAACAATATTGGGCCTCAAAGACAAGATAGAAGAAAATCCCCCACATTTGTTACACTGCACACTGTCATTCTCCCAAGAGATGCCCAGCCTGCTGGCCACAGGCCTGCAAAATCAATCAATCAATACAAACATTTAGTTACTTTATGTACCTTAGTTGCTATCAACTTAACCGGTCCTCCGAACCAGCAGGTTGCTTGTGGGGGTGGTGTTGATTCTCAACCCGCACGCTGGTAGGCTCACAGGAGGTGCTGACATGTCTCTTCCTGGAACCTGTTGTACCATTTACCAGGAAGGCTGGCTAGTCGTCTACTGGTTGGATCCTCCCTGACCCAGCATGGCGGGTTCTCAAGAGGTGCTGATCTTTCTCTTCCTGGAGTCTGTGCTGCTCATGCCACTTACCAGGAAGGTTGGCTAGTTGTCTTCTGGTTGGATCTTCCCTGACCCAGCATGGTGGGTTCCCTACCCCACTTTTTTTTTTTATTATTATTATTATTTATTTTTAATTTTGAGACAGGGGCTCACTGTGTAGTCCAGGCTGGCCTCAAACTCACAGCATCCTCCTGCTTCAGCCTCCCTAGTGCTGGGATTACAGGCCTGTGCCACCATGCCCAGCTCAACCAGGTATCTTTGTAAACCACTGCAATCACTTGCCATTTCCAACTTCTGCTTTTTCTGGACTACTCAACATGTGGCCAGACATGTATACTTCCAGGATGTTCCCAGCAGCTGTCACCAAGGCTTCCATCTCATGAACAAGACAGCACTCAGCAAACACCTGCTTTCATAAATCTTCAAACACCCAGTTGTCACCCATTCAAGCCATGTTCAGTGAAACTAAAATGATACTTGTTGTAATCCTTTGACCAAGTTGCTTGCTCTTCTGCATCCATTTACAAAATGAGGACAATAATTGCTCACATCTGACCTGAGGGAACTCATATTCTGCAGCCTCTATGTACAGCCCTTGTCTTGTGGATGATCCAAAGGCACAGCCTGTCTGTGTCTTACCTCATCTACTTCTAAAGCCACTCAGCTCACAATCAGTAGTCCCCATGATTCTTTTTATCAACTGTAACTCAGCTGCAGTCCTTTGTGTCAAGTAGAACAGGATCAGAGGTTCAGAAAATTTCAAACAATGGCTTAAACAAGGTGGAAATTTGCTTCTCCTTCCTGCAAATGAAGCCAGATTCTGACACTCAGGACAGGCAGAGTACCCCATGCTATCACCCTCTTCCTTTAGCATGGTGGTACCTTCTGGCCCAGTCACACATTGCTCCATGGCTTCAGAAGAGAATGTGGTTTGGAGAGGTAGTGTGTGGAAGGACTCTCCTTGAAATTTGCCCTTGCTTATATGCTATCGGCCACAGCATAGTCCAAAGGCCATGCTTAGCTATGTAGAATAAGGAATATCTTCTTGCAAGGTGGACTGTGTTCATGCTCAACTTAGGGTTCTACAATTAAAGAAGCTGAAAAGATCTGGGCATAGTGGTGCACGCCTGTAATCACAGCACTTGGGAGGCTGAGGCAGGAGGATCGTTACGAGTTCGAGACCAGCCAGGGCTACAAAGTGAGTTCAAGGCCAGCCTGAACTGTATAGTGAGACCCTGTCTCAAAAAAATAGGGCCGGGGATTTAGCTCAGTGGCAGGTGTGAAGTTGTGAGTTCAATCTCTGGTATTAAAAAAAAAAAAAAAACTGAAAAGGATACTAGGGGACAAGCATAAGACTGTGCCAGTCTCCAAACTACACATTCAGCAACTCATACCCACCCCTTTTACATTCTACTACTTTTGTGTGTGTGTGTGGTACCGGGGATTGAACTCATGACCTTTTTTGCCAGGCAGACACTTACACCATTGAGCTAAATCCCTGACCCCTCTATTACACCTTTGAAGAATCACTCTACTTCCCTATTCGGTAGTACTGGAGATTGAACCCAAGGCCTCACACATGCTGGGTAAGCATTCTGCCATGAAGCTACATCCTCAGTCCTTTTGGTCAGGACAGTCATGCTAAGTTGTCCAGGCTGGCTTCAAACTTGTGATGTTCCTGCTTCAACCCTCCTGAATAGCTGGTACAACCTTCTTTTTTGTTGTTGGAGATAGGGTATTGCTGCTGTCTCAGCTTCAAGGTGCTGGGACTACAGAATGACATCACTGTTTGGCTATTCCCCTCACACTTTTGTCTTTTTTTTTTTTTTTTTTTTTTGCGGCACCGGGGATTGAACTCACAGCCTCGCTCCTGCCAGACAGGCGCTTAAGCTGCTGAGCCGAACTCCCGGCCCTGGTTTTTTGAGGCAGGGTCGCACTATGTAGCTCAGGCCGGCCTTATGAGACAAGGTTTCGTTACGTAGCCCTGGCTGGCCTCAAACTTGCAGCGATCCTCCTTCCTCAGTCTTCCAAGTGCTGGGATTACAGGCATCTGCTACCATGCCTGGTTTATTTTGGCTGAGACAGGGTCTCACTCTGCAGTTCAGGCTGGCCTTGAACTCAAGAAATGTAGCCCAGACTGGCCTCAAACTTGTAGTAATCCTCCTGCTTCAGTCTCCTGAGTGCTGGAAGTATACGTGCACACCATATTTGCTTTTTTCCTCACATTTAAAAAAAAATGTACTGAACAAGTGACATTAGGGAAAGTCAGGACACAAATCCCACCTCCCTGAAAAAAGCAGCCCTTTTCACCAGTCCCTCTCAACACTTGTGTTTAATTCTGTCATGTTCAGAACATAAGTGAGATGTTTTTTAGTTTTCTTCTCACTTACCTGTCCCAGAGTTCAATGTCATTTTTTGTGCTTTAAGTGATGCCAAAGTGCAGTTATAAACAGCTGAGGCCAAAGTCCAGCTAAAATGGCAAAAGAGGGCTCTGGACCATGTCAACTCACAAAAACACCTGTGGTCCATGTACAAGACTCTCTGGTTTGAGTTGGAAGGGGAAAACCTGTAATGCCACCTGGGAGGTGCTGCTGGGGCACTAAGAAGCGGTGAATACAAGGGCTAACGACAGACAAGTCAATGACAGTGAGGTCCCCCATACTTCCTCTACATTAGACATGGGGTATAGGTCCCTACCTAATGGGAATCAGCAGTTTTATTTGGAGCCCCCAGAAACCCCAAGATCTGGAGCTCACTGGCTGATCACACCATAGAACTAAGTCAAGAAGTTCCCTCACCTCCAGGTCAAGGAGTGCCTCCCCCAGGAAGATAGCCCTGCCACAGAGGCAGTAGTGTCAGAGAGGGTGGGATGCAGGGCTCCCAGACTACATGCTACTGCAGGATACTGCTCTGATGAAAATCTGACCCTGAGCTGATCCTGATGGATCTTTTGAATTCTCAAGGCAGGACAGTCACTTTGTTATTGAGGATTGAACCAAGGGCCTCACACATGACAGGCAAGTGCTCTATGCTACTGAGCTTACTTTTTTACTCTTTTACTTTTTTAAAATTCTGGGCTGGGGATAGGGCTCAGCAGTACAGTGCCCTCCTCACAAGTATGAGGTTCTGACTTTCATTCCCAGTACCAAAAATAAATAGGCCTTGAACTTGTGGTCTTTCTGCCTCAGTCCCGAGTAGTTGGAATTACAGGCATGTACCACCATGGCCAACTTGTCTCCCTTTCTAACACTAAGACTTATACATGGCTGCGTCTGGCCAAGAGACCTTTGCCTTCCATTGATGTCTCACCAGCCTTGGTCCTAAGGTCCCAGACACGCTCTAATGTTAACAAGGGGCACTCTCAGCTTTTTATCTTCTTCCAGGATAAACACCACAGTTCCTTTTTTAGATCTAGGTCAATAATCAGCTTGTTAGGTGGGTGTGGTGATGCATTATTATAATCCCAGCACTCAAAAGGCTGAGGCAGGAGGATTGCCACAAGTCTGATGTTGGCCTAGGCTATACAGTGAGTTCATGACCAGCCTGAATTACATACTGAAACCCCATCTCGAAAAAACAAACAAAACTCAAAACCCAAAACACCCCTGCTCTTCTCTGTGTTTGTCTATCAGTGCCCTCCCACTCTAGGGTTCTCATTGCCTATTGCTCCTGGGTGTCAGCTCAGCTTCAGGTATTGTCTCTGCCCTGCTATGCTGGCCCTCTGTTCCTAGGCTCATTCCTGTCCCAGGGCTGGAGAACCTTTGGGCCAGGATGTTGCTTCCAGGGCTGAGCATGCACCTGCTCTTTTAAAGCCTGGGACAAGACCACCTGTGGCTCTCCTGGTGCTGAGCTCCCCCTCCTGACAGCAGTTTCCCAGAAGCGACACCATTTGGGAGTGGACCAGGGCAGTCCCTTCAAGAAGGAGGTGTGTGGCAACACCCAGCCCACCACTCAGACCCCTGGATGAAAGTGGGCCAGGAGCCCAAAGAACAGCTGAAACAGAGCACTTATTTATTTTCCAGGGAAGAGGTAGAATCGGGGGCTTGGGGAGCCCTGCCCCAACATGTGTCCAGACAGCTGACCTCACTTCCAGAAAAGTACATTCCAGAAGAGCAGCCAGCAGGGATAGAGGCCCAAGGCCAGCAGTGGGAAGAGCAGGGTGCCATACGTGTGGTGCTCTAGCACACCCTGTGCCAGGGCTGACAGGAAAAGCTGCCAGCCCTCCGCCAGTGACAGTGGTACCTCCTGCAGTTCTCGCCACAGGAACAGGCTGCCCAGGAGCACAGCTGCTGGGCTGGTCAACACCAGGAGGGCAGCATACAGTGGCCTGGATAGAGTGGCAGTGTCAGAGTAAACTGTTGTGGGGGGGGCAGTGGACTGAATGAGGGTGGGCTCTGTGGTAAGGGGCACAAACACTGTGGGAGGTGGGTACCAATTATCACATACCGGGGTCCATGGGGCGTGGTGAGTACAGCAGCAGGCACCATGGTGGCAGCTAGCAGGAAGCCCAGTGAGAAGTTTGTGAGGGTAATGCAGCCCAGCTGTAGTGCTAGGTAAACCAAAGCCACCAGTTTCAGGGCCATCCATCCCCTATCTAGAGCCTGTGTGGTCATCATCCTGAAAAGAGAAAGGCTCAGAGGCAGCCTGCCTTCACGTCCAGGTGCCCCTGCCTCCACCTGCCCTGCCCAGTGCCTCACCGGTGAGTGTTATGCGGAAGAGCCAGACCAGCTGCATAAATTGCCAGCAGTGTCAGCACCACAGCCTCAGCCTCAGATACTGGGAAGTGTTGGGTGGCCACATGTTGGCCCAGCACAGGCAGGACGTAGAGGGCTAGGCCCACGGCCTGAGAGATCAGAAGGGGTGCGACGAGCGAGGCCAACCCCACACCCTAAAGGGCACATGGGCACCTGGAGATGGGTCTAGGGCCAGGACAGCCTGCCACCACCTCCTCTCTAGCTGATGCTGAGTGACTGCAGAAAGTACCACCTGGGGCCCCAGAAGCCAACCCAAACAGCAGACAGGGGTATCATCACCTGTGCTGGGAGGAGAAAGGTGCTGGGTCCAGAGGACCCTCCACCTTCCTCAGGGCTCACTCCAGTCTCATGAAGTTGCATCCACAGCTCCAGAGCATGGTCCAAGTCAAGGATGTCATAAAAGTTATGATGGGATCTGTTGGGTAGGGCCCAGGGTTCCCCCACCCCATCCCCAGAGCAAGATGAAGGATTGCCCATAACCTAGAGTTGAGGGGATTCAATGCTGGCTACAAGTGGATGGTGCAGGTACAGGATATCTTGAGACCAAGGACCAGGAGCAAGAAGCCAGCAGCAGGCATGTAGAGGCCAATGGAGACGAATCGGGAGAGAGCAGGGAGCAGGTAGAAGAAGAAGGACTGGTGCAGGCGTTCCAGGAGATGGTTGAGCTTGCGGAACATGCCCTCTAAAGCCCTGTCAGTCAGGTATGCAGCAGATGCAAGGTCAGCCATCTCTCCTTCAACCCTGCTGACACTATCCTGAACATGGGAAGAGGAGCATAGCCTACTTACTTTCCCACTGCTACCAAGTCATACTTGTACTGGCGGAAGCTATTGATTCCACGAAGGGTGACAGCCTCCACTCCATAGCGCAGGAAGAGGCCATGGGGGCCATGGGGACGGCCAGAGGCCTGCCGCAGAACCATCAGCAGCAGTGTCTGCAGCCCCTGCAGTGGTCCGTCCAGCGATGTCCAGTCCTGGGGTTGCAGCTTTGGAGGCATAGGAAGAGGATCAGATAAACTCCTCACCAGAGGCCCTGTGCTCCCAGGCAGGTGGTCCCACCTTGCCCTGAAGTGTACATAGCAGCCCCCCTTTCTGGCAGAAGGTCTGGAAAAGGTTGAGGAGGTCAAGATTGGGCAGCTGTCCATTGAGTCCCTCCGCAATCACATCAAGGCTGGTGACCACATCACTGTTCAGCTCCAGGGCCACTGCTGCCTGAATGGCTCCAGCCCGGCCCTGCAGGGAAGATGACTGCATGCCTGCAGAGTCAAACAAGCATCAGAAGGGGCAATGGTGAGGCCAACTGACCCTGGGAAGGACCAAGACAAGGCAAGAGCACCTACCAGTTACATTGACGTCGTGGTAGGCTTCAAGCCAAGCTTCAGTGCCCAGAAGATCATGTTCAGTCAATAGGAAGATGATATCTTTGGCCCAGTAAATCTGCCCTGGAGGCCAAAGGTAGGTTCACCAGGGCCTGGAGCACTGGTCAAACCCTCCCTGGTCAGCAGACCCAGAGCCTCACCTCGGAAATGGGCAGCAAGTGCTAGAAGCAGCCCCACAGCCTGGCTATTGGTAGAGTCAGGGCCACAAGGTACAGTAAGCACCAGAGATTCGGTGCTGGCAGCACGAGGGGCCCGCAAGATGCCATACACGTTGGTGCCTGACACCATCTGCACAAAGGATTGGTGGAGAAGCCTCGTTGTAACTCCACAGCAGAGGGCTGAAGCCCCCCAACCCCCATTCTCCTGGCCATACAGTGCTCATCACAAGGGCTACCCAAGGCCCTAGATCATCCCTCCCAGTGACTTTCATGGCCCCAGGCCACCCCTCCAAGGTGCTTTTTCTTCCCAGGTACACCCCCTCTCTCAATACATAGCGCTCGTGGGTCTCATCTGGGAAGGGCAGTTTCCGGGAGAAACTCTGCGTGTAGACCTCCAGCCCTACTGACCGCATCGTCCGCTCCAGCCAGGCCACTGGCAGAGCCCTGGAGACACAAAGAGAGGTTCTGCGTACGGGTCCCTGGGCTTGGCCACCAGTAATTTCCCCCACGTTCACTGCTCTGCTACTCACCCCGACTTTCCGCGGTACGCAGCGAAGTCCCGAGCAAACACCCGGGCGCGTTCTCCGCCCACAAACTGTTCTTCCACCATGGTGGACCCCATGGCGTTCTCCGACATGTAAGTGCGCTGTGTCAGTGGCGGGAAAGCCAGCGCCAAAAACCAGGCAATGCCCGCCACATAACTCAGCAGGCTGCGAGAGAGGACAAGAGGGATCCAGTGGGCTAATCAGTGGGACGCCGGCTGTGGCTACTACAGCCTCACCAGGGGTCGCAGGGATCTAGACCCAGAGTCACAGCACCCAGCTGAACCCTGGGCCTGACACTGCGTGATGCGGGAGGCGGGGAGGGAAGGTACGGACAGCCGCAGGGACCCTAGCTGTGAGCGAAGCCTGTAGTAAATCTAACCAGGGCCTCGGCCCCGCCCCCTCATCCTCACCAGAGCGGCGCGTTGAGGCGCAGCACGAGGCGGGCAAGAGCGCGTCGGCGCACCGGGTCCGACAGGAGGCCCATAGCGGAGCGGGGTAGGGCTTGCAGCTTCGGTACCCGGCTCCCGCAGCCAGGTAAGACAGTGGAGCGTGCTCCACTTCTGTCAGACCCGGGGGCCCGAGCCCGCCCGCACTTCCGACCCCAGCAGACCCCTCCTTCGCGCTGGCAGTACGCATGCTCAGAGCGTTTTCCACCCCTCCTGCCTTACCTATTGCGCAGTCTCAGAGCTGTGGCGCATGGGAAAGGGGCGGGATTGGGGCCTGGGCTTAGCAGTCAATTGGTAAAGGCCTACGAAAGGGCCGTACCAATCACGCTGGAAGCGAGCGGTGAAGTTGCTCATTCCGGGAATAGTAGGAGGCAACGACAAAGCGCTGACTGAAAGGCTGGCAGGTTTCAGACTACCGACTGCGCACAGGGCAGGTGGGTGGAGAGCTGGGGGCGGCCGTTGGAGCATAGATGCCTGCCTGATAACACTATGTGTGTGTGGAGGGGGGAGGGCCAGAAGGGTCTTCTGTGAAGGGAGGCTCAAGCATTGGAAGATCATTTTTAATGAATGTCAGCTACTAAAAAACGACAGCGAGTGCGTCCTAGTACTTATCTGGGTTCTGCTTCAAGGACTGTCAAGAGACAGATATAAGATCTTGTAGGGAAGCTGCACAAAGTGGGGAGTATATTTTTCTTGTCCAGACCAGGACTCAGGCAGGTCTGAAGACAGGACGTGGGTGGAGGGGTTTGCTTAAGAGGGTGCATGGTGAGCCGGGGGAGGGTCCGAACTGAGGGGAAATGATCAGGTAAGAATAAAGGTCTGCTGTAATTTCAGAGTAAAAAAGGCCCAGAGGGCTTCTAATGGGAGAGGGGAATTAGTCTAACCTATTGACCTGCATCTTTATAATGGGTACTCACAGCCAGCCAAGTTCTCTCTCAGTCCTTGTGCTGAGGTAAACAAGACAGGCTGTTTTAAAGATGTGGCTCTTCATGGGCACCATGCTCTTTCCACCCAGGGACACCCTCACCTCACACCCCTCCTGTTTTCCTCTTCAGAGTTTGAATCCTGAGACTATAAAAAGTTATGTAGTTCATGTGAGAGGACAGCATGCCAGTCATGCCCAGGAGACAGCACCTGGCCTAGCTCTGCTGGACTTTGAGCTGCTGTAGAAGCACTATACAGTGAGAGATGTTGAGCAGAGAAACAGGGCTTTATTCTGGATGTGAGTGGCCAGGTGGTTAGTCCCCCAGCAAGATAGAGGCTTCACGCACATGTTGTCGGACCACACGGTCCAGCAGTGTATGTACATCTCGGGCAGCCTGGGCAGCAGCTTCTAGCACCCACTCTAGGTGGTCCTCATGCAGCCGGGCATCCATCTCAAGTAGTGCGATCTGGCCTGAGGCTGGCAGCAGGGCCAGGGCTAGTTGAGGACCACCAGCTGCTTCTTCCACATGGCTGAGATCTGCCAGAGCTGTGCCGTCCACAAAGCCAGCTGAGCATGCACACACAAAGTCCCGCATGGGTATCCCAGCATCCAGCACTGCCAGTGTGGCTGCATTCACACAAGCTGCGTACGTCCCACCATCTGCCTGCAGCACCTGCAGAGACACCCCCCCTCGGGCGGGGGGTTATAAGTCTTATCAGACTTGCTATCCCACCACCCTCTTGCACTCCAGCTCCCCTGATATACTCCAGTCCCCTTCCCTCCCTCGTTGAGGGCTGTAGCTGGCTTACCTGCACATAGATGTCAATCTGGGAGCGTGGGTGCAGCTGTGTGAGGATGGCTGCCTCAAAGGTCTGGCGTAGTTGAAGGCCCATCTCACAGGACTTCCGGTCACCATGTGGCCGTCGTTTGCGTTCACCTGTGCTGAAGGTTGCTGAACTGTACTGACAGTTCACTAGGGCACGATCAGGCAGAGCTCGAGACCGGGAGCCCCGAATCTGGAAGAGAAAGGACAAATAAGCCAGGCCTACCTCTTCCAGCTCATGTTCCCCAGTCCTTTGTGGCTCAAGCTGCCTTTCTCCTCTCCCTCCAATCTCAAGAGAGGGACAGCTACTTTACCTCTAAAACATACCTCAGGGGAGGGTCACTTGCCAGTCTAAGTCACCATCACCTCTGTTGTGCATGCCTCTATCCATGGTTGCTCCATTTCCTCCCAACCCATTCTCTATCTGGTGTGTTCACACACATCAAGTCTGATTCTGCCTCACCTCCACACTCACATTCTACTTACCTTCCAAAGGCTTCCCTTTATGTATATAATAAAATTTCAAATTCTTTTTCTGGTCTATAAAGCCCTGGCAGGCCTGGGTCCTCACTTTCCTAAAAACTCTTCAACCTCATTTGTAATTCTCACCCCTTGCCCGACCAGCCGTCGTTTTGCTCTGCAGAAATGCCATCCTTGTTTCTGCCAGTGGCCTGTTGTTTTGTTTTGTTCTTTGACACAGGGTCCAGCTGTGTATTTCAGGCTGGCCTTAAACTCACAATGTAGCCCAGGATGGCCTCGAACTCGAGGGTGTCTTCCTGCCTCAACCAGCTGGGATTACAGGCGAGCCCCACCCACACCTAGCTTCTTCCACCTTTTAGAGAGCTGAGCTCCCAAACACGCACATGCACTAAGCAAACAGTTTCTACATTTCTGGGCAGGACAGGCCCTGTTACAGTGTGGACAACACAGCAATAAAGGCAGACGGTTTTATTTAAAGGCCCTGTTCGGAAATTTATCATTCTGAGGGAAGACAAACGACGAGAATGTAAAACTGACGTTCGAGGTGGTAGGTGGAGAAAGGCAAGGAAGCGTGTTGTAGTGGATCTCAGAGGCTCATCCCGACCGTGACGGAAGTTGAGAGGTTAAGGGAACGAGTAGCAGAGCCTTCACGTCGAGGAACCGCAGAGAGGAGTGCAGGGCCCACCCAGAGGTGCACTGTGAAGGCCTTGGCGTTTACTCGGCCCTCAGCTGCGTAAACACAGATGCTCCCCATTGTCCCGCCGCTCCCGCACCGCACACTCGCCTCGTGCGGCCCATAGACCACGGCCAGCGCCTTGGTGTTGCCCTGCTCAATGTACGCTGAGCCGTCGGCCTGCGCGAACACGCCCATCCGTGCCTGGATCTTGCGCAGCTCCCCGGCGCGCCGCCCGTCCACCCGGTAGCCCTGGTCTGACAGGAGTTCCAGGCCCGCCATGCTGGCGGTTCCGCTCTCTGCCTTACAGAGAAGTCGGTTCCCCACGGCCCCAGTCGGCCGGGTCTATTGGTCTCTGTTGGCCTGGCTCCTTCCTGTCCCGGAAGCTACGGTTTCCGGCGGTCCGGCCACCTTCTGGCTCCGGGGAGCTGCAGTTCCTGGCGGCCCCTGGACACTCCGATGTACGGCTTCCTGCGGACAGGCCACCTTGCGGTTCCAAGGAACTCCTGCTCCTGGCAGTCCTGTGCCTTGGAATGGGCTTCCACGGTCCCACTTCTCACTTCCGGGTTCGGGGAGCGGAGGAGGCTGTTCCACGGGTGCCGGAAGTGAAGGCTTGCCAGCCTTGGAATTTCCCGGCCGCGCCTCTTCGCGTAACTGTGCGCAGGTCGTCGGTCTTCTCTTTGGCCTCAGCGACCGCGGGGAGGAAACGGCGGCCGCAGGTTAGATTTCGTTCATACTGAGTCGCATTTTCCTCCTCTTTATTCTTTTTTGAGACAGGGTCTCGCTTGGTAGTTCAGGCTGGCCTTGCATTTACTTTGTAGCCCAGGTTGGCTTCGAGCTCATGTCGACCCTCCTGTCTCAATCTCCTGAGTGCTGGGATTACCCAGTTTGAGACTCGTTTTCTGTTCTGGTTTTTATATACTTGTCAGCTTAAAAAAATAAACATAATTTTTGTTTAAACAAACTTTTTCGTAAAGCAGATTTAATATTCTTTGTTCTTTTCTTTTGTTCGCGCCTAATAAACGGACCTTCTCAGATTTCTTTTCTTTTTGGTACCGAGGATTGAACTCACCACCTCGCCTCTGCCAGGCAGGTGCTTACGCCACTGAGCTAAATCCCCGGCCCTATATTTTGAGACAGGGTCTCACTATGCAGTTCAGGATGGCCTTTAACTCACTTTGTAGCCCAGGCTGGTCTCAAACTCACAACAATCCTCCTGCCTCAGCCTCCCTAGTGCTGGAATTAAAGGCGTGCGCCACCATGCCCGGCATTCTCAGATTTTCTTAATGTCACCTGATTGCATACAGATCATAGGCAAGCCAGGCATGGTGGCTCAAGAGGTTACCAAGTTGGGGGCCAGCCTGGACTAAATAGTGAGATCCTGTTTATTTTTATTTTTATTTTTTCTCTTCTCCAAATCCATTTTATTTCAAGGAGAGAAAAAAAAATGGAGAAAAAAAGCCCCTGAAAATTTCAAAACATATCACTCAGCGTCAACAATGGTACATTCATTATGCAAATCATCCCCAAATCGTTCACCCAGAGCACAAGACATCTGCGTTCAATTGTCCTAACAGTGTGGCACAAATCTTTCTCTTCAGTGAACTCAGAGAAATCAGTAGTGTAACTATCTTAACTATTTTTTTATATACATGCAAATATACATACACATATACATCTGTTGTGTCTTTCACCTGTTCACAGTAATGAGACAATACAACGTTTACACATGTGTGTCATTTATTTCACTAACAAATATGGTCTTGAGTTGCATCCATTTACCTATAGAAGCCTGGACTAAATAGTGAGATCCTGTTTTAAAAAAAAATCCAGATCATATACAAATCTGTTCACTTGTACACGTACAGCTACAGAGTAGCTTTTGGAATTCTTGTGTTATGTTTTAGATACTGGGGATTAAACCCAGGGCCTGCATGTGCTAGGCAAGTACTTTATTTCTGAGCAACGTTCCCAGCCCTTTGTAATTTTTTTTTTTTTTTCAAATTTTGAGTCAGGGTCGTGTTAAATTGCCCAGGTTGGCCTCTTAAGTTGCAATCCACTTGTGTCAGTCTCCCAGGTAGCTGTAATTTCAGATGTGTGTCACCATGTCCAGCACAGGTTTGTTTTTGTTTTTATTTTTATTTTTTGGTACTGAGAATCAAACTCATGACCTCTTCAGTGAACTCAGAGAAATCAGTAGTGTAACTATCTTAACTATTTTTTTATATACATGCAAATATACATACACATATACATATGTTGTGTCTTGCCAGGTAGGCACTGTACCGCTGAGCTGTATCTCCAGACCCTTTTTTTGGGGGGGGGTTGTTTTTGGTACTGGAGAGGTGCTTATGCCGCTGAGCTAAATCCCTAGCCCTCCAGCCCTTTGCTTTTAATGAGATCACTTAATGCCCACTTTTTTTGTGATTTTCAGGAAAAACAAACAAAAATTTAGAAGCCCAGCATAGTGGTGCATGCCTTTAATCCCAGTACCATGAGAGGTTGAGGGTAAAGGATCAAAAGTTTGAGTCCAGCCTGGGTACTTTAGCAACTTAGTGAGACCCTATCTCAAAGAATAATAGCTGTGTAAAGGGCCTAAGTTCAAGCTACACTACCAAAGAACAAACTAAAATAACCCCAGCCCCCCTGCAAAAGAAACCTTATGAAATTTCTCCACATTTTGCTTGATACCCATGGGGTGGATGTACTAGGATATATTCCTGCCACTGCCTCATGGTAGACAGTTGGGCTGTACTGTCCTGCTGGGTGTGTGTTTGGAGGCTTTACTTGGGAGTCAGGAGTTTTTTTTTTTACTTGTCTCACCAAGTAAGTACAGTAAGTCACGCTTTTTGTTGTTGTTTGTTTTTGATACAGGGTCTTACTATGTAGTTTAGGCTTGCCTCAAACTTGAAGTGATCCTCCTGCCTCAACCTTGGGAGTGCTGGGATTACAAGTGTGTGCTAGCTCAAGTGCCATGCCCAGCTCTAATCATGATGTTTTAAATAAACTTTGTCAACTTGTGGAGTATACAGTACTGTGTTGTTACTCTTGAATATGTAGCTCTGGTATGTTCCAGCCTCGTGTGTTAGTTTAACCCATTGGAAAGGGTGATGTCTCCACAGGCAGTAAAAGTGGGGTGACTTTCCTTCCCACTACCTTCAGGCTTCTGGTTGCCAGTTTTCAGTGTCACCAGCAGGGAGTTTATGAACTCATAAACATTCCAAGTCAGAGTGGAAGGATGAACCTAGTGTGTTGCAGTACTAACTGAAAAGACTGACAAAGCCTTACCTTGAGGGGCCTTCGGAAGGCCATCAGGCTTGTGTCCCAGCATGGCCACATCTGGCACCTCTCATCATTTGTGTCCTTCCATGGCATCCAGCTCCCACACTGTAGTCAAATGGGCCTCCATTTTTCCCTTTGGAACTGCAAATTCCCTTACCCTTTGTAGAAAGAAATTGTGTGCTTTTTTATATCTTCCTACCTAACCTCAGTGGCTTCAAATAATGAAAATTATTTTATTGTTATCTTTCAAAATTCTAGAGGTTGCTTAGGCTTGCTTAGGTAGCTTGTACATAGTGGCTGGGCATGCAGCCATTTAAAGGTTTCCTTGGTAGTTGGTACTGGCTGTGGACAGGAGTGCCTCAGGCTCTCACACACTTGCATTTGGCTTTTCCATGTGGCCTGGCTTCCTTGAAGCTCAGCAGCTGAGTTCTCAGGGTGAGCCTCTCGAGACAGTACAGTACAGTGAATATGCAGCCTTGTGATCCAGCCTCAAAGTCAGTGTCATTCCTACCAGACCTCGGGGTCAAGGCAGTCACAAAGTTCGGCCCAGGATTAGAGGGAGGGCACACAGACCCCATTCCTCAATGAGAAGAGTGTCACCTTTCTGCTATAAGAAAAGCAGGTAGACTGGCATGCTGGTATGGGCTGGACCATACAGTCTGCTGTAAAGATCTAAGATCAGGAGTCACAGTGACCCTTCCACAGTGGTGGTGATCTCCTTAAGGCTGAGTGCAGGCGTTGTGAGCAAGACACAGCTGCAGGTGATTCAAGTCATGATGGGTCACCATCTTCTGCCAGAAGCTATCCTGACCCCTATTCCCATGGGTCAAGGTTGTCCTGTCCTGTCTTTACCGTATGTGCTTATACTATTAAGATGCTCTGGGGAATTCCTGTAGCTCCACTGCCCCCATTGCATGGTATGGGCCTTAGCAACTCAGAACAATCCAGATAATGTTGTCAGCCTAAGGAATCTAAAGTGAGCTAGTGGCAGCTGCGGTTTCCAGCTCAGTTAATCCTTGTTATGTCCCCTGGGGTGAGTGTCTCCTACCCCCAGGACATGGCAACATCTTGGGTTCAGGGTCTGGGGCCACTCACCCCTTTACACCCTTGCTACGGTGTATACATTGTGTCAACTTGAGAAGTCTAGCAGCTTAATTAAGTAAGGCAGCAGCTCTACATCCTGGGGTATAGAGCACAAACAGTTACCTGGCCATTGTGTCAATTTGAGAAGGTCAAAAGTTTAACTGAGAGACTCAGAAGGGAGCCAGGGGTCTTACTTTGTAAACATCCTCACCCTGTGCAAAGGAAGGCAAGGATGTTTGTGGATGCTACACCCACCCTGGGGGGAGGTGTCCTGTGTACTATATAAAGGAGGAGAAGAGGCTTGCTCGCCCCCCTTTTACTCTGGCTGCTTTTGCTCAGCTGCTGCCTTGAAGTGTTGTTCCTGTGCCATGCCACCCTGCCTTTGGAGCCAGCTGATTGTGGACTGAAACCTCCAAAAACTGTAAGCTAAATAAACCTTTCCTTCCCTAATTTTGGGTGTCAGGTGTTTTGTCTCAGCAACGAGTAAAAAGTAACCAAGACAACCCTAGCTCCTCTGACCCCATATTCTCGCTATAGGCTACATAATGGATGGTCCCAGTTTTTGGGGGCCTAAAGTTTATATAAATTTGAGGACTGTCTTAGGGATGCCAAGACCACCCTTGGATTCAGTGATTTGCTGGGGGTACTTAATAGAACTCAGCATATAGGCACTCGTGGCTAAGACTTTTTTTTGGTACTGGGAATTAAACTCAGGACCTTGCACTTGCCAGGCAGGCACTTATGCCACTGAGCAATATCCCCAGCATGGCTAAGACTTTTTACTAAGAAAATATATGAATGAAAATGAGTCAAAGGAAAAGGTTCATGGGATGAAGTCCAAAGAAAGTCAAGTGCAAGCTTCCAGAGCCCTTTCCCTGGGGACTCAGGGCAAAGGTAGCATGGGTGTGGTGCTGTCTAGCTGGAAGAATGTAGAGAGTCCCTGCCTGGGTTTTTTATGGCATACTACCTGCACAGGCACCTTCTTATAGGTACCCAGATTCCTGACTCCTAGAAGGAAAGGAAATATTCATCATAAGCCATATTTATTTGCAAAAAGAATTTAGATACAGTGCACCACTATTACCAGGTAATGGGAACCATGTTCCCAGACCCCAGCCAGCTCTACAGACTTGCCTTTTGAAGGAGAGCAGTCTTTGGCCTGTTGTGTTAATTCTGTTCTGCAAGGAAGTACAAGAAAAACAAAAGTGTATATCCAGAATTAAAAGAATACAGTAGGAAGATAGATCCTAACATGTATCAAAACTTTCAAAAGATGGCAAATTCCACAAACAACAAAATTCATAAAAACAACAATTCTGTTAGTTAACCCTAACATATAATTAATTCCAGCGTGTTTCGCCTACATTTTTTGGAGGCATACTCTGATACCCTTTGAAGATGACAATGTTTTTCTGATGTTACTATCTACAGAAAGTAATTTGTCCTCCTAACATGTTTAATCAAAATTTATTTTTATTGCTTATAGTTTAGATAAGCTGCTTTTAGGGTGCAGCTCCTTCAGATAATATCCTGTAATTTTTTTTTTCTCTGAGACAGTGTCTCATTACATAGTTAGCCCAGGTTACCCTAGAGTTAACTTGCTACGAACCCCAGGATGGCTTTGAGCTCATGATCCTCCCTCTTTAGCCTCCTTTGTGCTAGGAATATCCCGTAAACTTTTAGGACTTGGTTAAATTTGAAGAAGCCTCTATTAGACTTCTTTTACATGAATCATATGATTTTAGGGCCCTTTGGATTTTCTTTTTGGAAAAGTAAGTCTTTGTTTGCATATCCTCAGTTGGATAGGGCTTAGGACCCCTTGTCTGCCCTTAACTTTGAATATATCTTGGTGTCTTTACTTTTGCTGTGGGTTGCATTGGAGGTGGTAGATTGGAATTAACTTACTGGGATTCAAATAACATCTCAATGGGATTACAATATAACTTTTTTGATTGTGAGGAAGACTAGAAAAGGAATTACAATACTTGGATTACGATGTTCAATATTGGGATTGCAATAGATTTTTTTTTCAGCTTTGATTTTAGGCCTCCAGAAATGTAGGAAAATAAATTTCTGTCCTTCTTTTCTTTATTTGGCAGTACTGGAGATTGAAGCCAGGGCCTTTGCATTGGGCTACATTTCCAGCCCTTTTTATTATTATTTTGAGACAGGGTCTTGCCAAGTCACTAAGTTGCCCAGACTGGGTTCAAACTGATAACCCTTTTGCTCAGGGACAGGTGTGTTGATCTAAACTAATGACTGTTCTAAAAAACTGTTTTTTTTTTAATTTTTATTTTAAAGAGAATAAAACCAAGCAAAACAAGACAGAAAAAGCCAATCAAAACAAACCAGTGTAAGTGACACAGGACTTCAAAACAGTAGGAAATCAACAATGGTTACCATAATGCCTCCTGCTGTCCTCAAAATAGCTGCAGATACCTTCAGACAGTAAAAATCAAATAAAACAGAACAGAATAGAACCAATAAAAACAAAACAATGAACGCAATGAAAGTCTTTTAAAAAAAGTAATAGTAAATCCAAAATGGCTACCATAATATATCTTGTTATCTTTGAAATAGCTGCCCATGCCATTGGATACAATAGAACCAAACAAAACAGAACAAAACCCAACCAAACAAAACAGTGAGAATGACACAGGACTTCAAAACAAGACAATAGGGAATTAACAATGGCCTCTACCCTCAGAAGGATATCCCCCATAGATGTACACTGCGTATTGCCATCCTCTGAATAGATGATCAAACCACCGGCTTTAGACCTGCAAAGTCAGTGAGACACTAAATATTACAAGCATTAAATTGTATTCCACTTCAATAGCCATCGTTGCATCTGTGTTTCTCCGGATCAGCCAGTTGCTTCTAAGAGAGCAGTGTTGGCTCTTCTTGTTTCCCAGCCTGCACACCAGAAGGGGCTGGCATCTGGCTCTCCCCTGAGTGGCCCACACATGTGCTGATTCACAGGGAGGGCTTGCTTCTTGGTGACTTCTTATTCTCTTTCCCCACAATCTGCGAATGGTGCTGACTCACAGGAAAAGGCTGGCATTTGGCTGTCCCCCCAGCAGCCCACACGTGGCACCAGTTCATGGGGAGGCTTGCTTCTTGCTTCTTGTTCTCTTGCCCCCAAAAGACATAATATTTTGTCCTGAGCCAAATATGAATGACCATGGCCCAGAAACAAAGATTCAAGTTACCCCAAATGAGATGTTCTACCATGGGAGAAATCATAAAACAAAAAGTCATAGGCCAGGCATGGTGGCACATGCGTGTAATCCCAGCACTTGTGAGGCTGAGGTAGGAGAATCCCTGTGAGTTGAAGGCCAACATGGGCTACACAGTGAGTTTAAGGCCAGCCGGAACTATGTAGTGAGACCCTGTCTCAAAAAAAAAAAGTCATAAATCAGTATATATGTGGGATTGTTGGGTAGGTGGGTTACAGCAAGGTGGGGAAATCTCTAGGTTTTGAGGTAGGCTAGAAAAAAACAAAGATAGTATTATGCCTTGTATCTAGATGTCCCCCCAAAGCCTCATGCAGTCAGAGGTAGAGCTTGTCTGAGAAGGTTAGATATAGAGTGCATGATGCTGGGATTAAGAATGTGCCCCTCCCTGGGTGTGAATGTTACCTAAGGGCGGATAGCCTGGATAAAATAAGGGACAGAAAGAGGGCTGCTGTTGGTGCTTGTAGCTTGCTGCTTGCTGCCTTGATGCCTTTTGCCTGCCACGAACTGTTTCTCCTCTGCGATGCCCCTCTCCCGTGCCACCCTGCCTTTGAACCAACCAAGGCATGAACTGAAATGTCTACAAACTATAAGCCAAATAAACCTTTTCTTCTTTAACTTTGAGCCTTGAGTATTTTGTCTCAGCAATGAGAAAAAAGTAACTAAGGTAGGTAGAAAGGAGGTGAGGAAATTTTCATTTTGAAGAAACTAATTTTGAGGAAACTAGAAAATTGAAGCTTTAAGACACAGTTACCCAAGGTCACACTGTCTTTCACCCCAGGCCTGTTTCCTCCTAGGCTCCTCACTCCTAAATCTCTAAGAATCTTAAAGATATAAGAAATCTTGTAATTATGGTTTGTCTTATGCTTTTCTCCCAATACTTTATTTATTTATTTATTTTGGTACTGGGGATCAAACTCACGATCTCGCGCTTGCCAGGCAGGCGCTTTTACCCCTGAGCTAAATCCCCAACCCTCTCCCAGTACTTTAAATCCATGAATTCCAAAGACTTCCTCTCCCCTCAAAATAGTACTATTAATTGGATGCCATCTCTCTAAATATGAAATATGTACCATAGCTTGTATTTTAATCTAGTTGATAAAGTCAGTTTTTGCTTAACTCACTAATGGGCAACCTAACCCTGAGGCTACAGACACCAGATAAACAATAAATAACTGTGTCACTGGTGGCAGTAATGACCTTTTTCCTGTGCTAGGCCTGACTGTTAAACTCAAGCTCTTCTGCCCCTTCCCTTGTGCCTGTTGATTCAGGTGCTGAGGGCCCTGCGTCAAGGTTTCAGTTGTCTTCTGGTGCTGTCAGGCCTGTGCTTCCCCACCCTCACCTTACTGATAAAGCCTCTGAGGCTCCAGGTGGGGTTGCAGGATGGTAGGCCTTGTCCCTCAGCTTGTTCCTCCCAGCGTGGAAACTGTGCCCACCACTGGGGCAGAGCTTGGACCAAGACTTGTAGATCTTGTACAGATGCTTCTTGCTTTGCTGTGTGCCCTTTGGTCAATACCCTGAGCAAGGGGGTCACCCAGCTACCCTGAGGTTTGCCTTTGCCGGGGCTTTCAAGGTCACCATTACTGACCTATCATTTCTCCCAGCTAAGCTGGTCCAAGGGTGGGACACTGGCTCCATCTGCTGAGCCAGAGAAGCAAGTGCAGGGAGGGTGATAGTGATATTGGTGACATCTGTGCCCCAGCAGAGGCCACTGCCCATCTCTTCTGGCAAGCAGGGAGGGGCAGCTTCTGCAGCTTCTGCCAGACTCAAGTAAATTTGTGGTGTGAGACTCAAGTTTCCATCCCAGGTCTGAAAGCCAGATGTTGTCCTACAAGAACTGCACGTGCTGCTACATTGCAACTCTGCAGCCAGGCCCTGAGCCCCTCCAACCTACTTTGCAGGTTACCACATACAGTGGTACAGGCTGGAAGCCTGGGTGCAGTGTGGCTGTACTGAGAGAATTCAATTTGAATTATTGTCTGACATTATTTCCTTTCAGTCTGAAGCTTTTGACCTTGGACATGTGGTCCCCCCGACCCCTCCCCGCCATGTGTGTATGTGTGTGTGTGGTACTGGGATTGAACCCAGGGCCTTTACACTGAACTACATCCCCAACTCAAGTTTTATTTTTCGAGACAGAGTCTTGCTAAGTCGCTAAGTTGCCCAAGCTGGGCTTGAACTCATGATCTTCCTGCTTCAGTCTCTCAGAATGCTGAGTTTATAGTGATGTGCACTATATCAGGCAAGAACTCTCTTATATAAATGTCACGTGAGGCAAGTATACTAACAAGAAGTTTTCTGTCTTTATCTTGTTCTTGTACTGTCTCACCTTCATTTTTAAAAGTTTTTGTGGGAGTGGGGGCTATGGCTGTGGCTCAGTGGTAGATCCCTAGCACCATGGTGGGGGAGGTGATAAAAAGAACAAGGTTTGGTGGCATCTTCTTATAGTCCCAACTACTCAGGAGTCTGAGGCAGAAGGACTGCTGTAGCCTAAGTGTTTGAGTGCCAACCTAGTCAACATAGCACAACTCTATCTCAAAGAAATAAAATAATATTTTTTTCTTTTTGGGGCAAGGTCTCACTATGTAGTGAAAGCTGGCCTTGAACTTGATTATGTTGCTTAGGCTGGCTTCAAACTCATGGTCATCCTCTTGCCTCAGCCTCCCAAGTGTTGTGATTACAGGCATGTGCCATGACACATGACAAAATAATTTTTAAAAAATTTAAAAAAGAGAAAAAAAGATAGTTTTCCTGAACATGGAAAAATTGACATCTTTCACTTATGTTGGGTGTGTCATACTGGTATCTTCTGCTTTCTGCTCTTTCATTGGAGGAGCCAGGTGCTGATCTTCTCCTGGTGTTCTCTTACATGTGATTAGTCTTTTTCTCTGGTCCTTTTCAAGGATTTCTTGTTGAAGATAGGGATGTCAGTATTTGGGTTTTGGTGTGTTAGCTCTTAGATGTGACCCTCTCCTCACCTTGTGACATCTCCATCAAGGAGCAACTCCTTTGCAGGGAGTTTATCTTGTCTTGACACTCATTAGCAGGAAGAGATCTGTCCTCTGGAGGGCTCATTGGATGAGGTCAGGGACACCAAGATGATCTCTTATTATTCTTTGGCTCTGGCAATAACCTAACCTAACTGTGGGAGTGAAGTCCATTATCTTCACAGTCCTGGAGGTTGGGCAGAGTACATGTATATGCTTGGGAATCCTTGTGGGCCTTCTTTGAATCACCTACCTCTGGCTGTCAGGTCTGTTGTGGACACTGACTCACTGAGCCTGTCATTCTTTTAGGGCAAAATACTCTGTATTCTTTGGGATTGGGGTTATTTCCTAATTATGGGAATTATTTAAATTGTCATTACTGGGCTGAGGATATAGCTCAGTGGCACAAGTGCCTGCCTGGCAAGCACAAGGTCCTGAGTTTGATTCCTGGTACCAAAAAAAAAAAAAATGTCATTACTATATAAGGCTAACAGTACCCAAACCTGCAGTGCAACTCTTTATGAATGCCTCCCCACTCCTGGTCATCACAGTGAGGACTCCTTGCCTTGGTTTCCTATGCCCTGGAAGGGACATGGAAATCCCAAGAAAACCCATAAATTAGCAAGTGTAAACTCTGCTTACCAAGCAAGCACAAAAGGAAATGATAATGTGAAATAAGTGATAATTACTAATGGAATATAAGAACACAAAACTGAGTGCACAGAATTATTCCACTAGTAGACAGATTGGAACCAGCCATGGTATATAACACACCTATAATCCCAGCACTTAGAGGTTGAGACAGGAGGATTGTAAGTTTGAGACCAGTCTGAGCTACAAAACAAGACCCTATTTCAACCCCTACCAGCACCACCAAAAAACAAACTGGATGAAAGAAGTTCCCCTGTAACCTCTATAGTTGGTAGGCTGAGGCAGGAGGATTGCAAGCTGGAGCCCAACCAACTTAGCAGCTGATCAGGACTCTGTCTCATCAGTTAAATAAACAGGGCTGGAAATTTTAAAAATATCTAAAATACAAACCATTGTCACCCTTGGGGCAGGTCTTCCTACCCAGGGAACCTCTTGTCCTTATGCCCAGGTATTCAGCCTTGTTGGGGGATTCCCTGATGCCTTCTTCCCCACTTCTTTCATGGTGGCCTGAGTGTAGTGCCTCCTCCAAGGCGCCTGCCCACCTGCTAGATCTTCTACATGACACTGTCATGACCCACACCACTCAGCATCCTTGTGGCATCATCAGCACTGCCAGGTCCTTCCATATCCCTCCCAACGATGCTTCTTGGTTCAGCCAGCCTTGGACACTGACTTGCCCTCGTTGCTAGTGTACTGTGTCACTGGACCAAAAGCATCTCTACCTGTAGTTTAGGTCCACTGTCCATCCTCTCTGACCCCTTTTGGTGCCACACAACTGTGATGGCCCAGAGACCATACCCAATTGCCTAGATCTGTGTTGGCATGGAGGCCAATAGGCTGTGGCCAGTGGGCAGCCTGGTGGATGGTTCGGGGAAAATACCTAAATCCACACCCAGGCCTGACTGGGACAAAGAAGCTTCCATTTTCCAGGAGGGGCTTTCTGGAGGGAGCCAGCAGCCTGAGACAAGGCTGAGCACTATTAGTGATGAGGGCCTGAGGACCAGAAGTCAGAGGTTAGCCTAGTTCTGCTTCAGACAGTTAGGATGTTTGGCCCTGAAGCTGTGGAATGTCAGGACTGGGCCAGCTGCTGACCTCACAATGGTGAGGTCTGCCATCCCTGGCTAGCCACCAGCTGCCAGCCAGCTGCATGCCCTGCTGCTGGGCATGTCCCTCCTCAGCAGCTATGAGGGCCTGCGGCAAGAGATCCAGCGGCTGGCACAGGAGAATGAGGAGCTGCGGCGGCTGGTGCAGCTTATCCAAGAGAACCAGGAGTTGAAGCTGGTCCTCAGGAGCAGGGGCAGCAGCCTAGGCTTCTATAGCTCGGGCTTCTTGGCTGATGTGGCTGCCAGTCCCCGGGTGCTCAGGCGAAGAACAATCAAATTCAAGGATGCTGAGAGAGGTGAGTAGTAGCATGGCCCAGATGCCAGGAAAAAGAACTTGCAAAAGCACACTCAGAGTGTGACTTGTGCACTGGTGGTAGGTGGAGGGACATGAAGCAAGGCCAAGGAAAAGGGTTGGGGGGCTCTTTCAGGAAGTACACTAAGTAGGGAGAAGGTAAGACCTCTTAGAAAATGACATCTGAGCAGAGACATCAGGTGTGGAGAGGCAGCTTTCCAGTCCTGCAGTCAGTGCAAAGGTCCTGAGTTGGCATCAAGTTTGCTGTAAGACCAACATTCTGATGCAGAGGACAGAGGGGACCAGAAGGGCCCGTAGGTTAGAGAGACCTGAGGGCAGACTCTGTCCCCTCATCCTGTGCTCTCTGGATGCCCTGAATTGGTGGAGGAGGAAACAGCCCCACTCCTGGAGAGAAAGAACAGAAATCTGGCCAGGATAGGGCTATGAACATGGTCAGGCTGTGAATATATAACTTGAAAATAAAAGTAAAATGACTTTAGCAGTCTGACATGTGCCAGATGAGAAAGAGGTGTGAGGGCTGCTTGTGACTTTGGCTCCAGTGCTGGAAGGGGGAGCCACTCCTGGAATGGACATACAGGGAGGCAACCCTGGGACCTCAAGAGAATGGATGCTGTGCTTTGGGAAGGGTCTGGCCAGGCAGAGCAAAGGGGAAACTCGAATGGGCAGGTAAGTTGGTCCTGTAAGGCCTGATACTGTCTTTCATCCCTGCTGTGGGACTCTGTGACATTACCAAGGGAGAGAATGAGACCATGAGGGGACCACCAGGCATTCCAGGAAGTGGCAAGGTAGGACAGGTTGCAAGATGCTCCCAGGATATAGGAGTGGGGAGCTAGTATGAGGGAGGTGCTGCCAGAGGGGACCAAGAACTGAGGTTTTGGGCCTTTGTCAGTCTGTTTTAGAGCATCTCTGATGGAGAAGGGGTCAGGAGAAGTCTGGGAGGTAAGAGGAATAGGGAGTTGGAGACCTCGAGGGGCATCTCCAAGAGGAGCAGAGCTGCTGTGTGCTGCTGGAGGGGATTGTGGGGGCAGGACCCTTAGTGGATGTGTTTGTGAGCTTATAGGAGCAAATCCCTGGGGTGAAAACAGAGGTGGGGTGGGGCTGATACCTCACCTGTGCACTGAGAGTGCTTGGGGTAAGGGCATAAGCAGGCAGCTTGGGTGAGTACAGGGCAGCAGATGGCAATGGCTGTGGATGGGGTTGAGTAACTCTTCTGAATGGTCATGGACGGAGGGGAGGCTGTGTTGGGGTTGGGCGGGAATGAGAAAAGCAGGTTTCCAGGGGGATGGGGATGGGTGGGAAGTTATGAGGCCAGTGCTGGGGGTCTTGGACTGAAGTGGGGTGCTGACCACAGCTGCTTCCCACAACTACTCCAGGCTGCAGCGTGAACCTCTGCATCCTGGCTGCACTGATGGTTCCGGCTTTAGGCAGACATGAGTAGCAAAGCAGTAGAGGCTGGTAGGGGTACTGCGCTTTAGTGGGTGATCATCTGAAAGTGGTCAGTTCCCCTGTAATAGAATGGTACTTTTTTTTTGTGGCACCAGGGATTGAACTCACAACCTCACACCTGCCAGATAGGCATTTAAGCCACTGAGCCAAACTCCCGGCCCTTTCCTGGTAATAGAGAAGTGGGGTCTGTGTGTATGCTGCTGGACCCAGTACCTAACTGGGTGTGTGTGTGCTACAGTCTACCTTGCTTGGCTCAAGGAAGGCCAGAGAGTAGGGGAACCCAGTGAAAAGACCTGGGGAGGGGACAGGTCTCAGGAGTAGCCAAAGGGTAGCCACCAGGCAAGATTAGAAGGACAGATGCCACACGTTGAAGAGTCAGATCTCTTGCATCTTTCTTGTAGCAACTTGGACTGGGCACTGGGTCCAGTTCTTTCTAAACCCTGTCTCCCTTTGCCTGTGCTCTTGTCACGTGGAGGACACCTGTCCTTCCAGAAGGAACCTGGGAAGCTCTGTTGCAGCTTGGGGTGCTGCCCAGAGCTTGCTTCTCTAACCCTAACACACAGCCAGCCCTCTTCATCCAGATTCCTAGGCCCAAGCAGGCCTTGAAGGTCACTAGGGACCATGGGAGAGGTTGGCTGTGTCCCAGCCTGCCTGCATCAGGCTGGCATGCTAGGTGAGGCTGGTGGGCTCAGCTGACCACTCTGGTCTAAACAGCTGCTCTTCTGGGGCTACCTCACAGCAGCTGAGTGTCCCACCTGCCCCTCTTGTTTGGCATCCCAAGCTCTTCCCCACCAGTATCCAAGTGGCTCACATCCCAAGATTCCTCCTGGGGCTGATATCAGGTGCAGCATCTGCCCTCTCGCCAGATACCCCTGCTTATAAAAGACTTCCTTGATGGTGTCACAGCAAGCCTAGGGACCTGGCCTAGCACTGGTACAAGAGGGTCAGCCAGCCCTTTCCAGGAGGACCTGTTTTCCTGGAACATAATCCCCATAGAGTAACAGCAAAGAGCCAACTAGATTAGAAACCATCCCTGACCTCTTCCTGGCCTCACTTGCAGTGAGGCCACCTCCATCCACCTTTCTGTCCTTCACCCTGTCTTTACAGTGCTAGCCTCTGGCTGGGTGTGTGTCTGGGGGATCAGCAACAGGTGTGGGGGGTGGGGTGGCTCACCCCAGGGAGGTTGGAACACCTCAGCTCTTTGTCTTGCCCACCTCATTCCTCTGCTATTGGCACTCACCCCAGTTCCCTCACTTAAGAGCAGTCGGAGCATGCAGGGGCTGTTGTTTCTTGGGACGCAACCAGTTTTCTTGGGCACCGGGAGGTTGGTGTCAAGCACATACTCTGGGCAGCAGCGCAGCCGGCAGAGCCAAGGTGCCCTTGAGCCCCGTTTGGCCCTGCAGCTCCAGGGTTGCTCCTGGCGGTTGAGCAAGAGGTTCCTGGTAAGGCCAGGACTTGCGCAACCAACCCCGTGAGCCGGGCGCACTCGGAGGGCGGTCCAGTGTGGCAGACTCGGCAGGCCCCTCCCCAGGGTGGGGGCAGGGCCAGCGGAGCTTCGGGAGCACACGCAAGCGACCGGGAGCAGTCCCTCAAGGTGGCCCCTGCGCAGGGTTCCTGCCCTTTGCGCCAACGCCTTACCCACTCCTGTCTCCAGGACTGCGGGGCCTTGTCCCGGCTCCACCCCTTTGTCTGGTAAGGTCCAGGCAGGGAAGGCTGAGGGAAGCGAGAAGCAGGGACTCCTCTCACTGCCCACCCCAATCCAGGTGCTCTTCATGCGAGAGCACTTAGTTCCCCACCCAAGAGCTCCAGGGTCCAGTGGCACCTTCTCTGCTCTAGGTGTTGGCTTTCAGACTGATCAGAACCCTGAGACCTGGGGAGATGGGGGTGAGGGGGTGCTGGGCTGGCTAACTGGGGTCTGGCTCAGCTCAGCCTCCTTGGTAGCTGGTTTTTATAACTCTCACCAAGCCTAGGCCCACGTGGAGCTTCTGCTTGGTGATCAGCCCCACACAGAGGTGACCCCTAGGCCTCCCACTGACAGCCTCCTCTGTCCAGTTCTCCCAGGGCTACCAGTTGAGGGACCACTGCTAGGTGCCAGCCGCACCATCATGGGTAGTCCAGAGGGCCGCTTCCATTTCGCCATTGACCGTGGCGGCACCTTCACGGATGTCTTTGCCCAGTGCCCAGGAGGGCGTGTGCGAGTGTTGAAGCTGCTCTCGGAGGACCCTGCGAACTATGCAGATGCTCCAACAGAGGGCATCCGCCGCATCCTGGAGCAGGTGGGCCTGGGCAGAGGAGAGGGGTCTGGTAGGAAGCCTGGCTTGGGGCCTGATACTGACCATGTGGTCCCCAGGAAGGGGGCATTCTGTTGCCTAGGGACCAGCCACTGGACACCAGTCGTATTGCCAGCATCCGCATGGGCACTACTGTAGCCACCAATGCTCTGCTGGAGCGACAGGGGGAACGGGTGGCCCTGCTGGTGACTCGTGGTTTCCGAGACCTGCTGCACATCGGCACCCAGGCTCGCTCAGACCTCTTTGACCTGGTGAGCACTCCCATGGCAGCAGGGTGGTGGGGGTGTGGCTTATGCACCCAGGGTTGCTGTGACTCGGGGAGGCCAGTTGGTGGGAGGCTTATTGATGGGCCAAGTCCATACTAGTGGACAGGAGTTTCTGCATACTGCCAGCTGGACTTTGTGTCCTCTAACCCTCAGAGTAGTCTCCTTGTGCCCTGTCCTGCCAGTACCATGCCTTGTTCTGGACCTATCAGTCCCATTCAAGGTTAGGGGTGGAACCTACTCCCATGTTGGGTCCAGAAGAAGCAGCCTGTGTGGGAGCTGGGAAGTTGGCCACATTCCACTCAGATGCTGCCCCCTGGGTAATCATTGCTGGGCTTGTCTGACTGTCTCCTGGGCCTGTCTGCTGGCTTGCTGGGACATATTCCCTTGCCTGCACTGCCCCACCTACACAGGACCCTGAAAAGACCCTCAGGCTTGGGTCTCCCTGAGCCTCTGCCTGCCCCCAGGCTGTGCCCATGCCAGAGGTCCTGTATGAAGAGGTACTGGAGGTGGAAGAGCGTGTCGTGCTATACCGTGGCGAGCCAAGTACTGGGTCACCTGTCAAAGGTATGGGTGCTGCCTTTGGCAGTGGGGTCTGGGGTGGGCAGATCTTGGCATCCTTTAACTGGAGATCATGGGCTCTTACAGGCCGCACAGGGGACTTGCTAGAGGTGCAGCAACCTGTGGACTTGGGGTCCCTACGTGGGAAACTGGAAGGGCTCCTGTCCCGGGGCATCCGGAGCCTGGCTGTGGTGTTCATGCACTCCTACACGTGAGCGGGGGTAGAGCGGGTAGAGGGGCAGGGACCTGGAGTGGTGGTAGTGGTGGGGCACAGGGCCTTGGTGGGAGGTGCAGTGCCCCTGGGTTTTTGTTATAGGTGGGCCCAGCATGAGCAGCAGGTGGGCATGCTGGCTCGGGAGCTGGGCTTCACGCATGTATCCCTTTCCTCGGAGACCATGCCAATGGTGCGCATTGTTCCTCGGGGGCACACAGCCTGTGCGGATGCCTATCTTACACCCACCATCCAGCGCTACATTCAGAGCTTCCGCTGTGGCTTCCAGGGCCAGCTGAAGGTGAGGCCCCTGAAGACCTTGTTCCAACCCTGCCCCTGCACCCTCCCAGTACCTCACTGCCCACCTGCCCCATCACAGGACGTACAGGTGCTCTTCATGCGCTCTGATGGCGGCTTGGCACCCATGGACGCCTTCAGCGGCTCCCGAGCTGTGCTCTCCGGACCTGCTGGAGGTGTGGTTGGTTATTCAGCCACCACCTACCAGCTAGAGGGTGGTCAGCCTGTCATCGGCTTTGACATGGGAGGTATAAAGGCTGCATAGGGGTCTTGGGGAGGCCCAACTGGGCAAAGTTGGGCAAGTGGGTCTTTGGTAACTCCCAGCATCACATCCTGCTCTAGGCACGTCCACGGATGTGAGCCGCTATGCTGGGGAATTTGAGCATGTCTTTGAGGCCAGCACAGCTGGTGTCACTCTCCAGGCTCCCCAGCTGGACATTAACACGGTGGCAGCTGGGGGTGGTTCACGCCTCTTCTTCAGGTCAGTTTTTATCCCCTGACCTGGCCAAGACCCCCAGCTCTTCCTCCTGCCTCACTTCAATTTCAGTCTTCCATCTCCCAAGGTCTGGCCTCTTTGTGGTTGGGCCTGAGTCAGCAGGTGCCCATCCAGGCCCTGCCTGCTACCGCAAAGGTAAGAGCTCACATCTGCTTATGTGGGCTTTGCCCTCCATACACTGCCCCAGGACCCCCTACACCTTCAGCCCCATTTCTGCTGCCCACTCCTGGCCCCCTGCCTCCAGCCCCCATCTCCACATTGTGCCTGCCTCCTAGGGGGCCCTGTAACAGTGACAGATGCTAATCTGGTCCTGGGTCGCCTGCTGCCTGCCTCCTTCCCCTGTATTTTTGGGCCGGGAGAGGACCAGCCACTGTCTCCTGAGGCTTCCCGAAAGGCCCTGGAGAGTGTGGCTACTGAGGTCAACAGATTCCTGACCAATGGGCCCTGCCCGGCCTCCCCGCTGAGCCTGGAGGAGGTGGCCATGGGGTTTGTGCGTGTGGCCAACGAGGCCATGTGCCGGCCCATCCGCGCTCTCACACAGGTATACCAACCTTTAGTCATCCTTGCTTGCCTGTCCCAGTCTAGCTCTGCCCCTTCCCCCATACCTCCCACTCAGTTTTCCCATTGTGGGTGAGAGATGGGGAACTGGAGGGGGTGGGGTAGGAGAGGTCAGTGACCCCTCCTGGATCCCCAGGCACGAGGCCATGATCCCTCAGCCCATGTTCTGGCTTGCTTCGGGGGAGCTGGTGGGCAGCATGCTTGCGCCATTGCCCGGGCCCTGGGCATGGACACTGTGCACATTCACAGGTGGGTCTGGGCATGGTTGCACCGGTGGGCATGTATCCTAAACTGTGGGAGCTGGCTTTGGGAGATGCTCCCTCACCTTTGTGTCACCTTGTCCTTCCCATCTCCTCAGGCACAGTGGGCTGCTGTCAGCACTGGGGCTGGCCCTGGCAGATGTGGTGCACGAGGCACAGGAGCCCTGCTCCCTGCCGTATGCACCTGAGACTTTTGTGCAGCTGGACCAGAGGCTGAGTCACCTGGAAGAGCAATGTGTGGATGCCCTGCTGGCCCAGGGCTTCCCCAGGTGGGCTCCTGGGGCTGCCGAGCAAAGGGCCTCATTATCATTACCAAAACCTTGGTGGATTTACTGCCCAACCACTTTGCACATGGTCCTGGGCCCTTCAGGGCAATAGTCAAGGAGGATCTCTATACTCTGAGCACCCGAGAGAGCAGGACAGGTGTCCTAAAGGCCACTGAATGAATGCCTCTCCTTGCCTGCCATAGGTCCCAGATTAGCACAGAAAGCTTCTTGCACCTGCGCTACCAGGGCACAGACTGTGCCCTGATGGTATCTGCACATCAGCATCCAGCCACAGCCCACTCGCCTCGGGCTGGTGACTTTGGAGCAGCCTTTGTGGAAAGGTACGTAAGCCTCTTATCTTGGGAGCCTGGTGGGTGCCCTGCAGGTCTAACTGCCTTACCCTGATGGCTCCCTGGGGTGCGGGAGTTACAGGTACATGAGAGAATTTGGCTTTGTCATTCCTGAGCGGCCTGTGGTAGTTGACAACGTGCGAGTGAGGGGCACTGGTCGCAGTGGTCTTCAGCTGGAGGATTCCCCCAAAGCTCAGACTGGTCCTCCAAGGTTGGACAAGGTTGGTCACCTAGTCTGTGCTGGTCACCCACATCTGTGGGACATAGGGTCAAATCTAGAAAGGGAGGCCAAGCCCTCTTGAGAGGCCATGAGGAAGGTGCTGGATTTAGGAGCCTGGCTTATCTCACACCATCTGCAGGTGACCCAGTGCTACTTTGAGGGAGGTTACCAGGAGACACCCGTATACCTGCTAGGAGAGTTGAGCTATGGGCATCAGCTTCAGGGGCCCTGCCTCATCATTGACAGCAACAGGTGGGCTGAGGTTTGGCCTGGTTGGAGCCTTGGAAAGGTGAACTGTGGGGTCTCTTGTGGAGGGGTTCTCTGACTCAAGGCTGCAAGGGCCTGAGATACTCATGGATCCTAATGTTGGGGTATTCCCTGGCTTACAAGTGTGGGATTCCTGGTTGGGAGGGGATCTGTCCTGGCTCCTTGCAGCCTCCGTGTATACTGCCTACCACTAGTACCATCCTTGTGGAGCCCGGTTGTCAGGCAGAGGTGATTGAGACGGGGGATATCCGCATCTCTGTGGGGGCTGAGGCCCCCAGCACGGCGGGCACCAAGCTTGACCCCATCCAGCTGTCCATCTTCTCACACCGCTTCATGAGCATTGCTGGTGAGTGGCCATTCCTCTCCTCCCTACAGGCTAGCTGCTTAGGGGCTCTGCATACTGGACAGATGAGGGAGCTGACAGCATTGGCTCCTCTCACAAGGAGTGGGATGAGAGGTGTATACCAAGGGAAAGCATGACCAAGGGGAGGAGAAGGATCCCTGCTGGTGACAAGGCTGGTGGCCTTGGCCTTGGGGTGGCATCACCTGCTGCAACAGTGGGCCTCAGGCAGGGCAGGAGCCCTCATGTCTCAGAACAGAAAGCAGGCTAGTGCAGTGAGTCCATCTGTTTTGAGATCAGGCCAGGTGTTTCAGAGGGTCAATGTCTGTGCCTAGAAACTAGGTTCTTGCTGTGCTAGGCAGGGAAGTGGGCAGAAGGAAGGCCTGAGGTTCTGATTAGGAGCTAAAGGCAGGCTGGAGAGAAAGCTGGTATTCTCCACAAAAGGCCAAGACTCAGTGACTGCAGTTTCACCGCCAAAGTAACCCTGATGCCACTCTGGTCTTTCCCAGAACGTGGGAAAAACTGCTGGGAGGCCACATGGGTCTTGTTCCTCCCTTCTTGGGGCCATATTGTGAATGATGGGGCCACTGAGTACCTGGTTACTCTATGCCCCCAGAACAGATGGGGCGCATCCTGCAGCGCACAGCCATTTCTACCAACATCAAAGAACGCCTTGACTTCTCCTGCGCCCTCTTCGGGCCTGATGGGGGGTTGGTTTCTAATGCCCCCCACATCCCTGTGCATCTGGGAGCCATGCAGGAGACTGTACAGTTTCAGGTACAGCACCCCCCCACTAGCCCTTGCCCTTGCCCCTGCTTCCCCTCCCCCACTGCACCTACCTCCTGGCTTTCAGATCAAGCATTTGGGGTCTGACCTCCACCCTGGTGATGTGCTACTCAGCAACCACCCCAGTGCAGGGGGCAGCCATCTTCCAGACCTGACAGTCATCACACCGGTGAGGGGTACTGCCTGGGTACTTTTTGGTGGGGGCCAAAGGCAGCTAACACAGCTGACCATTGGTTTCTACCCACTAGGTGTTTTGGCCAGGTCAGACACGGCCTGTGTTCTACGTGGCCAGCCGAGGGCACCATGCAGACATTGGGGGCATTACACCAGGCTCCATGCCTCCCCACTCCACCACACTGCAACAGGAGGGTGCTGTTTTTCTGTCATTCAAGCTGGTCCAAGGAGGTGTCTTCCAAGAAGAGGGTAAGCAAGAGTGGGACCATGGTGGGAGCTTAGCATGTTGGGATGCACCATTGCTGCTGGCAACAGGCTGGACTGCCCCTGAGATACAGCCCAGCCTAGTCCTGCCCTGAGGCTCAGGGGAGACAGGTGGTAACCCTACTAGGCAGCTGTAAATCATCTCTGTGATGACTAGAGGAGCTCGTAATTCTGCCTGGACCAGGAAAACCTTCTGGGGATTGGTTCAGTGGGGAATTTGGCCAGGACACCCAAGAGGCAGAGTATAGGAGGGAAAAGGACCTGTTTCAAGGTGTGTGGTGGTTACAGCCTCCACTGGGGCCTGGGGACTGCACAGAGCAGTGCCAGGAGTAAGGGGCTACAGAGTCTTCTGAGCCTGCACCTGGGTCTGAGTTCCTGGGCAGCAGGGCTGCTGCAAAGGACTTTCAGTGGGACCTGCAGTGCTCTGTCTGCATACCCATCTGTAGAGGATGGGAGTCCTACAGTGACCTGAAATTCCAGGAAGAGCTGTCCAGTGTGGCAGCTGAAGTTGCCCTAAATGATGCTGAGCATCAAGCTGGGTGGAGGATGGGGTTTGAAGGCAGTGAGGGATCAAGTTTGGACAGCTGGGAGACAGAGGCCCTGCATCAAGCCGACACAGAGCAGCTGTAGGAAGGAGAAGGCAAAGCTGACCTGAGGCCACAGATGTGGAAGGTCAGAGAGGTATTCCAGCATGAAGGCAGGTGAGAGGGCAGAGAGGAGGGTGGGAGTAAAAGAACCACAGGCCTTTCTCAGTGCAGCAAACACAAAATGATTGGCCCTGGTCATTAGGGGCTAGGGCAGGTGTGTAGATCATGGAGGGACGGTGCAAGTGTGGAGCGGGGGACCATGACCCAGACTTTTAAGGTAAGCAGTTTTCCTTAGGTGCAACCTGCACTGCTTGCCAGCGTGGAAGGGGAACCTCATCCAGCTCTAGAAATCCTGCAGTACAGAGGGTGGGGCACAGGCAGATGCCTGATATTGTTTTGAAGGCCAGAGGTAGCAGTGACTGAGGGCAAAGCAAGTAGAAGATGTCAGGGAAGTGATTTTTCTCCTGGGAGAGGGAAGAGGGGCCTAGAGAAGGAAGAGAGATGCAGGAGGGAGGGGAATTTGTTGAGAGATGAATCTGTGTCACTCCTGCCCCCAGATATCTTCAGCTTCAGTGAGGTCATTGGTAAAACTGCCTGCCCAGGGTGACCTGGGATTCTGGGCCATGGGTAGAAGGCTCAGCAAAAGCATGGAGGTGTTCAAGGCACTCAGTCAATAGGGGAGGTGGGGAGCCCGTTGGGGGCCAACATGGAGGGCCTCCAGTGCCCAGGGTCTGCAGCTATAGAACAGGTGGCCCAGTATGTGGAGCATGGCTCAGTGGTGACCTTTTGTCCATCCAGCGGTGACGGAGGCCTTGCGGGCACCAGGCAAGATCTCTGGCTGTAGTGGAACTAGGAACCTGCATGACAACCTATCAGATCTCCGTGCCCAGGTTGCAGCCAATCAAAAGGGCATCCAGTTGGTGGGGGAGCTAATCGGGCAGTATGGTCTGGACGTGGTGCAGGCCTACATGGGCCATATTCAGGTGGGTCTGGGAGCAGGTGCATGGGGACAGTGCTGAGCCTTTCTCAGGACAGCTGGGCCACCCTGAAAGTGGCATAGCTGCAGCTGATCCCTCTCCTTGCCAGGCAAATGCTGAGTTGGCAGTCCGTGACATGCTTCGGGCCTTTGGAACCTCCCGGCAAGTCCAGGGCCTGCCTCTGGAGGTGTCTGCGGAGGACCACATGGATGATGGCTCTCCCATCCGTCTCCGTGTGCAGATCAACCTGAGTCAGGTCAGGACTATTTGGGAGGAAGGGCGGGACAGTCTGGCCTCAGGGGCCTTGCTGGCTGCAGGGCTGATGAGCTCTCCCCTCTCCTGCCTCTCTTCCTTGCAGGGCAGTGCTGTGTTTGACTTCAGTGGCACTGGGCCTGAGGTGTTTGGCAACCTCAATGCCCCTCGGGCCATAACGCTGTCTGCCCTTATCTACTGTTTGCGTTGTCTTGTGGGCCGTGACATCCCACTCAACCAGGTTTGTAGGGATGTGGTGTGTGGGGGAGGTCCCTACCAAGGCAACGTCACCCCCAACTGACCAAGAGTGGGCAGAGACTAGTTTCTTCATGGGCTGGAACCCGAGAAGGATCCAGTTCTAACTGCACCTGGCTACTGCCTACCTGTACATAGGGCTGCCTGACTCCTGTGCGTGTGGTGATCCCTAAAGGCTCCATCTTGGACCCGTCTCCAGAGGCTGCAGTAGTGGGTGGCAATGTTCTCACATCACAGCGTGTGGTAGATGTCATTTTGGGGGCCTTTGGGGCCTGTGCAGCTTCCCAGGTACATCTAAGTGGGGTGGATATAGCTCTGGGGCTGCCAGACTGGCTGGTGGTACAGGGAATGCATGCCCTACCCTAACCAAGGGCAGTGACCGCTTCCTTGCCAGGGTTGCATGAACAACGTGACCCTGGGCAATGCCCACATGGGCTACTATGAGACAGTGGCCGGAGGTGCAGGTGCAGGACCTGGCTGGCATGGGCGCAGCGGTGTGCATAGCCATATGACCAACACGCGCATCACTGACCCTGAGATCCTGGAGAGCCGGTGAGCAGAGTGAGGGGTGGGCAACTGGGCAAGAATGAAGTTGGCTGACCTGAGCCCCTGCCTGTGCAGGTACCCTGTCATCCTGCGGCGCTTTGAGCTGAGGCCAGACTCTGGGGGTCGAGGTCACTTCCGGGGCGGTGATGGTGTAGTCCGTGAGCTGCTGTTTCGTGAGGAAGCCCTGCTGTCTGTATTGACTGAGCGCCGTGCATTCAGGCCCTATGGCCTCCATGGTGGGTGGCTCCCAGCCCCTCCCTATCTGTGTTCCAATCTGGGTCCCAAGCTTGACCTCGCTGGGTCTACCCTCCCTGGCTCCCCTCACTCCATTTTTCCTTGGACACCCTTGCACTTTGCCTCCTGCTACAGGGGGTGAGCCAGGTGCCAGTGGCCTAAACCTGTTGATCCGCAAGGATGGGCGCACAGTGAATCTGGGTGCAAAGACATCGGTGACTGTGTACCCTGGGGTAAGAGAGTCACCTGCTATTTCCCTCTCCTCTTCAGCCTTCCCACTGAGTGATATTCCCCAGCCCTTTATTTTGAGACTTGTTCTGAGTCATTAGGTTGCCCGAACTTGCTGTGATTCTCCCACCTCAGTCTCCCAGAATGCTGAGATTATGGGTGTGTGCAGGCTCTAATGTTTAAGAGGGCTGCTCACTAGTCTTCTAAGGTCCAGAGGGGCAGATACTGCTTTGGCTGGGGGCAGAGCCATCCCTACTCTGAACTTGTACCTCTCCTCCACAGGATGTGTTCTGCCTTCACACCCCTGGTGGCGGGGGCTATGGGGACCCAAAAGACCCTGCCCCACCTCCTGGTTCCCCCCCGCAATTCCCAGTCTTCTCTGAACGTGGCAGTGTCTATGAGTACCGCCGGGCCCAGGAGGCTGTGTGAAGGCCCCCGCAATAAAGATTGCCTTAAGTCTGCCAGTTCTGGAGTATGGTTGTCTCTGCACTGTGGTCTGTGCCACCTGCCATGCCTGTGGTCTGTGTGCCATAGTCAGGAGGACACTGAGTGTTCCATGAGCCCCACCAGGACAGTACTGAACATTCCCTGTTCTACCTTCCAGGGCAGGAGTCAGGTTAGAGGTGGTCCCAAAGCTGGCAGATCTCACCACCCTGAGCACTGGCATTTCCAGTACATGATGTTGTCCAGGCACTAGCCCAACCAGGGTTTAGCTGGGTGGTCTCAGCAGGGCTCCTGCCTAGTAGAGGTCTCTTGCTCCATGTCCTTGGGCATGGTATCCCTTCCTGTGTGGGTCCTAGAATTCCACTCGCCTCTGCAGCATCCCCAGGAACTTGAATGTGTTTGGGATTAACCCTGTAAGGGACTGAGGAGGGCAGAATCATCAGGAGCTTCACAGAAGGGTCATCTCCCTTCAAGGCGCAGTACCAGGGCCCAGGGAACCAGCTGGCAGGGGACTTGGAAATAGCTGAAGAGCTTGTGCTATAGTGGCGCCTGCACATGAATGCAGAGAAGTACAATGCTTGGTGGGCCTTGACCCTGCCTTGCCCAGAACTTCACCTCATCTAGCAAGTAGTCAGGAGGCTGAGGCAGAAAGATCGCTGCGAGTTCATGGTCAGCCTGGGCTACATAGTTCAAGGCCAGCCTGAACTACATATGAAACCCTGTCTTTTTTTTTTTTTTTTTTTTTTTTTGTGGCACCGGCGATCGAACTCACAGCCTTGCACCTGCCAGACAAGCGCTTAAGCTGCTGAGCCAAACTCCCAGCCCTGTTTTTTTTGAGGCAGGGTCGCACTACGTAGCTCAGGCCAGCCTTGAGCTCATGTTATAGCCCAAGCCGGCCTAGAACTCACAACGCTCCGCCTACCTCAGCCTCCTGAGTGCTGAGATTAAAGGCGTGCACCACCATGCCCGGCTGAAACCCTGTCTTAAATCAACAAACTATATGAAATTTAGGTCATCCAAGAGGCATGCTGAAGGCCACAGTCTTGCTACTCTGGTGGCTCTTGCCCTCAGACTACTTGGTCCAGTTGTGCAGCAGTGACAGCTGTGTGCAGCATAAGGGTTCATCCTTTTTGAGGGCCCGGGCTGTGCAGTGTAATCAGCCCAGGGTGGCCATCTGCATCCTGGACACCTGGCCCCCAACCAGATCCTCATCTTTATACCCCTAAGGCATTTTTCTGGGGACTTGCAGTGCTGGGGTTAGGGAACAAACAGGGGAAGCAAAGATGCAAGTGGGGATCTGCTGTCACCATGGAGAAAGGAGTGGGGGTGGGAGTACCCTTCTCTTAGGGCTCACCAGTTGGTGCATTCACATGCGTGTGGTGTAGGAACCCCTCAGTGAAGTACCTGCCCAAGATACCTAGTTGCACCTCCAGTGTCACTAGAAGCTTCAACTCCTTTTGCCCATTTGGCCCGAAATCTCATTCCCTTCCCACTAGGGCATGCTGTGGCAGGGAGTTGGGAGGTTCTGTATCAAAGTGTGAGGCAAATGTGATAACCACTACGCTACAGAAACCGGTCCTGTATCCAAGTGGATAGCAGGTCAGTGCATCCTTCTAACAGGCAGTGGGGAAACAACAGAGGGCAATGTGCATCAGCAAGTGGTGTGTGACCAGGAGGAACCTGCTGCCTAGCGGCTGGAAGTTAGTCCCGGGCTGCACAGGAATGCATGGTGATCAAACAACTCTTGTAGGCATGCAGAGTCCAGATATGTCCGTCAGCGCTGCACCCAGCACCCCAGGCCACAACTGGCTGCGTTTGGTAGTTTACAAAGTGAAAGCCACAGTCTGGCCAGCAGTGCAACACCAGCGACTTAAGCAAACTGCTGTCTGTGCACCAGGTTGCTGAAGCGCACCAGTCTGTCAAGGAGCAGGCACAGATTGGCAGCGAGGAAGATGAATCCATACACCTGTGCTCAGCAGACAACACCCAGCACCGCAGAGGTGGCCTGGCAACAAAACTGCACCTCGGTCACCTCAGCCTGCCGGGGCACACCATGAGAGTCCAGCAGCCCAGCAGCCCAGCAGCTTGTTTAGAGTTTAGTAGGTCAGGAAGACTGGCACACAGGCCACACAGTGGGGGACGTGCAGTTCTTAGTGCAGGAAGGGTGAGGGCTGCAGGGCAGCAAAGCGGCCGGTCTGGCAAGGATTACATGACACGCAGGGTTCCTTGACTGCAGGGTGCCCAGAATACTCACTTTCAGCATCAAGTTAAATCGTGGGTGAGTCCACATGAGCTCCAGTGGTGTCTTGGGTCAAGACAATGTAATACAGCCTTTGTGTAGAACTGGGAATGTGCCGTGGCTGAGTGCCCAAGGGTTCAGATGCTAGGAGAAGCCCCTCTCTCTTTACCTGTGCAAAATTTCAGCAGCTCATGGGAAAAGTAAGAATGAAAGTGCAGAGACCCTGGCCTTACTGTCCCACAAGAGATGCTTTCTGTCTTGTTCACTCCTGAAGCTGCAAGGGAGCACTAAGGGCTCTACCCTCTGCCAGCAGAGCCTGGAGTGCAGGCGCACACTCTGCGTGTGGGCAGGTACAGAGCTGCTAAGAAGACAGTGCGCTACATCTGGCTCCTCACCTGTCAGGTGGGGCCTCAGGCTCCCAGGGGTTCCCCTGGCCACCTCCTCACAGCCCTGCAGGATCTAGCTCCTGAGTGCAAAGACCCAAAACCAGCGAGAGGCAGTTTAGTGCCCTGCATAATCTCCCAAAAGGGAGCTTCCCCTCTGCAGGCATAGGGACTTTAGATTTGCCCTATGATGAAGACTCCTGGGCATGCCAGCCAGAAAGAGTGCTCACCTGTTCACTGAGCAGTCTGGCAGTGACTCCATAGGTTTCTGGGATAAGACACTGTCGCTACCAGCTCCCAGACTCTGCTTGTTCCCCTTGGATGCCCACCTTTCTAATTCCAGCTGTGAGCCAAAACATCCTTCAATCTGCCTGGTACAAATACTTTTTATCATCATCATCATCATCATCATCATCATGTTTTGTTTTGTTTTGAGACAAAGTCTTGCTATGTAGTCCAGGCTAGCCTCAAACTCTGAGTGATCCTCCTGGCTCAGCCTCCCAAGTGCTGAGATTATAGGCACGCACCATCATGCTCAGCCAAATGCCTTTCAAACTGTACTGCAGATTTGGGTCAGGACTACTTTCCACTGAGGTTGCCAAGGAGATAAGGGGGCTTTTGGTTCTCATCTGGTAAAGCTGCCCTCAAGTGTTGTCCTCTGGAGCAAGTCCTGCTCTGACTATTCCAGGGGCTGAGCCAGAGTCTGAGCTGTCTGAGTAGATTCCCCTGAAGTTTCCAGAGGACTGAGGGGTGGGGACAGAGGTAGCAAGCTCCTGGGGCCTGGCATTCAGGACTGAGGGCCTCAGAACACTCCACACTCCTCTGTCCTGCACTCCTCACTTGGTAGCTGACAGGACTCTTGTTTGAACCCAGACCCTGTGGCCTCTCCATCCCCTCCTGCCAACCTGTCTAACCAGCAATTACTGTGCTTTGGGACCCTGTTCAGTTGGTGTCTTTATTCCCATCTCCCTAGCAGTCTCTGTCCCTTCCTTCAGGCAGGGATTGCCCTTTTCTGCCTGTGGGCCAGAAGGCAGTCTAGGATTTTCCATGTTGCCCTCTTTTTCTGTACCCCCCCAACCCATCCTGGTCTATACCCCTCAGCTTCCCGCACCACCCACAGTCCTTCCCATCTCGGTCTAGGTGACCTCCAGCATTCCATCCTACCCCCAACCTCCCTTTTCCCTCCCTTGCCCTGCTTCCCCATCTGACCCATGTGCCTCAGCCCCTCAGCTGGCAGTTTGGCTCTCTCCAGCTATGAGCCCCTACTCCCAGGCCTCTAGGACCTTGTGAAGGGGGCCTCTTCTTTCCAGACTTTGGGCATTTTGGAAAGGGACTGGCATCTCCCTGGCTGTCCCCTGCCTAGGTTTGGGTGAGGTTGTTCTCTTCTGGCTCTTCTCCCTCTACTGCTTTCCTGCCCTCCAGGCCCTAAACCTCCCTGCCCCTTAGTTCCTGCCTATCACGGAGGGAGGGTCTCCCTCCCTGCTTGCTTCACTCCTTCACAATTCCTGTCCTTCTTGATCCAAACCTCAGAGTTTTCACCGTTTCCATCACCAAGAAAAGGGGATCAGGGGTTTCTGACCAACACCAGCCAACTGCCAAGCCCCGATTCAGAGCTCTCTCCAAGGGATGGGTGTGGAGCTCCACAGAAGGCAGGGCTGAAGGAGCCTGGTGCAGGGATCTGGCAAGCCACCCAGAGGCGACAGCACCTCAGAACAGCCTGGGCCCAGTGGTAGCCTCTGTGGGAAGATTTAATGGCTGTGCTCAGGACCGCAGAGCAGAGCAAGCCTGGGCCAGCCGGATGCCATTGTCACCAGATGAACATTGGCTTGCCATCATCATGTGCCAGCTGATTGAGGCAGGAGAGCAGGAGCAGTGCATCAGTGAGCATACTAGGGTGCACGGTCTCCACCAGCACCCGCTGCAGGAAGTCCACAGTGTAGGAGCCACCTTCAGATGCAGCCAGCTCTGGCCTCTCGCGCAGTATACCATAGGCATTCACTAGCTGCTCTGTCAGTGCTGGATGCACCCGTCCATTGTAGCCCAGACTCTGCAGCTTGTTCATGATGCTCACATAGCGTTGTGTGAGTGTCTGGCACAGCTCCTCGTCCAGCTTGTGGTCATTGGGGTTCAGAGAGGCCTGCAGGGAAAGTGGCTATCAGAGACTTTCTAGCCCTATTCTGGCACACAGTCAGGCAAGGGGTTTAGAGGGCAAGTGCAGCTGAGGGAGACTGTTGAGTATGGCAGGTCACAGTCCGAGGGAGTGCACAGGGAGGAGGTCTGAGGAATCTAGGGTAGGGGAGCCCAGTGAGCTGAGCCTGAGGGAGAGGTCCCCAAGGCTCAATCCAACTCACACAGGGCCAGAGGCTCTCTAGAACTCAGGTACCTATATCTCTGTGGCCTGCTCCATTTACCACCAGATATTTGAGATTGGGGTGAGGCCACCAGGAACTGAGGACAGAGTGTGTAAGTGGGAGTTTGGAGACATAAGAAAAATGAGGGGGCTTTTCATGACCCCAGAATTGCCTGGTCCCAGGGTCTGTGGGTCTTTCTCAGGCTTCCTCCTGGCTCCTCTGCCTGCTACCTTTCTGCCTCCTCTGAAGGTCCCTCCTCCATTATCCAGGCTCCATTCTGAGAAGGCCTCCTGGCCCCAGCACTAAGGGTCCTGATGGCCCCAGTGCCTGGACATGGGGATCAGCTGCACTGGTTCAGGTTCTACTCACTTTCTCACCCATCGCACCCCAACCGAACAGTGACTGCATCAGGCCAAGATCCTTTATAACTATTACTTAGTGTTTCTGTTGTACCAGTTACCTTCTTCATTCTCCTATACGTATTTATTTTAAAACCAAGATAAAAAAGAAAACTTAAAATGACTGAGGTGCTCAATTTAAAATAAAGAAATGACTGTTTTAAGGGGATGGATCCAAGTGTGATGGTGCACACCTGTAATCCTGGCACTCAGGAGGCTGAGGTAGGAGAACTGCCACAAGTTTGAGGCCAGCCTGGGCTACATACTGAGTTCAGTGGCAGCCTAAGTTATACAGAAAGACCCTGTCTCAGCCAGGCATGGTGGTGCACGCCTTTAATCCCAGTACTCGGGAGGCTGAGGTAGGAGGAGCATTGTGAGTTCAAGGTCGGCTTGGGCTATAACGCAAGCTCAAGGCCTGCCTGAGCTACATAGTATAACCCTGCCTCAAAAAACTAGGGCTGGGAGTTTGGCTCAGTGGTTTAAGTTCCTGTCTGGCAGGCGTGAGGTTGTGAGTTCCATTCCCATAGCCACAAAAAACAAAACGAAACAAAAAGACCCTGTCTCAAAAAACAAAAACAAACAAACAAACAAAAAAAGTGGAAGTCAAACATCATGTTTTTCGGTCTTCACTGTACCAAAGCACCTGGTCTTTTGGCAGGCAGGTAGCCCTGGATGGGTGGTGGGGGTTCCACATAGAGGTGAACACCTGAAGTAGTGCATCAATATAGCATTATTTCTTCAGGGGCATCTGTGCCAGATTGGGGACATCTGACTATGTTCCTGTGTGCTCTCCTGGGTTAGTGGAGTGTTCCGTAGGAAAGTCTCTTGCTGTATTGGGATTTTTCCGGGAAGTACAACAAACAAGCCTTATTTTGTGTCTATCCTGGAACTTCTCTAACCTCCTGAACACATACAATAAATGCTTTCTTATTTACATCAGCTAGTGTGGATTTTGTTATTTCCAACCAAGCACACTGACTGATTTGCCTAAGAGAAGGTCTGATGAATAGCCTGAAATACATTTCACACTTAATGGGGAGACTAGTGCTCTTGTCAAGGTGGATACAGGAGAGGGTTGTCCACATGACTCAGTGCTTGTGAGTATTCTGCCCAAGAATCTAAATATCAGCTATAATGTGCTAAAGAAAGAAATGAGACAGGGTTTGGGTTGCAGCTCAGCTTGTCTAACATGTACAAGATCCTGGGTTTATTCCCAGCACTAAAGAGGCAGAGGAAGAGAGAGTGAGTGAGGGAGAGAGATTTAAGGAGATCATTTTGAGTAACCTCGCTGCACAGTGTATGCTTGTATTCACATATATGCCCCTCATTAATATTGCATGTCTTTGTTTTTATATATTGGTTTAAATATATTAGATTTAAAAGGGAATAGAAGAGTTGCAACTGTCTATATGATATGATTGGCTGCAAAGAAAAACCAAGACCATATACAACCTATTAGAGCTAGTAAAAAGGTTTGGATACCAATCATTTTGCAAAAGTCAAAACATTCTTAGCAGACCAGCAAGAAGCATCAGATGCTTGTGGCTGTGTCCAGGGCACCACTGCCCCCTTACACTGTCCCTGTTCCTATCACATGGACACAGCTGGACTCAGGGTCTCCTGGGACTAGGGTGCTGAGAACAGAGCTCAGAACATTTTCCATAGAGGAGATCTTGGTAACTGCATAGAAGGAGTGATGGGTGTGACCACTGGGAATGCTTTTAGTTGGTTTATAAAACATGTCACAACTGCAAACTCATAAATAACACCCAGGTTCAATGACATGTCTGCAGTGAGTCTTCACTGAATAATGGGGCTCAGTTAGAGTTTTTCAGTCACGTAGCCTAAAGTTTTATGGCAATCCTGAAACAAATGACTAGGTCTGAGTTGAATTTAGGAAGTCTAGCAGCCGCGGACTTTGGAGTTCAGAAAAACAAACTATTTTGTGGAAGGGAAATGAAGGCTGGGCCAAGTGGACTTAGATGCAGATGTGGATCAGCAAATGACCCCTTAGGCAACTGGATGATGTGAAGACCAGGAGGCAGATTTATGATTCCTAAATGGGACTAGACATTAGTCAGTTTGAAGTGGGCCCTCAGAGCACCACTCTGGTTGTTAGTTCAGGTCCCGAAGGGCACTTCTCTAAAGTGCGGTTCAAGAGCAGCTATTCTCAAGAGGAATGAGGGTACCTGGGAAGCAATGGCCACAGCTAGCCACTGCTGAGAGAGGAATAGTGGGCGTGGAATTAGTGATGGAGGCTCTTGGGCAGAATGACTAGAGTGAAGTTGCCAGCATGGTTCAGAGGGCACCACACTGGTTTGCATTCCTCAGACACCAAGAGAAATAGTGCTCTTTCATCTTCTGCCTTTTTCCTAAAGAGTCACCCGTTAGTGCTGTGACTGGCAGATTTTACAACCTAGGTGATACTTCCTATGCTAAGGGTAAAGGAACCATAGAGAGGGGGTACTGACACAGCCAACCCCTATATATCAAAAGTCCACGCATTTTATCAACTTTCATTTAAATGTCCATTTTCACACAACAAAGAGCCTCTTTTTTTCACAGTACTTTCTACAGAGAGAGTAAGACTTTTGCTTATAATCAAATGTTGTCTTTGCCATCCAGACATCAGATTCCAAAATTTAGAGACCTAATTATGTTTCTACAATGTGCTTGCCAAATTTTAAGTTACCCTGTGCAGTCTGCACTGCAAGAGAGCGGTTGTGGTCTTGGGCAGCAATGAAGGGTTAGCAGTTGGACCAGAGGATCCCCTTGACATGAACAACATAAACCACAAGGCGCTGAGGATGATGACAGGCAGAGGTGGTGGTCTACAAATCAGCATACCTTAATCCATCAACCAACATAAAGCTACTCAAGATCTGAACCAGGTTTTCCCTGGAACTTCATGAACTGATCCTTAAGCTCGTATTGAAGGGAAGAGGCAAGATGAAGTGGGAGAAGAGCAAGAAGGGGCCTGTTCTGAGTGATGCCCAGCTCCATGGATCCCCTTGATGAGGCTGGTGTGGGTGGGAGTTTGAATGGAGAGCCACACAGATGGAGGTTACAGTGGGCACTGAGGAAGGCTCTGGGCAACCAGCCATGTTGTGACCTGGCTGTGCCAGGATCTTACAGCTGTGAGCCCAGGGAGGCTGGCCAGATGGCCACATTATTACAGTCTTGTGGGAGTCCCATGGATTGGCAGTGTATCTCAGAGGAAGCTCTCAGCTGCCACCACTACCCTATCTACATAGCCCTCCTTGTCTCCTGTCTTGCTGCCCCTTGTCCCTTGTCCCTCAGGCCTAGGGGCTTTCCCTTCACTACTACTAGTTGAGGCTCTGTACTCTGGCTACATGCTGGCCTAGGGTCATCCTGATCCAATGGGCTCTCTGTGTCCTGCTGGCCTCAGAGGCTAGACAAGGGTCTATCAATGCTCAGGAGAGGGACTTCCCCCTTTACACCATCCAGTATGTTCAATTATCGGAGGGAAGCAGACTCAAGTGAAAATACCAAACTCCAAACACTTCAGAAATACAAGCGGGGCATGGTGGCACACACCTGTAATCCCAGTACTTGGGAGGCTGAGGCAGGAGGATCATTGCAAATTCGAGATTAGCCTAGGCTACAAAGTGAGCTCAAGGCCAGCCTAAACTTCATAGTGAGACCCTGTCTCAAAAGACAAAAACAAACCCCAAACAGAATAAATAGTATGTGGAAATTATACAATACTTTCAGGACTTTCTGATACAGAAGAATTTTTTTAGTTTTTTAGTACATGCGTATAGTGCATAATGTTTACATTCCTTGTGGGAAGTTGGTACATGTACATAAAACAACTTAATTCCTTTTTCTAACTCCTTTCCCTTTCCTCTCTCTCCCCTCCCCCATCTCTTGATCCTCTTCCTTATTTTTTTGGGGGGAAGAGTACGTGTTTATAGTACATAATGTTTACATTCTTTTATGAAGTTGGAATATGTACATAAGACACTTCCGTTCCATTTTCACCCCTTATCCCTTCCCTCCCTGCCCCTTCCCTCCATCTCTTGATCCCCCTTCCTTTGTGAGAATGATATATCGCCCTACTTCCTATTATGTATCTTTTATTTTGCTGTTTAATTTTAGTCTGGGTTTCTCATTTAAGAGAAACCATGTGATATTTCAGTTTTGTGTCTGAGTAGTTCACTTAAGAAAGGATTTCTTAAATAAGATATGAAGTGTACAAACAATAAGGGCAAAGTTTGACAGTTCTGACATTAAAATTAAACACCTAACAAAAGGAAAGGGCAAGCTCAAACCTGCCTCCAAAATCAACCCAAGTAACCTAAAGTTACTCCTGCCCAGATTTCACACGGAAGCCAAGCTGACAATCTACAAATGAAGGCAGCTGGAAAGGAATGGGGGGAGGGGAATGGCTGGGAGACAGGTGTGGTGGCAAAGGCCTGTAATCCTAGCACTCTGGGAGACTGGGATAGAAGAATCACAAGTTTGAGCCCAGCCTGGCAACTAGTGACTCTGTCTCAAAATAAAAAATTAAAAGAAAAAAAAAAGTGCTGGGGATGTAGCTCAGTGCAAAGCCCTGGATTCAGACTCCAGTAACACACAAACACACACAGGGGCAGACAGAGTCCAGGAACAAACACAAGTGAGACCATTTTCCCAAGAGAAGCCCAAATGGCTGATAAGCAGGATGGGGCCCCCACATCCTCGCCTCCAGCAGCCCCATGTTGCCCGGGAAGGGGCTTCCAGGGAATTCACAAACTGCTCTACAGTGTCCAGTGCAGTGCAGACCTATACCCATAGCCCTGCCTTCCTCCCCCATACCTTCCACAGACTGTCACACATAGCAGTTGATGCAGAGACATGCTCCAACCCTCCCAGAGGAGGCTAAGTACCTTGGGAATACTCTGGAATGAAGTCCCAGGTGACAAGTCTGCCAGCTGCTCAGCATCTCCAGGGCCTGTGACCCCTGGCTCAGTCCCTGAGAGTCTGGGCCACCCATCTGGAGGCTGTGGGGGTGACAGAGGTGGAGAGCCACCTGCCCACTTTTGGGACTCCCTGCTTTGCTCTTCTCGGGAGAGGCTGGGGGATGGGGACCCTGGACACCTGCTGACTGCTGGGACACAGCATTGGGCTTCCTCCATTCCAGGGTCCCTTTGGAGTCCAACATATTTAGCCTCACAGCAGAGAGGGCCCCCTAGTGGCCCTTTAGGGCCAGCACACCACCCCATCCTCACAGGCCCCCAGCAGCAAAGAATGGATGGCCACACACCTGGATGATCTTCTCTGGAATGTTGGAGACTGTGAAGCCATAGAGGCGCACACGCTCCGGGAAGATGCTGGACAGGATCCTGCGGTCCAGCTGGAAGGCGATCTCCCCCACTAGCCTCTCCCAGGCCAGCTGCTTCGACTCTGGAGATGACAGAAGGTCTCAGCTGAGTGTGGGGTCGGGGGAGTGGAGTGGTAGGGTCCTCATCAGCAGCCCAGGGAGGCAGCAGGGTAGATGGCCTAGGGGCCCCCAGGAGAGCCCTGTGATGTCACTGACCTCGGGAGCCATCAGGGAATTTGCTAGTTTTGCGGTGGGTCAGCTTCCGCTCCAACTCCTGGACGTTTTTCCGATTTGTCTCCGTGGTACGTGAACCCCGGGTGTCCGTGACCGAAGCCGGGACGGATGAGGTTCGAGGAGGTGTGTGAGGGTTTCGTGGAGGAGAGTGGGGGGTGGGCAGTGGCCGGGAGGTGGAGTGGGTAGTGCTCAAGGGGGTGTAGTTGGCAGCAGCTTGAGGGGCAGGGGTAGGGGCAGAGTTGAGAACTCTGCCAGCTGGGGAGGTGGGGACAGAGGCAGGAACCTTTTGTCCTTGGGGGACACTAGGCTGGGCCTGGCCATCTGAGGTGCCATAGGAGAAGGCTATCATTGGACCAGTCGTGGCCACAGTACCAACAGGGGTGGACGCCTGGAGGGGTGTACCCATAAATGTCACATTGAGGGGCTCTGGGTCTTGGGTGGGCTGTGGGTGTTCATTGGAGAGTGCTAGTGATTTGGGAAAGGGCAAACATGAGAGGAGGGGCGTTAGAAAGCAGCAGGACAAGAGCAGAGACTGGCCCTCCCAGGACACCCTGCACCCCTGCCCTGCCCCTGTTACCTTTGGAGATGGCTGCATGCCCTGTCCCAGCTGAGGAGTAGGGCCCAGAAGGGCTTCCTTGGAGTGGTTCTGCCAGCCTCAACCTTGGGGCCTCTGACAGCACTAGGCTGCTCATGGGGTTGGCTGGAAGGTTCTGGGAGACACCTATAGGGGCAGCTGTGGAGGTGAGTAGGGGGCTGCTCAGAGAGACAGCAACTGTGCCTGCCACAGGGGCCATCAGGGGGCTGCTCTTAGACATGGCCAGGGGGCCTGCTAGGGGGCTACTTGGAGTCAGAGAGCCAGTGGAGGTCAGACCCAGGGAGCTGGCCAGGGTAGCCCCAGGGGATACTGCCATGGGACCAATCAGGTGGCTGTTCAGGGGGCCAGTGGAGGGCAGGGCCAGAGAACTGACTAGGGTGCCCCCTGGGGAAACAGTCATGGGGCCAGTCAAGTGGCTGCTTAGGGGGCCACTCAGGATGCTGGAATATGGACTGCTCTGTGACCCAGGTGCTGAGTTGGACAGCAGCGTGTTGAGAGGGCCCGTCAGGGGGCTCATGAGAGAACCAGCTGTAGGGCTGGGGTGTGGGCTGCTCAGCATGTCGACCATGGGTGCCAGGGCTACAAGCCCTACTTCTTCCAGGACTGGTTCATTTGCTGCTGCTGGGGACGGGGACAAGAAGACACCTGGGAGACACAGAGAGAGCACTAAGATGCCAGGCAAGCCTACCAGGGACAAGGGAGAGATAAGGTGCTGGGCTGCCTCACTTCTTACAGGGTCAGAGTGATGACCTGTAGGACAGCTAGAGGATATTCCATGCCCACCTTGGAGGACCCTGGATTTGGGTCTCTTTGCAGCTCTCAGTAGTGCCCCCTGCACTGAGCTGAGGACCTCTCTCCCAGGAAAGGAGAACTTTTCAGTAACTGGACTACCAGGTAGCCAAGTTGGTCTCTGGTGAGGAGGGGTGGGCCTGTTTCTTTTGTTGACTATCCTTATGGGAGACAGGAACCCCACTAGGCAGGGGTCAGAGTTTCAACAGGTAGAGCCTGACATGGCCCAGGGCATATACATATTCCACCTACTAAGCAGTTTGGGTCTAAGAGGGCAGGTAGGACCTCTGGGCTCCTGTGTGGAAGTCTGGAAACCCATTTTCTATGTATTCTGGAGGAGATCTCCCTTGAATGACCACACTTGGGAAGAAATTCTTTGGAAGCATGGTTGTTTTTGTCAGTATGCAATTTAGCTTATAATGTCCACTTTGTTGTTATCGGTATAAAAGCAGCACATACTTCTCATAAGGCAGAATAGAAACACAGAAAATAAAAAATATGAAAAACCACGGATAGATCAGTCATCCCATATTTAGTCACTGTTGAAGAGCTCCTTGTTGCCATGGAGACTTTATGCTCACATCGATCAGGAATTGGTAAAGGGTCAGGTGGTAAATATTTCCAGATTTTCCAACCACATGGTTTCTGTCACAACTACTCAAGTCTGCCATCCTAGTGTGAAAGCAGTCAAAGAAAACTCAGAAGTGAATGATCAAGGATGTGTGTCCATAACCTTAGAAATGGACACCAATTTTTAGATTTCATGTACGTTTTATGTGTCACAAAACAGTATTCTTCTTTTGATTTTTTCCAACCACTTAAAAATGTTTTTGCAATATTGAGGATTCAGCCCAGGGTCTTTGCACTGAACTATATACCCAGACTTTTTTTTATATTTTATTTTGAGACAAGTTCTTACTAAGTCACCAAGTTGCCTAGGTTGGGCTCAAACTTAGAATCTTCCTGCTTCAGCCTCCCAGAGTGCTGGGATTACAAGCCTGCACTGCTATACATGATTTGTAAAATTGATTCTTAATTCACATTTGTGTACAAACCAGAGGCAACTATTGTATGAGAATGTGACTACTGTGATGTTACTGGCAAGTCAAGACTAAAAGGATGAGGAGCTCTGGATGTCTCTTGGCTAATCTCCCCAGAGGAAAACAGCTCAATCTGAGCTTCAGACCAGATTAAATTTTAGATAAAGTTGATAAAGAGAAGGACTATCAAGGGTGCAAGTCACAGAAAGCATCAAAATACATAATGCAAAAACCACAAGGACTTCCAGTTGGCACTGAATGGTAACTACCCAGATCCAGGCCAGAGGAACAATGGCACAGGATACAGATGATGTAATTTAAAAAGCTGGTCTAATATACACTGGAGGGATTATACGGCAGATTTGAGCAGGCTGAAAAAAGAACCAAAGAAAAACAAAGAATCAGCAAACTGGAAACCAAATTAATTGAAATTATCCAGTGTGAGAAATAAAAGGAAAAATGAACAGAGATTATGCTTCCCATGGGACACCATCCAGCATATTCCTTTCTCTTTCTCCTGGAAGGACCAGAGAAAGAGGAAAGAGTATAAAAAAGTATTTGAGAAAATCTTATTTAACAACTTTTCAAATTTGATGAGAGAGATGAATCTACATATCAAAGAAACTCAGTGAACTCCAAGTAGGATAAACTCAAAAAGATATACACAGAGACACATTATAACCAAACTCAAAAGACAGAAGTTTGCAGTTGTAGCGTGCTTGAGGCCCTGGATCCAATCCCCAGTGCAAAAAAGAAGCAAGAGAAAAGTGCTTTATGAATGAAGGAGGGGGATCCTATGTAAGACTAAGTACATTTTCCACCAAATATCAAGGCCAGAAGGCAGTGGTATGACATTTAAAATGCTGAAAGGAAAAAAATCCAATGGGAATTATGGAATTATATATCCTACAAAACAACCCTTCAAAGATGAAGGAAAATCAGGCATGGTGGCACACACCTCTAATCCCAGCCACTAAGAAGACTGAGGCAGACCTACGATGGTGGAGCAGTAATAAGCAGAGACACAGAATACAGCATCATGAGGAAGACAAGAAGGAGGTAAGTGGGTCCACTGGACCCAGGAAGAATCTGAAGCATGAATGGAAGCCCACAAAGAGAGTGAAGAAACTTCAACAAAGAAGAAGGTAGTTGACAGCACCTTCTCCCTGAGATGGGACTCATCATGTGGATGCATGGTGATGGTGATGACTGGCAACCTTGAGGCCTCTACAGAGAGACACAGCAGTGGAGGGGAACAATGGACTTGAAGGATTTCACTAGCTGGTGGTGAGTGCAGAGGATTTAGTCCTCCCACGGGAGAGAGTGATTGGCCAAAAGCCATCTTGGAGAAGGGAGGGGTGTAGCTCAGAGCCAAGAACTGTTGCTAGCTCCATCTAGCAGCTCCCAGCTGGACACAGACCCACAGAAATTGCTTGGACAGCAGCAAGTCCAGTGAGTCTGGTCTTGGAGCAGGCCTGCTGAGATTATACAATACTCCACCAAAAAGCTACTGCCAGCTTGCTGGGACAGATCTGCACAAATCAGAACTCTGTCTCCACAGAGTTGTCTACGAATGAAACCAGAGAGACTCCTGAAAGTGGACTTTTTCTTTTCTTTTTTCTCTTTCTCCATTGTTTGATCTTGTTAGATGAGTGTGAACGTGATTCCTAGCCTCTTTGTGATTGTGATTCTGTTCTGTTCTTCCTCTTATCTCTTCCATCTCTCTTTTCCTTTAATGTTCTGCACCAGTTTCCCAAAGTTGGCATGATCCCTCTTTGCCCTCCAACCTTACTTCTAATCTCTTCCTCTTCTTTCATTTCTCTATTTCCTCCTTAATCCACTTTAAATTTTAACCCCTGAGGGCAAAATTGACATATTAAGGACTTCTATACTGCATATAATTTTCTGGTGTGTTTTAGATTTTGTTATATAACTGCAAATCTAGTTCATACAGTTAAAAGTGGCAAATTAAAGGTTAGCTCAGTTTGTCATTTTCTAGGTTGTGCTTGATGCTATTGGGACCACTATAGCCAAAATTGGCATAATTGTTCTAAACAGCTGTTGGTCCTGGTATTCCATAACTGAGATTGACTAAGGGTCACAGAAAACACTATGGCACAGTGCCAAAGAACCAGGAGACTGGGCCAAACAAGCAACAACTTCTCATCTCCAACAAACTGAAGAGATAAGATCTTCCAATAGACTCAAAACCCAAAAACCAGCTACACCTGGAAGATAATTCAGAGAAGTAGTCATCACTGAGGAGTCCTAAATACTAGCAATAAAGCAACCCACCATAGGCAATTTACAAGTATCACATTGGAAATTAAACTAAAAAAGAGAGAAAAGAAAATGAGAAGACACTTAAGTAAAATGCAACCCCAGGCATCCAGTTCACCAAAGGCAAATCCAGGGTGCAATGAAGTAGGACAATCTGAAAGCCCCCCACCAGGCCTCTCTGAAGTGGAAACAACAAAGCAGTTAAATGAGGCTCTGGAAAAAAAATTAAATCAGAAATCTCAGATAGCTATAGAGATGATGTCCACAATAAAGACCATATTTAGTGACACTAGAGCAGATATAGACAAAAAATAGATGAGCCTAAGAAAATTAGAAGCTCAGCATAGGAAAGAAATGTAATTCATAAAACATATTCAAGCAGATATCCAGGAGAATAAAAATTCCATTCAAAGTATTCAAAGCAGGTTAGGCCAATGTGAGGACAGGATCTCAGATATTGAAGACAGGCTTGCAGTTAGCAACCAGGAAAAGAAAGATCTCTCAAAAACAGCAAGAGATCATGAGAAATCAATCCAGCAGATGCTGGAGACAATGAAAAAACAGGAGATACCACAAATGATATTAAAACATGTTCACAGACATTATAGCAGAAAACTTTCCTGATAGAGGAAAAAGAATTTGACATACAGATAGGCAAGGCATATAGAATTTAAACAGCCATAATAAAGAAAAACCTACAGTCAGGCATATCATAGTCAAGATTCCAGAAATTCAACACAAGAAAAGAATCTTAAAAGCTGTTAGGGAAAAGAAAACAAATCACCTATAAAGGAAAGCCCATCAGAATCACAGCTGATTTCTCAGCACAAACTCTCAAGTTAAGGAAAGCTTGGAGTGAAGTATTCAAAGTTCTACGGGAAAACAACTTTCAACCCAGACTGATGCAAAACTATCTTTCAAAACTGATGGACAAATAAGATACTTTCATAACAAAGAACATCTGAGGAAATCTATGACCAAAAAACCAGCACTCCAAAATGTTCAAAAGGACATTTTAAAAAGAGATTATAAGGACTACAGCTCTATGAACCCCCACAGAAACAATCCACCAGGAAAGGCAAACAATTAAACAGAGGGTAGAGAAAAAAGGGTGAACCAACAATGGAAAAAAACTATGACAAGGATATGTCAATACATATCAGTTATAACCGTCAATGTTAGTGGTCCTAATTCACCAATCAAAAGACACAGACTGGTAGAATGGATCAAGAAGGAAGATCCAACAATATGCTGCATACAAGAAGCACATTTAATTTAAAAAAAAAGTCACAGATTGAAAGTCAAAGGATGGAAAACAATACTCCATGTGACAGGAACCCAGAAAAAAGCAGGGGTAGCTATTCTATTTGCAGACAAGGTGAATTTCAAGCCAAAACTGATGAAGAGAGATAAAGAAGTTCATTATATCCTTGTAGAGGCAACAATCCAAGAGGAAGAGATAAAAATCATAAATATATATGCAACAAATACCAGTGTACCCAACTATACAAAACAAATACTAATTGGCATGAAAAATGAAATAAGCCCTAGTACAATTATATTGGGAGATCTCAATACCCCACTGTCACAAAAGACAGATCAACTAGGCAAAAAAATCATTCATGAAATATTAGAACTGAACTAAACTTTGGAACAAATGAACTTAGCAGATGTCTATAGAGTGTTCTACCCCACAACATCAGAATACACATTCTTATCAGCTGCACATGGAATGTTCTCCAAAGTAGACCACATACTGGCCCATAGAACATATTTAAGTAAATGCAAAATAGTATCCCATGGATACTATCAGACCACACAGTGCAATGAAATTGGAAATCCATGGCAAAATAAACCACAAGAACTTCATAAACACATGAAAATTAATAGCACCTTTCTGAACAACCAAAGGGTCGTAGATGAAATGAAAGAAGAAGCCAGGTGGGGCGACACATGCCTGTAATCCCAGCGCTTGGAAGGCTGAGGCAGGAAGATCGCTGTAAGTTTGAAGCCATCCTGGGCTAAAAAGTGAGTGGAAGGCCAGCCTGAACTGCACAGAGAGACCCTGTCTCAAAAAGATTAAAAAAAAATTACAGAAGAAATTAGACAGTTTTTACAGTTGGACGATAATGGTAATACAACATACTGCAACTTATGAGACACAATGAAAGGAGTCTTAAGAGGGAAATTTATAGCAATAAATATCCTTATCAGGAAAACAGAGCAAACACATATAAACAACTTAATGTTGAACCTCAGACTTCTAGAAAAAGAAGAGCAGGCTAAGCCAAAACCTCATACGAGGGAGGAAATTATAAAGATCAGAATTTAATACACTGGAGGCTAAAAAAAACCCACAAAGAATCAATGAATTGAAGGGCTGGTTTTTTGAAAGATTAAATGAAATTGACAATTCCTTATCCAACCTTATCAAAAAAGGAAAGAAAGGACTCAAATCCATGCAATTAGGAATGAAAGGGGTGAAATCACAACAGAACCTGAAGAAATCCAGATCATCTATACTTACTTTGAAAACTTGTATTCTAATAAGATAGAAAATGCAGAAGAAATGGACAGATTCCTAGATATATATGAATTACCAAAGCTAAATCAAGGAGATATAAAAATCCTAAATAAACCATTACCAATCAATGAAATCAAAGATGTAATTAAAAACCTATCAACAAAGAAAAGCCCAGGCCCTGATGAATTCACTGCTGAATGCTACAAGAAATTTAGAGAAGATCTAACTCCACTACTTCTCAAACTCTTTAATGAAATTGAAAGGGAAGTAATATTCCCAAACTTATTCCTGGAAGCAAGCATACCAAAACTGGAGAAAGACTGAACTAAGAAAGAGAATTACAGGCCAATTTCCCTAGTGAACATAAATGCAAAATCCTCAATAAGATACTGGCAAGCAGAATGCAGCAAATCATCAAGAAGATTATACACCATGATCAAGCGGGATTCATTCCAGGGATGCAGGGATGGTTCAATATATGTAAATCAATAAATGTAATATACCATATTAAAAGAGCCAAGGACAAAAATCATATGATCATCTCGATAGATGCAGAAAAAGCTTTTGACAAAGTCCATCACCCATTTGTGATAAAAACCCTACAGAATATTGAAATAGATGGACTTTATCTCAATCAGATAAAAGCCATGTATGACAAACCAGCAGCCAACATCATGCTAAATGGACAAAAACTGAAAGCTGTCTCTCTAAAATCAGGAACAAGGCAAGGATGTCCACTGTCTCCACTCTTATGCAACATAGACAAGAGAAAGAAATACAAGGAATAAAGATAGGAAAGGAAGACATGATACTCTACATAGAAGGCCCCAAAAACTCCACTAAAAAACTGGTAGATTTAATAAGCAAATTCAGTAGCATAGCTGGATACAAATTCAACATTCAAAAATCAATAACCTTCCTGTACATGAATAAAAACTCACTGAGAGAGAAATCAGGGAAACAACACCTTTCACAATAGCATCCAAAAAAAAAAAAAGAAAAGAAAGGAAGAAAGACCTAGGAATCAATCTAACAAAGGATATAAAAGACCCCTACATTGAAAACTACAGTACTCTGAAAAAGGATATTGAAGAGGATATCAGAAAACGGAGAAATATCCTGTGCTCTTGGGTCAGAAGAACCAATACAGTGAAAATGGCCATACTTCCAAAATTGTTACACAAGTTTAATGCAATTCCGATCAAAATTCTAACAGCATATCTCACAGAATTAGAGAACATAATCCTAAAATTCATCTGGAACCAGAACAGACCTAGAATAGCAAAGGCAATTCTGGGCAACAAAGGCAAGACAGGGAGCATCACAATCCCTGATTCGAAATTATACTATAGAGCTACTGTGATAAAAACTGTGGTATTTGCGAAAAAAACAAAAACAAAAACAAAAACAAAACAAAACAAAACAAAACAGACCCGAGGATCAATGGAACAGTTTGGAAGATGCAGAAACAACTCCAGACACACTAAGCCACCTTATGTTTGACAATGGTCCCAAACACATTCACTGAAAGAAAAAAGAAAGCCTCTTTGATAAATGGCGCTAGAAAAACTGGCTCTGCACATGCCAAAGATTAAAACTAGACCCATATCTTTCACCATGTACCAAGCTAAATTCAGAATGGATCAAAGATCTTAATATTAAAACAGAAACATTAAATCTGCTGGAAGATAGAGTAGGTAAAACTCTTGAAGACATTGGTGTAGGCAGATTTTTTAAATAAAACCCCAATTGCTCAGGAACTATCACAAAGAATCAACAACTGGGATCTCACCCTATTGAAAAGCTATAAACATGGGTGCACATATATCACTGTGGTATAATGTCTTTAATTCTTTTGGGAAGATACCCAGAATCGGAATAGCTGGATCAAATGGGACCTCCAATCCTAGTTTTTTGAGCAATCTCCATACTGATTTCCATAGTAGTTGCACCAGTCTACACTGCCACCAACAGTTCCTTTTCCCCCACAACCCCACCAGCATGTTATTGCTTGATTTCTTGATAATAGCTATTCTTTCTGGGATGAGATGGAATCTCAGTGTTGTTTTAATTTGCATCTCTCAAATGACCAGCGATGTCGAATATTTTTCACATATTTAATTGCCGTTCATATTTCTTCATCTGAGAAGTGTATATTCATCTCAGATGTCCATTTTTGGATTGGGTCTTTAAATCTGGGAGGACTAATTTTTTTGAGTTCTTTTTATGTTCTCGATAGCAATCTTTTGTCTGAGGTACAGCTGGCAAACATTTTTTTCCCACATTGTGTGTTGTCTCTTCACTCTGCTGGTGGTTTCTCTTGCTGTGCAAAAGCTTTTCAAAAGGGTGAGATCCCAGTTGTTGATTCTTTGTGATAGTTTCTGTGCAATCGGGGTTTTGTTCATAAAGTCTTTGCCTACACCAATGTTGCCCCTCTGATTGATGTGTTTTGAAATTTTATTTTAGTTTTTTTCTTCTTCTTTCTTTTTATTTTTCTCCTTGAAATAAAATAGATTGGGGAAAAAAATAGATTTGAAAAGAAAAAAAGACAAACAAACAAAGCAAGTAAGCAAGCCTGATGTGGTGGTGCACGCTTGTTGCCTCAGCCTGTGGAAGGCTCAGGCAAGAGGATCCCTTCAAGAGAGAGGCCAGTTGGGCCGGGGATATAGCTCAGTGGCATAGTGCCTGACTGGCAGGCATGAGGTCATGAGTGCAATTCCTGGTACCAAAAAAAAAAAAAAAAAAAAAGACTGAGGCCAGCCTGCAGCCTAGACTACATAGTGAAACACTGTCTCAACCAAGCATTAAAAAAAAAAAAAAAAAAAAAAGGAAGAAAGGCCAGGTGGTCAGGTTTGGTGGTACACATCTGTAATCCCAGATAATTGGAAGGCTGAGGCAGGAAGATGACAAATTCAAGGTTAACCTAGGCAATTGAGTGAGACTTCGTCTCAAAAAAAACAAAGTGACAGCCAAGTGTGTAGCCTTGTGCTCCCCTAGGTTCAGGGAAAAAAAAAAGATCTTAAGTAATAACCTTATAGTACATGTTAAGTAACTAGAAAAAGAAGAACCAAAAGTACGAAAAACAAGAAAAGCAAATAAATTTGAGTTCATCAAAACTGAAAAATTCTGTTTTGAAAAATGCTATCAAGAAAGTGAAAAAAAACAACTCACAGAATGGGAGACAATATTTGTAAGTCATATATTTGATAAGAAACTGCATCTTAGCCGGGCGTGGTGGCGCACGCCTTTAATCCCAGCACTCGGGAGGCTGAGGTAGGCGGAGCGTTGTGAGTTCAAGGCCGGCCTGAGCTACATAGTGCGACCTTGCCTCAAAAACCAGGGCTGGGAGTTTGGCTCAGTGCCTTAAGTGCCTGCCCTGGCAGGCGAGAGGTTGTGAGTTCAGTCCCCGGTGCCGCAAAAAAAAAAAAAAAAAAAAGAAACTGTATCTTATTTATTTATTTTTGGTAACGGGGATCGTACTTATGTCCTCATGCTTGCCAGGCAGGGGCTGTATCACTGAACTATATCCCTGGCCCTATTTATTTTGAGACAGGGTCTTGCCTTGTGGTTCAGGGTGGCCTTGAACTCTATAAAGCCCAGTCTGGACTCAAACTCATAGTGATATTCCTGCCTCAGCCTCCTGAGTACTGGGATTAAGGCATATGCCACCATGCCCGCTTGTATCCAGTTTATTTAAAGAACTTTTACAACTCTACAATAAAAAGACATAGTCCAATTTAAAAAGAGGGCAAAATTAAATCTGATTGAAGAAAAATGAAGGTAAAGTGATTGAACAGACATTTTTAAAAGAAGATATACACATGCCCAACATAGAGGCTCATCACCATTACTTATGAGGAAAACACCAGTCAGAACCACAATGCAATACCACTTCATGCCCACTGGGGTGACTACAATTAAAAAATTAGATGATTACAAGCACTGACAAGGATTTGGAGAAATTAGAACCCTTGTACATTGGTGATGGGGATGTAAAATAGTGCAACTACTTTGGAAAAATATTTGGCAGTTCCTCAAACAATTAACATTGTTACCATATGTTAGGGTTTATACATTGTGTCAACTTGAGAAGTCTAGCAGCTTAATTAAGTAAGGCAGCAGCTCTACATCCTGGGGTGTAGAGCATAAGCAGTTACCTGGCCATTGTGTCAATTTGAGAAGGTCAAAAGTTTAGCTGAGAGTCTCAGCAGGGAGCCAGGGGGGTCTTACTTGGTAAACATTCTCATCCTGTGCAAAGGAAGGCAAGGATGTTTGTGAATGCTACACCCACCCTGGGGTGAGGGGTCCTGTGTACTATATAAGGGAGGAGAAGAAGCTTGCTCTTGCCCCCCCCCCTTTTACTCTGGCTGCTTTTGCTCAGCTGCTGCCTTGAAGTGTTGTTCCTGTGCCATGCCACCCTGCCTTGGAGCCAGCTGGTTGTGGACTGAAACCTCCAAAAACTGTAAGCTAAATAAACCTTTCCTTGCCTAATTTTGGGTGTCAGGTGTTTTGTCTCAGCAACGAGTAAAAAGTAACCAAGACACCATATGACCCAATAATTCCTAGATATATATGTAAGAGAAATGAAAAAATAAACATGCATTAAATTTGAACATGAATACTTCTAGTGGCATTATTCATACTTGCCCAAAGGAGGAAACAATGTCCATCGACTGTGTAGTACATGCAGATCATGGAAAAGTTTTCAACATTAAAACCCAACAAACTCATAACTGGGTGTGGTGGCGTACGCCTTTTCCCAGCACTCGGGAGGCTGAGGCAGGAGGATTGTTGTGAGTTCGAGACCAGCCTGGGCTACAAAGTGAGTTCAAGGCCAGCCTGAACTGCATAGTGAGAACCTGTCTCAAAAAGTAGGGCTGGGGATTTAGCTCAGTGGCGTGAACGCTTGCCTGGCAGGTGCGAGGTTGTGAGTTCAATCCCCAGTACCAAAACCAAAACCAAAACCAAAACAGAAAACCAACAAACTCCCAACTCTAACCAAAAATACTAATTAAAGTTAGGTGTAGTACTGCACCCCTATAATCCCAGTACTTGGGAGGCTGAGGCAGGAAGATCACTGTCCTGAGTTCAAGGCTAGCCTGGGTTATGTACTGAGTTCAAGGGCAGTCTGAACTACATAGCAAGAACCTACCTCAACAAAACAAAACAAACAACAAAAACACTTCTAATTGATGCTATAATACAGATAAACTTTGAAAACCTGCCAAGTGGAAGAAGCCAGTCACAAAAGACTACACACACAATCCCATTTGTATGGAATATCTATAACAGGCAAAGCATAAAAACATATTCATGGTTGCCTGCAGCCAGGGAGGGAGATGGAGTGTAGTTGTATAATAGCCGAAGGGGATGAGGTTTCTTAGGGGATGATGAAACTTATAAAGTTGATTGTGGCGATGTGTACATACTATGAATATGTTAAAAACCACTGAATTTTACACTTTAAATGTGCACGTTGTCTTTTAGGTGAATTATATCCTTATAAACGTGTTAGTTTAAAAAGATTAAATGAGGTTGAGGTAGGAGGTAGAGATAGAAGTAAACAACAGAAAGCCCTAGAACAAGAATTGAGAAAACCTGAGCTGGGTGTGGTGGCGCATGTCCATGATCCCAGCAGTAGGGAGGCTGAAGCAGGAGGATCGCTGTAAACTCAAGACCAGCTTGAACTACACAGTGAGTTCAAAACTAGCCTGAACTATATAGTAAGAGCCTGTCTCAATCAATCAATCAATCTATCTATGGTCAAAAAATCCCTCTTCTCAGGGATGGGCAGAGTGAGCTACCCCTTTGAGTCAGGACTCCTGTCAATCCCCAGGTATGGATTCTCCCTTGATTCCAGGACCCTATGAAATCCAGCACATGGGATGCACATTAACCCTAGCCCTGTAGAGTGTACTTTTGATTTTAATACATCTTACTCTTTCTACTCTTTCTGAGAGTCCTAGGAATCTGGAAACAACTTCTCAGAGATCCCCATGTGATAGCAGGGTCTTGGACAGTTAGAATGGCACATTAGCATCTTAGGGCTTTGCCGGGGAGAGCATTGCAGGCTCTGCAGGTACAGACCTTGAAGGAGAGTGTGTGTCCTTGATACATTTGGTTGGCCTCGGTCAGTGTCTATGGGATTTGCCACTCACTAGGTCACTGAGGACTCAACAGCAGCCTTGAGATGGGATATTTGAACTTGGGGAACTCTAGCAATATGCCCAAACCCCGGGTATGGAGACAGGTTCCCATCTAATGGAGCCCCACTGTCAAACTACGTTCAAGAGATTTCACTCTCATAACTCTTCTAACGCAAAATGTACAAGAGACTGATGCTTTAATTTTATAACTCGCATTTAATTGATTTAGATCTAAGTTAAAAATCCTGCTACGTTCTCATACTAGAACCTTGCAGAGAACGTCAGGTTCCCTGTTTATGTTTGTTTTTACTTAGAATCCAGAAAGTTTGGTTTGCTACATCAGACAATTGAGGTTAAAAAGAAAAACAAATAATTTAGATTTACAAATGTAGTCTCTCATTTTTTAATTTAAGTTGTTTGAATTCCTGGTTTCCTCCCCAAACCTGCTGCTCTCGGTCTTTCCCTTGCCAGGTGGGGGAGCTCGGTCGCTTTTTCACTTTCACTACCGAGTCAGCTGCCCAGCCGCTCACGCCCAAGACGGGCAGCCCACGCGGCCTCCGTACTTCTACTCCGCCAGCCAGCCAATCACTGGGACTGAGAACGGAGGACGGGCGGCGGCCGGAAGCTGCCCCACGCCGGCCTGGCTAGACCGCCCTGTGGGAGGAACCAAAGGATGGGCGGGGTCAGAATGCGAAGCCTGGCTGTGGTGCAAGGGAGGAGGTGCTGTGTAACAGGACCCGACCAAAGTACGGATAGCCGGGGGTAGTCCTGAAAAAACAGCACCTCTCAGCACTCGAGCGCGCGGATTGCTGGGGGGCGGGGCTAGAGAGCTCCTCAAGAACCTGAGCCTCCTGCGGAGTGAGCAGAACGGGGAAGGCAGCTGCTGCAGCCCAGGTTCTGACAGAGCTGGCCCGAGGGTGGGAGTGTGAGGTGAGGACAAATAAAGGGAGATCAGAGGAGTACAGTGTCTTGAAGGGAGGGGATCCTGAAAGGAAGGGGGTCTTTAGGGGAAGGCGTCCTGAGGGGCGGGGGTCCCTGAGGGAGGGTCGCCCTGAGGGGAAGAGATAAGAGGGGAAGGGTGTCCTGAGGTCTGTAGAATCCCCAAGGGAAGGGATGTCCTGAGAGGAATGGTGTCTTGGGAAGACGGGCTCCTGAGGAAAGTCGCATCCAGAAGGGAGGGGCTCCCTGAGGAAAAAAAGTTCCTGAGGAGAGTGGATTCCTAAGAGGAGGGAGTGAGGGAGGTCATGAGGGGAACCAGGGGCCTGAAGGTAATGGAATTGCTGAGACGGAGAGATTCCTGAGGGAGAGTTTCCTGAGGGAAGAGAGTCCAAGGGTGTCCAGATACTCAAGAGAGTATCCTGAGGCAGGTGGAATGGATTTTAGGGGAGTGTCAGGACTGGCCTGAGAGAGACTTGGGCTGTCCACTACAAACAATGCAATAGCTCGCCCCTGGTAAACAGAAGCAAGGGCAACAAAGAAATTTAATGTAAGGCTGCAGTCCAGATGCCAGCTCTGTGTACCAACCTGTACTGATCGCCCTTACAGCCTTAAACTCCATTTCATCCAGACTTTTTGAGATTCTTTAAAACTGCATCCCAACCTTAAAACCTATATGCTCAGTCCCCCCCCCCCTTTAGATTTTTGCTGATGTCAATCCCATCTCAGGCTGCCTTGTAGGTAGAGGAATAAAATCTGATCTTTCCTACAGCTTCAGTCTCCAGGTGAGCTGATGGTTCCTCATGTGCTATTATTACAGGCTCCTGGATGAGTAAGGACTCTGTTAGAGAATGCACAAGTCTTGGGTATGGGGCAAAGTTTTGGGTTGGGGAAGACATGATTTAAGAGGTGGTTTGTCAGACATTAAAAAGATGGAGGAAGGCTTCCCCCTGCTGGAGAAATCTTTCACCTGTCCGTAATTCCCAAGAGAAGATAATGGGGAAGAAAGCATTTGGCCTAGAAAGGAAAATGGGCTTAAGTGAAGAAGTAAAGAGGATTAAGTAGTGGGAAACGGTGCCTGGCAGCAAGAGCAGCACATGCCCCCAACCATCCTGTCCTGATGGTGTGTTCCACGGTGACCTCTGTCTGGCCCTGCTAGTCTGTGCCATCCTGACCATCTGTCACCTGACCTTCATGTAAAGGAGCCAGGTCTGATCAGTGGGGGCAGGTGCCCGTTTTCCATGCAGTCACTGTTTTAATGTCTTGAACACTTAGGTTGGCCCTCATTTTGTCTTGTCTGTTACTCTAGCAGCCCTGCCTCCCTAGCCATCTCCCTCTCCCAGGGCAGTGCTCTGAACAAGACAAGTCCTGGAGCCCTCAGGATCAGTCAGAGTCCTGTCCAGGTTGTACCTCTCACCTGCCCTGTGTGTGGGCCAAGATCTGAACTTCTTGGCACCTATTTCTTCCTGATGACATTAATTTGGCCAACAGCCAACATTTCCTGCCAGTCAGATTCCCTACTCTGACCACACAGTTGTTAACTTCTGGTTGGAAGATCACTCCCAGTCACATGATCTTCAAGCCTTTCCAGAGCTCCAGTACACTGGCCTCTTTATCTTCTGCCCACCTAACAGGCTTTCTGGGCTCCACTTATCTCTCAGCTGACACAGTCCAGGAGCCACTCCTCCCTATAATAACAGTGCATAAGGAACCACCCGGAGACTGATGTTCCTACAATCTTGCTTAACTGTCCTCAGCACTCTCCTTGCCTACTGACCTCATGCCTGTTCTCAGGCCACCAAATGCTACAGAAGTCACAAGGTGGCTGCTGTCTTTGGAAATTTCCACTGATGACTAATGCTGCTTCACTTAGTGTATAACCAGACCTCCCAGGTTCCCCTCTTGGTTCTTCTACCTTCACTCTCAGACCACCTCCATTTCCTGCACTCTACCTTTTGCTCACAGAGAATATTTTTTATAGAGAAAATTGAAACCATACATCTAGAGTTCCCATAGTTTCCCAACAACTGGTATTCCCACTCATCCTTCTCTTCCTCTTTCCTTTCCAGGACAGTAGAAGAAATGCTCTTCCTGCAGTCATGGGTACCTCTGCATAAAGTACCCTTTCCTTCAGTCTCTTCCAGTTCCTTACACATATTAAGAAACTCAGGGCCTGGGATATAGCTCAGCAGCACAGCACCTGCCTGGCAAGCACAAGGTCGTGAGTTTGATCCCTGGTAAAAAAACAAAAACAAAAAACAAAAACCAACAACAAAAACAACAACAAAAAAGAAACAAACTCAGGTCTCTTCTGTCATGAGAAGAGATTCTGGAGTTTGTGCCCCTGTGTAGGTACTGCCCACTTTCTGTACAGCGCCACAAAAGTCAAATTTCTTGCACTAATTGTTACCATCATCTCTTCTCTTCATATTTTCAGTTGTTCTTCACTTTACGTTGGTTGACTTTTCCCACCTGTAGTGGGGTTGAAATCACTTTAACCAAGGTCATAAGTGCCAAGTCATTGTTCACTAAAAACTGTAGACATTTTTAGTGCAACTCTTTGACAGTTTTTACCCTTAAAAAAAACTTTTTTAAATTTAAAAATTTTATTTTAAAGAGAAAATAGAACAAAATTTCAAAACAAGATAAGAAGGTAACAATGAGCCCAGTGTGGTGGCGCACACCTTTAATCCCAGCACTCGGAGACTGAGGTAGGAGGAGCGTTGTGAGTTTGAGGCTGGCTTGGGCTACAACGCGAGCGCAAGGCTGGTCTGAGCTACATAGTGCGACCCTGCCTCAAAAACTAGGGCTGGGTGTTTGTCTCAGTGGCTTAAGCACCTGTCTGGTAGGTGTGAAGCTGTGAGTTTGATCCCCAGTGCCGCAAAAAAAAAAAAAAAAAAAAAAAAGAGGGTCACAATGGTTAATGCATTGTGTTTTGTTATCTTTAAATTAGTTATTCAGAGTATAAGATATTGGCATTTAATTGTTCAAACAGTATTATCAACAAACTTTCTTTTCAATGAACTGAAACTAGTAGTGTAACTATCTTAACTAGCATATATTCTTTTTTATTTGTTGTTTTTTTCCTTTCCTTTTTTTCTCTACTTCCCCATCCCAGTTTCTCTTTTGTTTTGAAGCTTCTTCTCATTTTATAATATCTGTTATATATTTTGGATCTTATTTACTCTTTCAACTTCTCATACCGGGGAGACAATACAATGTTTACACATGTGCATCTGGTTTATTTCACTTATGAGTATGGTCTCGACTTGCATCCATTTACCTATGAAAGTCTACATTTTATCCTTCTTTATGACTGAGTAGTATTCCATTGTATAAAGAGACCCCATCTTGTTTATCCATTCCTTGGCTAATGGGCATTCTTGTTGTTTCCAAGATCTAGCTATTACAGTCGGGCGTGGTGGCGCACGCCTTTAATCCCAGCATTCGGGAGGCTGAGGTAGGTGGAGCGTTGTGAGTTCGAGGCCTGCTTGGGCTACAACGGGAGCGCAAGGCTGGCCTGAGCTACATAGTGCGACCCTGCCTCAAAAAACCAGGGCCGGGAGTTTGGCTCAGTGGCTTAAGCGCCTGCCCTGGCAGGCATGAGGCTGTGAGTTTGATCCCCAGTGCCGCAAAAAAAAAAAAAAAAAAAAGATCTAGCTATTACAAATTGTGCCGCTATGAACATGGGTGCACATATATCACTGTGGTATGATGTTTTAAATTTTTCTGGGAAGATACCCAGAAGCGAAATTCTTGGGTCAAATGGGACCTCTAATCCTAATTTTTTGAAGAATCTGCAAACCACTGATTTCCACAGTGGTTGCACCAGTCTGCATTCCCACTAACAGTGGAGGATTCCTTTTTCCCCCACAGCCCCTCCAGCATTTGTTATTGCTTGATTTCTTGATAATAGTCATTCTTTCTGGGGCGAGGTAGAATCTCAGTGTTGTTTTAATTTGCATCAAGTGACCAGTGATGTTGAACATTTTTTCAATTTATTTGCTATTTGTATTTCTTCATCTGAGAAGTGTGTATTTATCTTGGATGCCCATTTTTGGATTGGGTCTTTAAATCTGGGAGTACTAATTTTTTGAGTTCTTTATGTGTTCTTGATAGTAATCCTTTGTCTGAGAAACAGCTGGCAAACATTTTTTCTCACTTCGTGGGTTGTCTCTTCACTCTGTTGGTGGTTTCTCTTGCTGTAAAAGCTTTTTAATATGATAAGATTTCAGTTCTTGATTCTTTGTCATAGTTTCTGTGCAACTGGAATTCAGTTCATAAAGTCTTTGCCTACACCAATGTCTTCAAGAGTTTTACCTATCCTATATTTCAGCAGATTTAATGTTTCTGTTTTAATATTAAGATCTTTGATCCATTTCTAATTTAGTTTAGTGCATGGTGAAAGATATGGGTCCAGTTTTAATCTTTGGCACGTGCAAAGCCAGTTTTTCTAGTGTCATTTATTAAAGAGGCTTTTTTTTTCAGTGAATGTATTTGGCACCTTTATCAAAGATAAGGTGGCTTAGTGTGTCTGGAGTTGTTTCTGCATCTTGTAATCTGTTCAATTGATCTTCAGGTCTGTATTTTATTTTTATTTTTATTTTTGCAAGTGCCACACTGTTTTTATCACAGTAGCTTTATAGTATAATTTCAAGTCAGGGACTGTGATGCCCCCTGTCTTGCCTCTGTTGCTCAGAATTGCCTTTGCTGTTCTAGGTCTGTTCTTGTTTCAAATGAATTTTAGAATTGTTTTCTCTAATTCTATGAAATATGCTATTGGAATTTTTATTAGAATTGCATTAAATCTGTATAACAATTTTGAAAGTATGGCCGTTTTCACTGTATTGGGTCTTCCTACCCAAGAGCATGGGATATCTCTCCATTTTCTGATATCCTCTTCAATGTCCTTTTTCAGAGTACTGTAGTTTTCAATGTAGGGGTCTTTTACATCCTTTATTAGACTGATTCCTAGGTATTTCATTTTTTGGATGCTATTGTGAAAGATGTTGTTTCCCTAATTTACCTTTACCCTTTTGATACTTTATCCTCTCTGAAGCTCTTGGCTTCCATATCATTAAACTTCTAAAATTTTGTTTACCTCTCTGGGTGCTCCATTGACAACTTTTCTACCTGTCCTTATTCAGAATCTATCCCTCAGTTTCTGCTAACTGTATACTTCTCCCCTAGGTTGTCTTATGCCCTCCTGTGCCCTCAATTATGAATAAATCTTGAATGTTTTCTGTCTAGCCCTGACCTCTTCTCTGAGTTTCAGGCTCATACTACCTCTATTTCAGGTGGATGTTTTAAATTAGTCCGTAAAAAATATAACTCACTGTCTTCCTGCAAAACTGTATTTCCTTTTTCTAGGCTCACCTCTTATCATTTACAGGACTGTGGGACGAGCACAAATGGAGGCTAACATGCCATATGTCAGAGTAGTTGAACGTTATCACTCAAACCAACTGTTAAATAATGCCCTTTTTTTTTTATTTTGACAAATAAAACTTTGTAACAACATAAAAGATTAGATTTGAATTTAGAATTCTTGTGCTTCCTGGGGTTCTGGGCCAAGATGTGGTACCTTGGGGAGAGCTGATCTCATGGTCCCAACTTCATTCCACACCCCTTCTATTCCCATTTGAACTTTTTTTTTTTTTTTTTTTTTTTTTTTTTTTTGCGGCACCAGGGATTGAACTCACAACCTTGCGCCTGCCAGGGCAGGCGCTTAAGGCACTGAGCCAAACTCCCGGCCTGGGTTTTTTTGAGGCAGGGTCGCACTATGTAGCTCAGGCCGGCCTTGTGCTCGCGTTGTAGCCCAAGCCGGCCTCGAACCCACAACGCTCCGCCTACCTCAGCCTCCCGAGTGCTGGGATTAAAGGCGTGTGCCACCACACCCGGCTTCCCATTTGAACTTGGTCTTGCACTTTGAAGGGTCTGGTGTTCATGATTTTGAGCCCATATGTCCAATCTCTGCTCATACCACCCAGGCTTCATTTCCCTTTGTGTTTCTCCTGAATTGGCCAAGAGCATAACAGACAAGAAGCTTGGGCTCAGAAAGAGGAATTAAAATTTGAGTTCATGAGGACAAATCAAGAATAAGAGCCTGTCCCTATGAAGAAGGGCAGTCATTGGGCTGGGGAAACAGGCAGAGTAAGTGGCCAGAGAAAGATTCTCTAAGACAACTGTAAAAATCCACCTTGACTGGACCTGGGGATGGCAAGTTCTGCACCATCAGTCACCCAGTCACCTCAGCCAGGAGGGCAGATGAATTTTGGTTACACTATTGCTCACACTCAAGTGGTTACAGTTTCTGTTTTCTTACTAAATAACTTGAATAAACTTCTGCTTATTTGTCATCCACACAATCATCTTCTACCGGAGTGATTTCAAAACCCTCAGTCTAACCCATCTCCTTACTTCAGTCTTGTTTCCCTTAAATACATTTCCCCACAGCTCTGAATGAACTTTCAGAGCACAAACATGATTACTCTGTTAGAAACCATGTTTCTACTTATTGCCTATAGGAGTAAGTCCAAGCTCCTTAGCATGTCACTCACAGTCCATGCCCGTCTGGCCCCTACTGACGCCTCTAGTTGCACTGTTCGTACTCACTGGCCCCCAACACAGAGAAACACACTAAACACACACAAACATACACACCACACCCATACCACATCTACCCACATAAGCAATTCACATTCACACTATCAGAGATACAGCAGAAATGCACTCAGACCATTTCATATACACATTCATACATACTGTATACACACATTCACATACTATCACAGAAACTCACACAGAACCATATGTATACATTCACTCATACAACACACTCTCAAAGTATACAGCTACCTCCTCCTCTTTCACCTCCTGCCCCTTCTTTTGCTGTACTGGAGACTGAGCCCAGGGCTTCACAATGAGCTGTATCTACATCTCTTTTTTTTATTTTTTTATTTTTTTTAAGACAGGGCTCACTAGCCGGGCGTGGTGGCGCACGCCTTTAATCCCAGCACTCGGGAGGCTGAGGTAGGCGGAGCGTTGTGAGTTCGAGGCCGGCTTGGGCTACAACGCGAGCGCAAGGCCGGCCTGAGCTACATAATGCGACCCTGCCTCGAAAAACCAGGGCCGGGAGTTTGGCTCAGTGCCTTAAGCGCCTGCCCTGGCAGGCGCAAGG
>RJWM01000846.1:0-15575 GCA_004363535.1 Dasyprocta punctata | reverse complement strand
TTTAGTGCTCATTCCTACGGCCCCTGAGAACAGGCCTTTTTTCAAACTGCTCTTCCAACTTGAACTCTCATTTCTGCCTTCAACACCAGCTGTCTCCAGAAATCCCTTCCGGACCTCTAAACTTGACAGTTCTGCAGTTGGTTGATCTGAAGTAGTCCAGGAATTCTCTTGAGAGTCAAATGTAAGGGCTTGCTTGGTTAGCTGGGTATAGGAAACCAGACTCTAGCTTATTAAGATGAGATTTCTTAAATGTTGGGCCTCTCCCATTCATATTATTTTTGTCACCTTGTCAGTAGTCTCAGAATCATTAACTATACCACATTTCAAACACGAAGGTCCTATGTGATTGTGATTACTAGGGGGAAATGAATACCACCCCACCATAGCCAGGTTAGATGGCAGGGAACACTGTGGGTAGGGAGCAGGGGAGTAAGACAGCAGGAGAGGAATACACATCATGGGCTCTAGCATCCTTGTGCAAAGGCCCAAAGTCAGAAATATGTCTGGTTTGGAATGAACCAAGTTCTAGTGACTCACTGTCTGCAGAGCTCTTGGAGGGGACCGTTACTTCTATTGAAGCATTGAAGCCATGCAGTGAGTGTGCTGGCTGAGGGTGGAAGGGCAGGGCACCAGAACCCGAGAGTAGCAGTGATTAACATGAACAAGGGGGGCGGACAACAGGCTTGGGAACTCAGGCGGAGGGGTTTGGAGGAGAGTTATTAGTTTCAAATGCCATGCAGAGGTGGAGAAGGCTGTGGCACCTAGGGAGCCACCCACAATTTTTCTAGAACAGTGGTGTCAGGGTCTGTTGCTAAGCTATAGAGGCTTAAATAGGCAGAGGCCAGGAGAGCAAAGTCCTCTCAGGGAAGGGGAAAGAGTTTGTGCCTGATGTTGCACAGACAGCAAACCAGGCCAGGAGGGAAAGGTGTAGGTCTGTGACAAGGGGCATGTCACTGCAGAGGTGGGTAGGCTCTGAGCTTACTTGGAGAAGTCTGCCTTGGATAGGAAGCAGCACAGTCTTCTCTAGGACCATAAGAATGTTATAGGGAGGGAAGTGGAATGATAGCCAGCGGTCTTTTGTCACCTGCTTACACCCTTGTAACCTTCACCAACATACTGTATTGTGTCAACCACAGACTTCTATGGCCACATCTTGGAAGCTGCCTGCCTGCTGAAATTTTCTACCTGGTATTTCCAATGCTGACTACTCTGTCCACAGCTTTCCATGCTTCCAGCTTGTCTCTCCTTCCTGTCACCACACAGCTCTGTGGTCTTTCTTGCTTTCTGGTCTCTGGCTACTGACTCAGTCCCTATGCTTAGGTCTAGCTCATTTAAGCTGCTGTTCTGCAAACTGCAATTTACTTGCTTGTTCTTCTGTCTCACCCCACTCTCTATATCTCCAACCCAAGGGCTTCTGTCACACACCAACAATTCCTAAAACTTGGGCTTCAGTCCTAGTTCTTCTCCTCAACTTCTAGATGTGGGTTGTCAGTTGTCTTTTGGCCATCTCTAACTAGGGAGTAATGGGGAAGGAAGAAGGGGAGCTAATGGAGAGGGCTGGGGGAAGCTGAGGTTAGGGATGGAGTCAGGGTAGGGAGGCTGAAGGTTAGTGACATGTTGGACCCTGTAGGGTAGTCCTTTTGGATTCCAGAGCTGGAAAGTCTTCGTCTATGGTGCTGCTTGGAAGTTTGGTTGAGAGGAGGAGTGTGGGTAGGGGCTCCTAACATCAGGTGAGCACAGTGGGCCTAGCTAGTTTTGCCCTTTTATTCTTATGTGTGCTCACCTTCCCTTTACCTGATGGGGTCAGTGTTCCCCAAGTTTGTCACTGCAGGTGTATGTATGTTCTCCTGTGATTGGGCGAGACCCCAGCGCACTGAGTCTCTCCTCTCTGTACAGTCTCTTACTCCCTCCCCTCCCTGCTGTCCTTGAACCCAGCCTCTTATAGTTACCCTGGTGTTGAGCAGGGCCTGTTGCCACCTCGCCAAGCCCACCGGCGATCGAACTGATGTTGATGCTGCCCGCCTGAGTCTTGATCGCAGACCTGAGTTCTTGATTCTCCCGAATGAGCCGTACCAGCTTCTTTAGCTCCTCATTCTCGCGCACCAGTCTCTCTATTTGATGCCGAAGCCCTTCATAATTGGTAAGTAGAGACATACCCTGGGGCAGCAGAGAAGGTGCAGCCCACAGGAGGGCACTGCACCTGGATGCTGCCCAGGGCCCCAGGCCTTGCCCAAGCTGGAAGAGGGCACCAGAACCTACAAGGCTGGCCCACTGGGCCCTGGCTATTGTGAGGTCAGAGGCCCTCCTTAGCCTCTGCTTTAAAAGGCTTTACTCTCTGTGCCAGTACACAGGCCCTGCCTTCTCCTGGAAAGTCCTGACCCCTTATCTGTCTGGCCAGCTTTGCTTTTGAGGTGCTTCTTTGCAACATCTTCATTCCCCACTGCAAGCTAATCTCTGTTTGCTGGGCAGGGTGCCCTTTCCTTTGATCTCAGGCACACTTTCATTTAACTCACCAGCCTTCTTAGGAGGATGCTCTGTCCTGGCTGTCTGGACACTGGCTCATGATTTCTTCCAATCCCAGGTAGTTAGAGTCCTTCACTGGTTGCTGGCCCAGGGGTCCCTCATCAAAGAACCTGGCATCTGGCTTTCTACAGCTTGAAGTTTCCATTTCTGGTGACTCAGGTTCTCCTATTCTGAATCCCTGGCAGTACTTCTTCTGCACCTGGATCTCTGCTCCCTAGATTCTTGAAATTTTCTGACAGTCCTTCAAGAACCCAAGACAATCTAAGGTGTGTGATGCTGGGATCAAGGGTGTGTGATTACTAAATTAAAAAAAAAAAGAAAAGAACCCAAGACAGCATTGCTCATCTGGTTCTAAGAATTTAGGGTAAGTCCTCAGGGTACTCCCTTTTCTTAGAGCAATCTAAGGAGAATTCCAAGGGCCTGACCTTAAGAGTTGACACAGGCTGCATCCTCAGGATGTCTACTGGTTCTGCTCCTGGGGGTATCTGCTCTCAAACCTCTTCATGGAGCAGGGAGGGAGGGTGGAGTCCAGAAATAGACTAGGGGGCAGTGTCCTGGTAGAGGGTAGAGATGAGGAAACGGGAAAAGGCCAACCAGGGCTGGAGTCAGTCTGATTTCAGCATTCTACTGGCACCTCACAATGGGAGGCCTGGTCCTCTTCTCTGATGACCCACACTGCAATCCTGGCTGAGTCACTCTGGCCTCAGCTCCTGGGGACCAGGGCTGAGTTCTCTTTATTCTACTTTTATCATTTGAGTAGCCAGGTATGGTGGTCCATGCCTGTAATCTCAACATTTGGGAGGCCGAGGGAGGAGGATTGTCTTAAATTCAAGACCAGCCTGGACTATATAGTGAGTTCAAGGTTACCCTAAATTAGAGTGACATTCTGTCTCAAAAAAAACAAAAAAAATATGCTGGATGTGATGGTACACACCTGTAATCCCAGTACTTGGGAGACTGGTAGGAGGATTGCCATGTGTTAGAGGGCACCCTGGGCTACATACTGAGTTCAAGGCTCAGCCTTGACTACACAGCGAGACCTTGTCTCAAAAAATGAAAAACAACAAACAAAAACCTCCTCAAAACCAAATAACAAATCAGATCAAAACAAAATAAATAAAACTTTCTAATTTATTTATTTAAATGAAAAAAACAATGATACAGAATTTCAAAACAACATAATAGGAAATTAACAATGGTTAATATATTACATATTGTTATTTTCAAAGTAGTTACTCAGATTACAAGATATAGGCATGGAAAAATGATCAAAGAAAGGACAAACTGTTCTTTTTGAGGAACTAACAGAGTTAGTATAATTATTTATCATATATATATATAGTATACATGTATACTATATATATATATTATATATAATCTTTTCCCTTCTTTCTTTTCTCCTTTCCCTCATCCCAGTTGTTTTTTGCTTTTGAGCAGTTTCTTCGCCTTTCACTTTTGAAATATCCATTGTGTATATTGGATCCTATTTACTCTTTCAGTTTTTTACACTAGGGGGTCAATAAAGATTTTTAATTCAATAGAGTATCTCTGCTGGGCTTTCTTCCAGCACATGGAAATGAGTTTATAATACTCGTGTCCACCATTGGCCTCTCTTTGGGTTGATGTCATAAGCGATAACTATATATTATGTGTCCATTTCAGTACGCTATGAATGCACAGATGTTTGTTGAAATGCTAATCGAGACATTGCTGCGAAGGAATTTCATAGATATAATGAACATCTACAAAATGTTGGCTTTAAGAAAATAATCTTAAATCATATGGGCAGGCCTCATCCAATCAATTGGATTGAAGAGCAAAAAATCCTGAGGGTTTTTTGGAGGGACGAATGAATTCTGCCACAAGATTGTAACATAGAAATTCTACTAGAGTTTCCTGCCTTCCCTATTGATTTCAGACCTCCACAATTGTAGTGGACCAATTCCTTAAAATAAATATAACTATGACTTATACACCATCTCTATTTCCTTCTGTACCACTGCTTCCCACAAATATGTATGTCACAACTGTGGTAGCCATTGTGTTAGGCACTAGGGGTTTAGTGCCAGTCATAAGCAGGCACTGTCCCTTATCAACCTAGTGGTGTAGTGGGGAGTAGCTGTGAATTGAATGGAAAGTGTCAAGTTACACCTGCGTTGAATATTGCCTAGGAGAGCACATGGTACTGGGAGAGGCATATGAGAGGTTTTGGTACAGATAGACCAAGAAGTGACAATTGAGGTGATATGAGGAAAAGCATCAGCTGTGGGAAGAACATTCCAGAGGGAACGGGCTGGGCAGAGGTCGTGGGGGAGTGTGCTCTGGCAACAGAATTGTGGGAATGGTGGAACTGAGAATGAGGTGAGTAGGTGTCTGTGATGGAGAATGAATGGTCTGGTGCTTGACAGGGACTGATGCTTATCTTCGTCCCACGGGCTGTCTTAGGAGGAGAGTGGGCAACAAGTTGGAAGGAAAGTAGCTGCTGAGTGGAGCATAGAGCCACAGCAGTCACCCAAGCAAGCAACAAGGATAGCCAGGATGCCAGTGGTGCTGGGTAGGTGGAGAAGGTGGACAGGGCCGAGAAGTGATTGGTGGTACAGGATGGAATGGCCTTGGGAATGGCTTGGATATGGTGATGAGGTGAGTGTGAAGGCAGGGATGGCCTTGTGGTTTCCAGCCTGTGTAATAGAGCCCCTGGTTTTACCAACCCTACAGAGAGGAAGACCAAGTTTAAAGCAGACATCCTGAGCCAAGTGTCAGAGTGTTGCTGAGATCAGGTGGTCATGGAGATGTGTCAAGGAAGCAGGGGTTTATTGCTTCAGTTCCCTGCGGTGCATTTTGGAACCATCAGCTTCTCAGTGGCAACTGAAACTAAACAAGAGGATGAGGTCACCCAGGAACAGTAATGAATGAGGTAAAACGTGGCAGGGCCTTTGTGCCTTGAAAAGCCAGGACAAGACTGCAATAGCCATAGAGTGGAAAGGCCCATGAAGATGGGTAGAAGAAGCCGGGTGTGGTGGCGTACGCCTTTAATCCCAGCACTCGGGAGGCTGAGGTAGGAGGAGCGTTGTGAGTTCGAGGCCAGCTTGGGCTACAACATGAGCACAAGGCCGGCCTGAGCTACACAGTGCAACCCTGCCTCAAAAAACCAGGGCTGGGAGTTTGGCTCAGCAGCTTATGTGCCTGTCAGGCAGGCATGAGGTTGTGAGTTCAATCCCTGGTGCCACAAAAAAAAAAAAAAAAAAAAAAAAAAAGATGGGTAGAAGACCAAAGGAGATGGTTGGGTGTATTGGGTAATACTATGTACCCCCAAGTCCTCATATACTTTTGATGGGGCTGAGTCTGGCATTTGTAATCAGTTTGTTGTCTAGCGCTGGGATTGATCATATGAGTGCTGCACCCGCCCAGGGCTGGAGCTGACATACAGTGTCAGGGAGGTGGGTCTTCCTTTTTCTCGCTTCTGCTGTCTCTCTCGACAGTGCGCCTTGCTGTTTGGTGGCCGCCATGAATGGCATCCCCGCCGTGCCACGCTGCCTTGGAGCCAACTGAGTATGGACTGAAGCTCCTGAGAAACTGTAAGAAATAAACTTTCCTTCCCTAATTTTGGGCATCAGGTATTTTGTCTCGGCAACGAGTGAAAAGTAACTAAGACACTAGGGAAGCGGAGGATGTTTTAAGGTTATGAAGGTGATTTAATGATCAGTTGAGATGGGACTGAAAAATTCATCAGCTCTGGGAACTCGGAAGTCATTGGTGACACACTGAACAGTTTAGAGGAGTGATTTGACTAATTCCAGGCCAGTGACCCTTACAAGTAAGTGGGAAGGTAAAGCAGAGATAGCACACATAACCCTTCCCAGGGGCTTGACTGTGCAAAGAATGGGCAGAGCTGCGGCACATCCTTTCACCAGCCCCTTCCTCTTTTGCAGACTGGTGCCAGGGAAGACTGTGGCCCCTCTGCAACCTTGCTGCAAGGCTTCCAGCCTCTCATTAGAGTCACAGTACACTGCAGGGGTTCTCTGAGGTACCCCCATAATGCTGAGCTGCAATTTCTCTCCTATCTGTACTCATATCCATGTTCTCTTTCACTTTAATTTCCTTTTTTTTTTTCATTTCTCTTTCCCTCCCTTCTTTTCTTTCTGTCTTTCTTTTTTAGTGCTTGGGCTTGAACCCAGGGACTTCATAATGAGACATCCCCCACCACGCATACCCCTTACTTTTTTGAGGCATACTGAACTTGAACTTGGAATCCTCCTGCCTTGGCCTCCCAGAGGGTTGAGATTACAGATATGTGATGCCACTCCTGGCTTGCAGTTTTCTTTTTCTTTCTTTCTATTTTCAACTTTCTTACCAATGATTTCATTATGTTGCATGTACAAAGTGTCCTTTGATATTCAAGCTTAGTGGCTTTGAGTTTGAAATAGAAAGTAGGGATTAATCCAAAAGTTTAACCACATCCATTTGGATCATGGGATGTGTGTGTGTGTGTGTGTGTGTGTGTGTGTGTGTTTATGACAAGAATGTGGCAGTGGATGGGATTGGACTTCCCTGTGCTGGTGTCATTCCAGTTCATTCAGGCCCTGGAATAGTGTTACTTGGGAAGAAGCCTGGTGCTTGACTGGGGTGATCAGACCTGTAGGAGCGACAAGAATCTCCCAGCTTCCACTCAAAGTTTGCATTCCTCACAGACTTCTTAGGAACTCACTGAAAATGAAACTTGGTGTTGTTCCACTTCCTTATACTAAATCAGATGTACTCCTTCTGGTCTTGGGTCACTACCTTTTACACAATTTGTCTCAATCAAATTTGCCTCATTAGATTCAACTCAGTATTCCAGCTTAGTGAGGACTTCAAGGATCTTTGTTCCCCCTCCTGACTTAAGATTCTTTGAGGTTTAGCAAAATTCCTTCTCAAGTCATCTTCTCAGGGCAAAAACTTACTGAAGCACCAGGGCCTCTAATTTGAAGCCCTCTGTCCACCTGCCCTCCAGCTCCACCATTTACCTCCCTGAGAGGCACCTCAGGAAGCAGCCATATTCTGCATATAGCTCCTGCAATACTGGCAGTACTGGCCATGTGACCATTTGCTTCATTCCTGTCTGCTGTGGCTACTTTTTACCTCATGGTGCGGCAGTATGTGGTCACAGCCTGTTAGTGTCAAGGAGCTCCTGGGAGGGGTTTGTCCAGTCTTTGCTCCCACAGATTCAGTTGGCCCTTGACTGCCAATGACCTCCTGATGGCCACAGTGACTCCTCTATATCCTTCTTTTCTGCTTTAGGCAATGAAAGACCCATGGCTGACATTTATAGAGTGCTCATTGTATGGCAGGCACTGTTATGACAGTTCTAATAACTTGCAAAGCAGAGACCACCTCATGTGACAGGTGTGACTTTGTCTCTAAGATGGGCATGGTATTCATGCCTGCAATCCTAGCACTCATGAGGCTGAGGCAGGAGGATCATGAGTTTGAAGCCAGCGTGGACTATGTAGCAAGTTTACAGCCAGTTTGAGCTACACAGAGATGTGCTGTTTTAAAATAAAATCCTGAGCCGGGCGTGGTGGTGCACGCATTTAATCCCAGCACTCGGGAGGCTGAGGTAGGAGGAGCGTTGTGAGTTTGAGGCCAGCTTGGGCTACAACGCGAGTGCAAGGCTGGCCTGAGCTACATAGTGCGACCCTGCCTCAAAAAACCAGGGCTAGGAGTTTGGCTCGGTGGCTTACGCGCCTGCTCTGGAAGGTGCGAGGTTGTGAGTTCAATCCCCGGTGCCACAATTAAATAAATAAATAAATAAATAAAAAATAAAATCCTGGATGTCCATCTTTCAACATTTTCCCAGCTGTCAAGGTCAGGGCTTAGTGCAGGCATGCTAGTCTCTGACCTGCTCTTCTGACCTGCAGTCCACCTCTTCTACCACAGGCTCTCTGCACGACTGTCAAGGAGATGGGGTGTCATTCTGATGCCCCATCAAATCTAGGCTCTGCGCACAGGGAGACTCAGAGTGACATTCCAGGAGTCCAAGGGCCATATCATAGCCTGCACTGTGTCTCAGAGCCCAGTGCAGGCCCTTGTATATAATAGGTGCTCAGGAAATGCATGAAAGCATAGATATTCAAAGGTTTTCTTTCTTTTTTCCTAAAAGAATCACACAAGACAATGTTATGTTGACTAGCAGTTGGAATAGGCAAGGTGCTAGCTGGAACCTGAGTGTCTGAGGAAGCCCATGTCCCTTTGAATATGGAAGTTTTGGAAAAGCAGCATCCCCAGGAGAGTGAGGACATCTGCTTGTCCAGCCACACAGGAGATGGTAAGAGGGACCTCAATGGAAAGGACTTGGCTAGAAGCAGTGATCTCTTGGAGTATGACCTTAGTTATCAGCCCCATGTATCATCCAGTTACCCCTCATGAAGGGAGAGGGCTAAATGCCAGGGAAGAACCTAGAAGGGCTCTTTTCTTATTTTAAAGAGAATAAAACCAAACAAAATAAAACAGGATAAAGCTAATCAAAACCAAACAGTGAAAGTGATACAGGACTTCAAAACAGGATAATAGAAAATCAACAATTGCTACTGTAATGCCTCTTGTTATCTTCAAAATTGCTGTCCATATCATCAGACATAATAAAATCAAACAGCATGGAACAGAATAAAATCAATCGAAACAAAACATTGACTAAAACAAAAACAAATGGAGCAAAACAAAACAGAACAATATTGGATTTCAAGAACAAGACAGAAGAAAATTCCCCATAGTTGCTATATTGCATGTTATTATCTCTAGATGCTCAGACTACTGGCTTTAGGCCTGCAAAGTTAATCAAACAATATAAGCATTAAGTTGTTTTCATACCTCAGTTGCTATCAACTCAGTCTGTGTTCCTCTGAATCAGCTGGTTACTTGCAGAAAGGTGGAGGGAGCTCTTCTTGTCTCCCAGCCTGTGCGCCAGTTGGCTCATGGGAAAGGCAAATTGGCTTCCTGTTTCTCCTCCCTCCCAGCCCATGGCTGCTGCTGGCTCATGGGAAGGGTCTCTTCCTGGCCCACAGTTACTGTCCCATATGGGCTCTTATCAGGCTTTGGAGCCTTGGTATAATTTCCTTCTGTCATTCGTTCTTCACTGCTTTTTACCAGACATTGTTTGGAGGGCAACAGGGGCGGAGCTGAGAAGACCAGCATTCAGGGTAGGAGCTGAAAACCATGAAGGGTGGCACAGTCACCCATGAGAGGAGAGCAAGCCAACACTGGAACCTGCTGGAGGTGTGCAGTTGAGATTTTAGGCCCTCAGATTTAGAACACTGTAACAGACTACCATTGACTGGGCAGCTTAACCAGCCTTTATTTCTCAGAGTTTTAGCAGCTGAGGAGCTCAAGATCAAGGTGTCAGAACTGGTGTCTTTCTAGGGGAACAGATGACTGTGTTTCATGTGTTCTCTCATGGGAGAGCACAGGAAAAGAGAAGAGAAGCGAAGACACTCGTCCCATTTACGAAGGCGCCACCTTCAGAACCCAGTCACCCCACAGGTCCCACCTTCTAACACCATAACCTTGGGGGTTAGGATTTTGGAGATGCACAAATATTTCAGTACATAGCAAACTTCGAAGTCCCAACCTCAGATCCATGTTGCCCCCATCCTGACTTCCCTTTAGCTCCTACACCTTCAGTTTGTGTGCCACCTCTAAGCCCCCCCACCCAAGTCTCTGCCAGTTGCCATCAAATCTGCCACTTTCCCTTTGGCCACAGCACAGGGCAGTTATAGGTCCCAGCTCAAGACTTTCTTGCTCAGCCGATTTCCTGTCTACAGGGCAGAAGGGGCTGATGCCCCTTCTGCCCACTGCTGTTACATTAGATGAGGTGATGTGTTGATTTCTATGAGGAGACAGGTCAGGAAAACGAGGTGTGGCAGATAAAAAAATAGAGAAACAAAGTCATGGGATCAGAGGGCCACAATCATAGTTTTCTCTGGTTATTTATTCAAGTCTTCTCTTTACAAAAAGCAGAAGTGGGAAATGGGAGGGGTAAAGTACAGATGAGTGAGAACTTAATTGTTTAACTATCCCAGGGACCATTTCTGATTATACCTGACCTTCATGCTTACCATTCTTTTAGACGCATCTTAGCAAATTATTTCATGCTGTCCCATCAGCATTCCACTGAGACTAAGGTCCTGCATTCATTTCCTCAAACACAATGCATTTGTAAGACTTCCTCCAGAACAAACTATCATATGGCCTAGTAGAGCGCAAAGTCCCTGGGGGTAACCTAAGGTTAAACTAGTTTAAATTAATCTATGACCACAGTGATGCATAGGAAACAGGGCACTGCCTGGCACATGATACAGCTAAATGCATTTTCTCACCAGCCCATAGATCTGAAGAGCCTGGCAGGCGCCGGGCACATTGTGGCTCCCAGAGGATGCTTTAGGAAACAGTCAGGCATGTGTAAACTGGGCTCTCTCCCTGGCACTGTTTATATTGCTGGAAAATGCCCACGGCAGCCAGGCTGGAAGCTGACAGGAGCACGGGGCTGTTCCCACCCTGGGGTGCTGACAGGAAGTCATGGAGTTGGGAGTAGGGACTAGGATCGGCTGACAGGCCTGAGCCAGGGTCCCTGCTCAAGCAGTATGGCTGTTTGGCCAGGGGCCATGTGACCCTCTCCACGCCCCAGGGTCATGCTGTCCGTGGCTACTGTGAGGACCATGTGTTCAGTTATTTTTCTAAAGCAGGCATGGAGCAATTCAGGGATCACAGCAAATGCCCTGCTGCTATAGAGCTGACATTCTGGGAATATGGGAGTCGACAGGTAAAGGGCTAATAAAAGTAGGGAAACACACATCTTAAGGAAGGATAAAATGGGCAGGGAGATGGAGATGGTGCGGATTTTTTTGGCACAGGATAACATTTGGGAGGAGACCTAAAAAATGAAATCAAATACAATACTGGAGCTTCACACCTGGTTGGCAAGCACTTTACCACTTTACCCAAACTGTACTGTCCGTTCTTTTGCTATACTTTGAGACTAACCTTGAGTTTGTGATCTTCCTGCTTCAGTCCTCTGTGCGTAATTGGGATTATAGGCATGTATGTCACCACAACCAGTTTAGTTTATACTTTTTTGGGTTTTTTCTTTTATTTTTTTAAGACAGGGTCTTGTTATGCAGTTCAGGCTGGCCTTGAGCTCAACTTTGTAGCCCAGGCTGGTCTCAAATTTGCAATGATCCTCCTGCTTCAGCCTCCTGAGTGCTGGCTTTAATTTATACTTTTCTAACTCAGCCTAAAGTTAATTACATCTCTGAAAGGATACGTGAGAAACTGGTAACAACAGTTTGATACACAAGAGAACATGAAAGAAGCCCGAGGAAGCAGGGAAATGGAATCAGAGAGTCTATTTACAGTAAATTTTTTTATGCTTTTTGAATTTGAACCACATCAATGACCAAATATATGCCATTAAAATAATGTTAATATCTTGATTCTTTTCCCAAATAATACAAGAACTTTATATATGTTAATCTCCCTCTGAAGTCTTTTCTATTTTCATATTACTATGGTCTGATATGTTATTTAGACAGTAGTACAAATGTTTCCAGAATAGCTGTTATCACTTTGCAGTTAATAGTGATCCATATTTATCTAGGCATGCTACAGATATACTTGTTCAGGATTATAGCTTGCAACCATGCATACCTTCTGGTTTCTCTTCCTCCCTCCCTCCTTTTTCTCCTTTTCTTCCTTCTTTTCCCTGTCTTCCTCCCTCTCCTCTCTCTACATCTCCAGCTTTTTTTTTTCTTTAAATTTGGAGACAGGATCTTGCTAAAATACTAACTTATCTAGGCTGGGTTTAAACTTGTGATCCTCATGCCTCAGCCTCTTACTGAAATACATCTTTTATGTATTATAAAGTGAATTCTAAAAGTTTTACAATTAAGCTTCTGTGAACAGTTAACTCTCACAGTCTTTTCACCCTAAATTTTAAATCTATAGGTGGTAGATTCTTTTAGTCTTGTTTATCATTAAATAATTTTGTTTTGTTCTCTTCAGCTGGCAGTTGGCTGAATATGGGATTCTGGGTTGAAAATTATCCTCTGAGCTGGATGTGGTAGTGCATGCCTGTAATCCCAGCCTTGGAAGGCTGAGGCAGGAGGATCACTGCTAGTTTGAAGCCAGCCTGGGCTACATAGTGAGTTCAAGGTCAGCCTGAACTACATAGTGAGACACTGTCTCAGAAAAAAAGAAAATTATCCTCTGGCCCTATATAGCCCCCTCCTCTAGCTATGATTGCTGATGTCTCTGTCAGACTTCTTTGTATGTAGTTTGCTTTTTCTTTCTTTCTTTTTTTTACTTTTTATTTTATTGCTACATTTTAGATATACATAATGATGACATTCATCATAGAGAATTTGTACCTGTACATGGTATATCTTTTTTCTTCTTTCTTTTTCCATTACCCTCCCCTGCCTCAACCCCTCTTCCCTTCTTTATTTACAAAAGCTGTTTCCACTTTTTCCTACCATTCCTTTTTTTCCTTGTCCTTTCTCCCTCCCCGCTCCTTTGTTCTCCTTCTCATTTGAACATTTTCTTCCCATTTCCAAATATCTATTATACATTTTGGTCCTTATTTACACTTTAAGTTTCTCACACTGCCATTTATTTCTATTTGTGTTTTTTGTTTGTTTGTTTGTTTGTTTTGGTACCAGGGATCAAACTCATGACATTGAGCTTACTAGGCAAGCGCTTAAGTCACTGAGCTATATCCCTGACCCTCTATTTGTGCTTTGTAAATATCTTTTTTTTGGGGGGGCGTTTACAGGGGATCAAACTCACCCTTGCACTTGGCAGGCAGGTGTTTTTGCTGCTGAGCTAAATCCCCAGCCCCTCTATTTGTGTTCTGATAGTATGCAACTGATTTTTTTTTTTTGAGGTAGGGTCTTGCTATGTAGTGCAGGCTGGCCTTGAACTCACTTAAGTAGCCCAGGCTGGCCTTGAACTCACAGTGATTCTCCTGCCTCGGTTTCCCAAGTACTGGGATCCTGGGCATGTGCCACCATGCCAGACCAGTAATTGATTTTTTTTATGTTGTCCTTATATTCAGACATCTTTGTAAATTTACTTGTTAATTTGAACAATGACACATCTGCAGATTAGTTTGGATTTTCTATTGCATGATCCTTCTGTTTGCAAATAATGAGAACTTCATTTCTTCTAATATTTATATCACCTCCTTTTGCTTTTGTTGCACTGATTATACAGTGCTGAAAAGAAGAGGTGATAGATATACCCTTGTTTTATTTCCAATCTCAGGGAGAAAACTTTTAATAATTTGCCAGTAAGTGTGGTGTTTGGTGGCCAGGGGTGGTGGTGTACATCTGTAATCCCTGAGTTTGAGGCAGGTGGATCGCCATGAGTTCAAGGCCAGCCTGGGCTACATTGCCAGTTCAAGGCTAGCTTGAATTACATAGGAAGACTGTCTCAAAAAAAAAAAGTACGGTGTTTGGGTGAGTGTGGTGGCACATGCCTGTAATCCTTCTGAGAGACTGAGGCAGAAATATCCTAAATTTGAGCACAGGTTGGGTGGTTTAGCAAGACCTTGTCTCAAAGTAAAAAATAAGGCAGGGGTCAGTGCTGGAGATGTACCTCATTCTGAAGGTCCTGGGTTTAATACCAGTGCTATTAAAAAAAAAAGTGTCTGTAAAAAAAACTGTAGTGTCTGTTGTAGGAGTTTTGTTGATATTCCTTGTCAGATAAAGAAAGTGCTCATCTATTTCTAACTTGAGAAGAGTTTTTGCTATGGATTAGTAGTAGATGTTACCAAATGCTTTTCCTGCATACGTTAAAATGATTATATGATTCTCCTTTTTTCTGTTAATATATTTGTAAGATTGATTTTTTTCTTGTTCTGGGCTTTGGGATTGAACCAAGGATACAGTGTTGTGTTGAGTGTATTAGTTTTCTAGGTCTGCTGTAACAAAGTACCAAAAATGGAATAGAGGAAACAACAGAAATTTATTCTTCACAGTTTTGAAGTTGAAAGTCTAAGACCAAAGTGACTTTGGGGCATGCTTCCTGAGATGGTGCCAAGGTATCTTTTCTAGGTGTTTCCCCCCAGCTCCTGGTAGTTCCTTGGCTTATGGCTGTGCTATGGTTGATACATTGTGTCAATTTGAGAAGTTTAGAAGTTTAACTGAGAGACTCAGCAGGGAGCCAGGGTTCTTACTTTGTAAATATCCTCATCCTGTGCAAGAGGAGGGCAAGGAGATTTTGTGAGTGCTACATCAGCCCTGGGGGTTGGGAGTGGCCTGCATACACTATAAGGGAGGAGAAGAGGCTTGTTTTCTCTCTTTTTACCCTGGCTGCTTTTGCTCTGGCTGCTGCCTTGAAGTGTTGCCCCTGTGCCATGCCACCCTGCCTTGGAGCCAGCTGATTATGGACTGAAACCTCTAAAAACTATAAGTTAAATAAATCTTTCCTTCCCTAATTTTGAGTGTCAGGTGTTTTGTCTCAGCAAGGAGAGAAAGTAACCAAGACAGGCAGTGCAACTCTGATCTCTGCAAGGTATTCTCCCCACTTTATAATGACATTGGTCATATTGGATTAGTAGATCATCCTATTCATTTTATGACCTCATCTTAACTAGTTACATCCACAAGAAAGTTATTTCCACATAAGGTCACATTTTGAGGTGCAGAGCATCAGAACTTCGCCATATAAATCTAGGAGGGACACAAACCCGTAATGCTGGGCTCGCCAAACAAGTTATGAAGACTTATGAGACCAGCAAACTGTTTTTGTGTGTTTTGATAGATTATGGGTTGTCTTACTGTGTGTGGAAATTTCAAGTATTATCTCTTCAGACGCAGATGTTGACTTCCTTCAGGAATAGGGAAGGTTTTGTGGAAGGTTACAGGCTGCTTGGCTGAAAGGTTGCATGTCTGCTGGCTGGGTGGGGCAAAATCCCAAACCCAGTGCTCCTGAGGCAAGATAGTATCTGCTGAGCACAAAACAAAGTTAGCAAATACTCAGGTGTGGGGATGATCTTTTTTTTTTTTTTTTTTTTTTTTTTT
>RJWM01000845.1:0-184608 GCA_004363535.1 Dasyprocta punctata | reverse complement strand
AACGATGCGCAAATTGCAACCATTGTCAAGCTTCTATCTTCCGGTTTTGTAAACCTGCAATGTTGTGTATTTATGCTAGTTGTTTGCTTGTCTCTTTTGCTTGTTGTTTTTACTATATATGTCATTTTTTTGTTGTTGTTGTTGTAGTTTTTGTTTGTTTTGTTTTTCTTCGCTTAAATAAAATTAAAAAAAAAATATTCCAGTTTGTGTGTCCCAAAAAGATTTAAAGTACAGGTCCAGAGAATATCATGAGGGAAGTGGAAAAGTGATATAGGATAGGAAAGGCAGCCAAAGAAAGTCATAGTGTGAAGTCCCCTAGTAGAGTGGTGAAACTGCATTCTAATACTTTGGAAAAGTACTAAACACACCTTTGAATTATCCTGAATTATCCTATTTACCTCAGAAGAGTTATTGAAGCTGTCTGTGGGTTGTCCTTTCACTCTGTTATCCGTTCACTCGCTTTTCAATGAGATCCCAGTTGTTAATTCTTTGTAGTATTTCCTATGCAGTCAGGGTTTTGTTTGTGAAGTCTTTGCCTACATGTACATCTTCAAGAGTTCTACCTATACTCCCTTCCAGAAGGTTTAGTGTTTCTGTTTTAATATTTAGATATTTGATCCATTTTGATTTTACTTTAATACATGGTGACAAACATGGGTCTAGTTTCTGTCTCCAGCATGTGGAAAGCCAGTTTTTCCAGCACCATTTATTAAAGAGGCTATCTATCTTCCAGAGAAACTGTTTGGCCCCCTTGTGAAAGACAAGGTGGCTGAGTGTGCTTGTAGTTGTGTCTGCATCTTCTAATATGTTCCGCTGATCCTTAAGTCTGTTTTTTGTTTTTTTCCAATACCATGCTGATGTTAGCACAGTAGCTTTGTAGTGTAACTTCAGTTCAGGGATTGTAGAGCCTCCTGCCTTTCCTTTATTGCCCAGGATTTCCTTTCTATTCTAGATCTCTTCTGTTTCCAAAAGAATTTTAGGAATATTTTCTCTAGTTTTGTGAGGTATGCTACTGGTATTTTGATTGGGATTTCATTAAGTCTATATAACAACTTTAGAGTATGGCCATTCTCACTATGTGGGTACTTCCTACCTAAGAGTATTTTCTGATATCCTCCTCAATCTCCTTTTTCAGAGTACTGTAGTTTTTAATGCAGCAATTTTTTACTTTCATTGTTAGGTTGATTCCTAGGTGTTCCATTTTTTGGTGCTGTTATGAAAGTCATGGTTTCCCTAATTTTCTCTCAGTGAGTTTGTTATTTGTGCACAGGAATGCTATTGATTTTTAAGTACTGACTTTGATACCAGCTAGACAACTGAATCTGTTTCTCAAATCTAGAAGTCTTTTGGTGGAGTTTTTGGGATCTTCTATGTATAATAGCATGTCATCTGCAGATAATGATAAATTTTTCCTTTCCTACTTTATTACTCTTTTTTCTTGCATAATTGCTCTAGCTAATGTTTTCAGAGCTGTATTGAATAGGAATTGTGATAGTGGACATCCTTTTTGTGTTCCCAATTTTAGAGTGAAAGTTTTCAGTTTATGATGGTTTAGTATAGCATTGGTTGTTGGTTTGTAATAGATGTCTTCTATCACATTGAGATAAAGACCATGTACTCCAGTTTTTTGCAAGATTTTTTATCATGAAGTGTGTCAGACTTTGTCAAATGTTTTTATGCATCCATTGAGATGACCACATGGCTTTTGTCCTTGGCTTTGTTAATATGGTGTGTTACATTTCTAATTTGTGTGCATTGAACCATTCCTCCATTCCTGGATAATCCTACTTAGGTGTATAATCTTCTTGATGATATACTCCATTCTTTTTGCAGTGTGTTATTGAGGAGGTTTGCATCTATGTTCATTAGGAAGATTGTTCTGTAGTTTTCTTTTTTGGTTGGGGTCCTCTCTGATTTTGGTATCAGGGTGACATTTGTTTCCAGGAATGATTTTGGGAGTATTACTTCTCTTTCAATATCATTAAGGAGTTTGATGAGTAATGGTATTAGATCTTTTCTATATTTCTTGTAGATTCCATCAAGCCCTGGACTTTTCTTTGTTGGTAAGTTCTTAATTTACATTTTCAATTTCACTACCTGATATTGGGTTATTTAGAAAGCTTATATCTTCTTGATTAAACTATGGTAATTCATACATATCAGGGATTTAGTGAAGAGCCCTGATTGTGTTAAGGGTATGATAAGAGGATAAAATAAAACACAGAGACAACTTCAGTAATACATGAATGGCTGGGAAGTTGATGTCTCCAGACTGCTTCTCCTTGACACTACGAGAGAGCCTTTGCTTATTGGATGTATACAGTGATAGATGGGGCTAGTGAAACTTCAAATTTGGTGGAAGTCTCAGATGTTTATGACTCAATAGGCAAGTATAATTCTGGGATGAGTCAAGAGTGCATAGATGATTTTATGCTAAGAAGGACCTTGTCCTGGAGTATAATACTGGGCTGACTCAAGAGGGTGTAGATGGTTTTATGCTAAGAAGAGTCAATGGTAAATATCAGGTGGGTGGTACTAATAATCCCAAGCCTTCATTTTATCCCTTAGGGAGGTATGTAAAATTAGCCATTGTGTATTTGTGGTCACCAACACACATGTAACTAGGAATCCATCCATTTCTTCTGAGCTTTCCATCTTATTAAAGTTTCTTTACATAGGTATTGATGACCTTTTGGATTTCCACAAGATCTGTTGTGATTTTACTCTTTTCATTCCTAATTACATGAATTTGAGTCTTTTCTGTCCTTTTTTTTGATAAGATTGGCTAAGAGTTTATCAATTTTGTTTAATCTTTCGAAGAACCCTTCAATTCACTTATTTTTTTTGTATTGTTTTCTTAGTCTCAATTGCATTAGTTTCTGCTCTGTTCTTTATAATTTCCTTCTTTGTATGAGCTTGGGATTTGACTTGCTCTTCTTTTTCTAGAAGTTGAGGTTCAATTTTAGGTTGCTTACTTGAGCTTGTTCTGTTTTCCTGATGTGAGAATTTGCCACTATAAATTTCTCTGTTAGGACTGCTTTCACTGCATCCCATAAGTTCCAGTATGTTGTATCAATGTTATCATTTAATTGTAGATACTGTTTAATTTCTTCTTTAATTTCATCTGTGACCCATTGGTTATTTCGTAGGGTGAACAATGTGTTAATTTGCTTGTGTTCATGCAGTTTTTGTGGTTTCTTTTGCCACTGATTTCCAACTTCATTGCACTATGGTCAGATAATATGCAAAAGATAATTTCAATTCCTTTGCACTTACTTAAACATGTTTTATGGACTAGCATGTGATCTATTTTGGAGACCATCCCATTTACAGCTGAGACAAATGTGTATTGTAATGTTGTGGAGTGGAACACTCTGTTGACATCTACTAAGTTCATTTGTTCACAGGTTTGGTTTAGTTCTGATACTCCTTTGTTGGTTTTTTTGCGTAGTTGATGCATCTGTTTGTGACAGTGGGATTCTAAGATCCCCCAATATAATTGTGTTACTGCTTATTTGATTTTTCGTGTATGCTAGTATTTTTTATGTAGTTGGTTGTGCCAGTATTTGGTGCATATATATTTATGACTCCTATTTCTTCTTTTTTTCCCCTTGGCAAATAAGTAGTGATTTTTATCTCTTTTGACAGGTGTAGGTTTGAAATTCACATTGTCTGTGAATAGAATGGCTACTCCTGTTTTTTCTGGCTTCTTATTCCATGGAAGCATTGTTTTCCATCCTTTGACTTTTAGTCTATGAATTTTTTTTATTTAAATGTGTTTCTTGAATACAGCATATGGTTGTACCTTGATTCTTGATCAATTATGCCAGTCTGGTTTTTTGATTGGCAAACTGAGACCATTTACATTGATGGTTACAATTGAAATATATAGACTTGTCCTTGTCATATCTGTTTGAATCTGTTTCATGGATTTTTCCATTTCTTTCCTGTGTTGAGCATTCATGATTTCTATCACTTTTCTGTGTTCCTCTATTTTTTGTCTATGTCTACTTAGGTTTGCTGAGCATGTCCTTTATGGTAATCATCTCTCTTTTTTTTAACCTGAGAAATTATTTCTGCTTGATTTCCTTTAGAGCCTCATGTATATGTTTTCATTTCTTATTTCTGCTGCTATCATTCCAGAGAATCCAAGTGGATGGTTTCGATTTTCCTTTATCTTGCTGTCCCTGAATTTGACCTGGGTGGGCTGGAATTCTTGGATTTCATTTTGCTTGTGCATCTTTTCATTTTCTATTTTTTATTTGAATTTATTTTCTGCTGTGGTTTGTATTTTTTTTTTTGTTAGGTAGCTTTGTCAATGTTGTCAAGGCTTTCCTAAGAAATGTCTATTCCTCTAAAATGTCTTCTAGGTGTAGCTGGCTGCTGGTATTTATGTCTGTCCCCAAATCCTATCATCCCACTTTATGAGGGATCAGGAGTTGCTATCTATTTTTTAAAAGTCATAGTTTTTACTTTGTGTTATTTTTTTCCCAAAGAGTAAAAAAATCAAGAAGAGCAAAAATGCTTTGAACTTTGAGGTCGTATATGACCTGTTATTGAAAAACACACAAGAAAAACAAGGACCCACCTTACTGGTGGAAGTGTCAATTATACAAGTGGTCCTGGAACACAGAATTGGGTTCTGAAAAAAATAGGAAGTTAAAGTGATTCCTACTATGTCACTGAACTCAAACACTCTCATATTTTTGTATTAAATACAACCTGTAGCTCTAGTACTCAAAGAAGTTGGCTTTATGGCTGTGGCAAGTATAAAACTGTATAAAATCAGGGAAATCTGGCTCCCATATTCTAAGACTCTAATTAGTCATTACCCCACACAGGTCACAAAACATCTTAGAAAAAGGGGGCCTCAAATCAACCTAAATTTCCAACCCATCTCCTAATCATTTTAAGTTCCCTACATATTATTAAATCTGTTAACAAAACAATTAAAATTATACTGCTAAAGGGACACACTAAATACTTTTAAGACTGTAAATAAACTTCAGTTTAGCTCCTGTTAGTCTAAATTGGAGCATGGCCTCCCATGTGTCAGGACCTAGCAATGCAGGTGTGACTACACATATACAGAAGAGAGACTAGCAGAACAAGTGGAGGTAATGCATAGAGATACACATTTACTAAACTCTGTCTCTCTGTCATTTTTTATAATTTAGTTTATGGGACCCTCACAACAACTCTGCTGGAGAGACATTATCGTTCCGGCTCTGAAGAAGCAAACAGGGCTAGAAGAGGTAGTTTATGGCAAATAGGGATTTGATCCCTCATGTCTTGGATTTAAAACCCATGTGCTTTTCATGACTCTACACCACATGTTCCCTTAATAAAAGAATACTTCTTGGAGCAGAGAATTGAAGTCTTAAGATACAGAGGTGGTTTTCAAATTACTAAATAATAGTCAAATAAAGGAGGATGTTACATCCAAAGGAATTTATTTTATTTTATTTTATTTTATTTAAGCGAAGAAGAAAAAAAAGACATATATAACAAAGACAACAAGCAAAAGAGATAAACAAACGACTGGAGTAAATGCACAACAGTAACATGGCAGGTTTACAAAACAGGATGATAGAAACTTGACAATGGTTGCAATACTGTATATTGTTATCTTCAAAGTGGTTACTTACATTAACAGATATAGACATGTAAAACTGATCCAATCATATGAGTATTAATTGTTCTTTCTCAATAACGAATACATTCAGCAGTGTGTTCATTTTAGTTAACTTACATACACATATATACAGATTTATATCTTTTCCTCATCCAAAGGAATTTAAAGCATGTAGAAAACAAAAGTCTCGCTCATGTCAAGGTCTAACACATTTCAAGAAAGGAACGCCGTATCCTATTTTCAAGTTGGAAACTTAGAAACAACAAGCAGAACGTGGAAACTGTAGTTGGTGATGGTTTAGCATTACAAATTAGTAGACTGAGAATATTCCAGAGGGATCATAATGACCAACCTATACCTATTCCCAAGAACGTCATCTGCAAACAAAAAATTGCAAACAACTGGATAAACATGTAGATGGGATTCTATTAGTAACCAGAAAACAAGAATTCTTACTGAGAGCTTGAAACAAAAAGTCCCAACATTTACCTTGCATTTCAGATCCTTATTTTTAAAGAGCTTCAGAAAAAAATGTTTAAATTAAGTTTGTTGCAGCTGCTCTGTCAGGAACTTACCAAGCGCTACAACCATCGGAGCAATTAAAAAAAAAATTGCACAGAAGGTAATTAAAAGCCTTACTGGTTCTCGCGATTAGACTGACATTTTAAATGCCTCTGGATGTTTTATTGTGCCAATAACCTATTTCCCTCATCTCCAAGAGAAATACAACTGACATCAGTAATTTGCCCAAATACTCTACAGGTAACATGTGCCAAATACAAACCTGCAGTAAATTAGGGCCAGAATTCTCCTCTGTGCATTCAGTATGATACATCTTAATGGGAAAATTGCTGCTCTCAAATTCCTTCCATATATGTGTGTCTTCATTGTTTGTCATTCTCTTTGCTCAGCTCTGACAACACAGCCTAATGATGACTCCAGGCTGAAATACATCAGACCTATGGGCAGGGCAATCATTTCCAATTTCCACACAGTTATGCAAGGTTAGGGCTCATGGCTTTGGAGGACAGGGCCTTATTTTGTCATCATTATTGAATGATGATGATTTATTGGGGAATGTTAATCCTTTAATAGGTTTCTCATGCCAAGGGAATTCTGTCTTCTTCCAGCCTCAGTCCTTGATTCAGGATCAGAACATGAGTTTTCTACTTTGATAATATTCCAATTAAAAAGTTTGTCATCTGATTGAATTTAGAAAGCCAAGCTGCCCCAGATGTTGGAAACTTCAGAATATGTCCTAATTTGAACACAGTTCATCAATTTTCTGTTCCTTTTTTCAGAGTTAAATGCTCTTGACTATACCAGAACAGATAGTTAGATTGGTCTTCCCTTGAAAAAATAAAATAAAATAAAATAAAGGTAAACTACAGACTCATGAATTAGGAAATAAGAGAAATTGAACTGCAAGTGGACTAGTTTTTTTTAAGTATTGAGGCATAATGAGAACATAAGAGTTAAAAGTCACTCTCAAAACATCAAAATGAGGTCAAAAGGAAACCATAGGCTTTCTCATGTTTCTTCCTATCAAGTACTGGGCACTAAGGGTAAACTAATCTGAAGCAAGTCTCTTCTGACTTTCTAGGAGAAGTAACACTTTAACTTGCTCTCTCAATTTTCTCCACTGTGATTTATTTTCCAGAGTGTCTTGAGTCATCTGCAACCATTGTAAGTTGTCCTCCTACTGGGGCAATATTTTCTACTGGTGTGTGGTAATGTACTTTAGTTATTCCCAGTTCTTTCCTCAGTCCTTCATGCTTACACACCAAGTATCAGCAAAACTAAAGTCTGACAAACTGTATATAAGGATTTGTATAGAGGAAAAATAGATTCTTTAATAGAGCTAGTTGAGAAAAATTTAAGAATTTTTAGAATTTAAAACAAGATCCTCAGATTGTAAAACCTATCAGAGAATATTGGTACAAAGGTGGTATCGTGGAGGAAAAAATAAAAGATGTTTAAACCTATTAAACAGCAATATAGATTGTGCCATGTGAGAGTTTCACAATGGACAGAAAGATATAAAGGCAATGGGTACAAGTTTCTTAATGCCATTCAGTGCAGTTACTAGTCAGTGCAACCAATTCCCTTACATAAGATGACAAGTGTCTCTAGCCTCTAGGTCCCTACCATCAGTGATGACATGAGTCAGAGTGAGAAACTCATGGGCAAATGGAGCAACTGACTTTGCCACATATGTGAGTTTTTATTTCTATGTCTTCAGTATATCCTTACAACTGTTGGAGAGACTCTGACCACTTGGAGATACACATAAGTTTACCTGAAGGACATTCTGAATACTACCTAATGTAATTCTTACAGCTCTAGTGAATCAGAGGTCAGATCTATTAACATACACAAGTCCATTCCTCTAGACATTTCAAAAAAGTTTTGAAGGTATGAGTTCTTCACAAAGAAGTCAGCAGTGAGAGAAGATCATAAAATACACTCCTTTAGGAACATTTCAGAAAAGGATAAAAACCAGTGAAGTCAACATATTCATGAGAAAAATAGACATAAAATCATTTTTCACTAAATAGATTGAAAAACATAAAGTGGGCTGGATTCAAGAAAATTTTCTTTGGGAGGAGCATTTAACCATTACATCCTGGGTGAAAAAAAGTTTATTTAAATAAATTTTTATTTTTATTTCTTTAAATTTAGCGTTGTAAAAATATGAATGTCATCCAAGCATAATGTAAGAACAAACTGATCCTTCAGCATACTGAATGGTCCAACAGTGATAACATCTCAGAGATGTTAACTGCATTCATTTGATTAAGCAGGACAACAAGAGAAATTGATGACACTTTTACCATGTCATCTTAAATTTAAATTAGTTCATTAAATCCTTTTTGTCAGGTGTGAAAATAGCAGTCTCATGTAGAATATATTTTAAGTGAAAAAGTAGGCTTCACAAATGATAATTTATGTCAAAATTTCTGAAAGATTTGGTTTGTATTATGCATGTGGTGATATTAAAGATCTAGTTGATAATAATGAATTTGAAGAAAATGTCCAATATTACATTTTCAATATTTAATTGCAGATATGAAAAGTCATTATATATTCAATCATACAAGGAAATAAACAATCAAATTCAGTAAAAATATTTTAAAAATCATTGCTAGTAACTATTAACAATGGATAAACCACATGTGCATAAAGTATAGGGTGCTAGAACTCAGGAGAGGTAGGATTCAGTCACCAAAAGAAATTTATGTTCATATCCTTTATCCCAACTATCTTGTATTCTTGAGGTGTATCTGAAATGTCTAAATGAATTAAGCTATCTGTAATAATCAGGGTTCTCTAGAGAAACAGAACTAATAATGTGGAAAGAAGGAAGGAAGAATCATCATTATAAAAAAGTGGCTTAAGTGATTTTAGAATCTGATGAATCTCAAGGTCTGCAACCAACAAACTGAAGATGTAAGAGTCCCTGATGATACAGATTCCATCTGAGTACAGCAGGCTCAAGACTCAAGAAGAGCCACTATGTCACTATTAATTCAAAGGTAGGAAAACCAGTGTTCCAGCTCAAGGCAGTCAGGATAGAGGTCTTCCTTTTTACTCCAGGGAAAGGCAAAGGTGGGCTTTTTGATCTACCCAAGTCATTGGTCTATTGAATGAGATCAACCACACCACATTAGGGAGGACAAACTACAATAATCCAAAAGTTAACTTCATCCAAAACACCTTCATGCAACCAGAATAATGCTGGGCACTCCATGACTTAGTCGAGCCAGTGCATAAATTAATCACTTAACTTCCAAGCAAACAATCTCAAATTTTTAAAAACTGTTATATGCACAGATATTTGGCACACTTCCTTGTAGCTGTAATCCAGTCACACTGAACTACCTGCTACAGAATTTAGGAATGGTAAAATGCCCAGCAACTAATTATAAGATAGAATGTGAAATATTCATTCAATGTAACATTGTTTAAATTTTTAAATATCAAAAAAACTTTCTTAATATAACTTTGTCAGAAAAGTCATACACAAAATTTCAAAAGGTGATTTCAAATGGTAATATTTATCAACCCGTACATTAAAATATTAGCATAGTTCATCTCCAAGTAATGGTGTTATGAGTGGTTTTTCTGTTTATCTTTGCACTTTTTCACATATTCCAACTTCTTTGAAAAAGGTGTAGCTTTCTTCCAATAAAAACAAATGACTAAAATTTTTATGTATATGTTTTAATTAGCCATGCTTCCATTTGTAACTTTCAGTCTGGTCACTTGCTTAGTCCTGTCACTTCATTCTTCACAGGAACATGTTTAAATTCGTGCCTCTTAGCTGCTCCCCACTTTCACACAAGAACCAAGTTCCGTTGATGAGGTATCTTGCAATGATACCCATCCATATTGTTTGCCACCACTCTAGTTTATATCCCAGCATGTTTTCACTAGATTCCTTTCACCAGGCTCAGATACCTCTTCCACTCAAATTCCACAGTGATCTGCCTGTTATAAAACTTTTCAAAAGATTTAAAAGTTTCTCATCAATAGATTGGCTCCTTCATGTAACTGAAGCCCTTTGTGATCCTGCTTTTCCCTTTCTCAGCTCCTGCCATTTATTCCCACAACCTTACATTCCACAGTAGAACCATCCTCAATTCTTCATAATTGCCCTCTCATTGTGTTTTTTGTTTTGTTTTGTTTTCCCCCCTCTCCACCTTTGCAAGTTATGGTCCCTCTCCCTGGAATGCCCTTGTCATTCTCATTTCCTACACTTTCATCTTGCCTGTCTCATCTAGTCCTATGCTTATTATCATCAGCTCTTTTGTCAGCCCATCTCAGCTACCTCCAAGGGAGAGCTAGGTATGTTTTCATCCCTGATAGCTCCTAATCTATATTGTGCAGAGCCACAGAGCTGCAGCTGAGCCAGAGGGGAGCCATGTAAACAAGCTGCCAGGACTACAGCGAAGAGAATCCAGCAGGTGGTTGGCTTTGGTGCTCCTTCCTGTTAACCTCAGCACATAGGGCTCTGAGAGAGTTTCACTTTCAATGCTCTCAGCAAAGCAGTGGGACCTTGTATTTTCAGCGCCGCCATGCACTGTCCACCCCCACCGTTTTTTACTGTATATAAATAAAGACGCAAAGCATGCTGTGTTGTCACTGCCTCTCCATCAGAGGACTCAGGTGCCACCTGGACCCAGTTTTCCTGTTAGTACGAGTCTAATTTTTTCTTATTCTCCCATCAGCCCTCTCAGCACACTGCTAGCTGTACAGGTCATGGCAAGTGGTGTCCAAACAAGGCGACTGAGCACAGGGGAACTCAGTAAGCTGAGAGGGGGAGACTCCAGGAGTGTGTGCCACATAAATAAGGTAAGAAGTGCATTATTGCTGGGCGTAAAACAACGGGGAATTCAGGATCTAAGGCTTGTTCTTTGTATATTGAAATGCTCAGAGTTTTGCTTAAAGTTAGAGCAATGACTATCAAGTCTGCACAGCTCGCTGAATTTCTTGAGTTTGTTTATGAGATCCCTCCTTGGTTTCAAAACAAGGAACTATAAATTTACATACTTGAGAAAAGGTGGGAAAAAAATTAAGGCAAGGCTAGGAAAAAAGAAAACCAGCACAAATCTGTCTGGATCTCCACAGACTTTTAAAGGGTTATTTAACAGGGAGGAACACCAAGGCCAGTCAACAGCTGAACTGTCTTTGCTCCAGTCCCAACAACTTGTTTACATGGCTTGCCTCTGGCTCAGTCAAGGCTCCACCACTTCCCACACTATGTAATTTTCATCACTGCAGGTAGCAAAATATACTATATGAGTTTATTTGCATGTATTTTGCCTTTAATAAGATGTATCTTTTAGTGGAGTGATTATGCCTATCCAACAGAATGTGCGGTCAACTGTGATATTCATTATGGAGCTATTGTATGACATATATTACCCTGCAAGCCCAGCCTTGGAGATCTGTTTCTTTACTTTTGTCCTAAGTCTTCAACAAAAACTTTGATTCCTATGTTGTCCACCCTCAAGGATTAGCATAAACTAAGTTCAAGTTTAATAGGTGAAATCTCAGATCATTTTTTTCTTTTACTCACTAGTATAATTCTTTGACACCCTAATCCCTAAGTCTTTTCTACCAGGACTGAGAGAACAACTAGTACCCTGTTACTTTGTTTGACTTCCCTGGACTGTCTTTTGTCTTTTGTAACATTGTTATTATTATCTTGAATGAGATGTGTCTTTGGTTAGCTGGACTCTGGTCGTGGTCTCATTTTCCCAGCTTACTCTGTGCACATCTGGTTGCTAATGTTCAGAGGGAAGGAGAATGGTGTGTCAAAGGGTGAAAATTTTTTCATCTCAGTAATGTTCACTGATTAAATAGTAGTGGTTTCTGATAATGTGCTAAAAGGATTGTGAAACCATGCTAAGTGGAAATGACTAGATGTTAAAAATGGACAGAAAGAGAGAGAAAGAGAGAGAGACAGAGACAGAGACAGAGAGGAGGTGAGGCATACCTTTCCATGGTATAACAGAAAGAATTCAGGGCACTAAAGAGTCTGTGATTACAATTATTTGATGGGTAATGATCTCAGCAAGTTACTTAAGCTATATGAGACATAATTTTCTTATCAATTAAATGAAAATAAAAGGTTGCCCAATAGCTTGTTACTAAGATTAGATTCAGTATAAAAAGTACTTTTCACAGAGATTATAGTAGGTATTCAAAAAATGAAGGGAAGATGAAAGCAATAGTGGAAAGACTCCTTTCACAACTAGTTCATGTTTTTTGCTCTCTTCCCAAGATAATCTGCTCAGTTAGGTTAAATAAAATTACTGCAGGGGGGGGGCAGTGTTTACTACATAAAAGGTGATCATTTTTTCTGCTGTGCAATAGACTTTCCTGGGTGCCTCTTTATGCCAGTCAGAGGCCACCACACCTTCCGGAAAAAATGTCTGTGGCTGATTTGGGTGACTTAGCAGACAGCAAGTACCATTTTCCATTTTGAAATCTCCTCTCTGCTTCTCTCTTTGTCTCTCTGTCTCTGCTTGTCTCTGTTTCTCTGTCTCTGTGTCTGTCTGTCTGTCTGTCTGTCTCTCTCTCTCTCTCTCAATTTTTACCCTCCAGGTACCTTACACTTGGATTTTGCTCCCTTACTGAAGCCCTTCTGGAGTGACTGTTCCTTTTGGTACTCTGATTATGTGGTGTGAATTTCTATTCAGAAAATCACTTCTTAGATTCCATGTTCTGCACACACTCTCTGGAACCCAGGCTGCCCATCTGTATCCTCTGCTCAATCCCAAACTTGCTTCACTGTCCTCTGGCCTACCTTGTGGTGGCAGAGAGGAGCAAACAGTGGTGACTTAGGTCTTGAATTAAGAAATGAAAAACCCAGCTCAAGGTATCATTTTCCACTTGACACAGACACCTACCTGCAGAAGTTAAGATTGAAGGTAACTCAGGTGATGTAGCTCTGGAAAATCAAGGCAAGTCCAGGTGAGCGCCAGGATACTTCTGACACGCAGAGAAGGATGTATTTCTGCAAGCTTGATGCACATTTGAGATGCTTTTCCCAGGATCTTGGGATTGTGTTAAATGAATGTCACCTGGGTCGTTTTTATCTTCCCTCACTTGGAAATCTATTTCTCACCTTTCTCACTCAAAAGTAAAAGTCCTGAGGGCCTGTCATGATAACAGATGTTTCATTCCTTTACATTTGAAGATTAACATTGCACTTGAGTCATAGCCTCTGAGGGCTTTGGAAAAGAAACACGAGCGTGATACACATGAAAACAATGAAACCAGATGAAAAGTGTTTTTCATTTTCAAAGTAACAAATTTTTTTAGTGTTGTCAGCACTCAGTAATTATCTACCCTAACTAGCCCATGTCTGAGAAAAGTAGCAAATAGAGTTTTGTAGGAGAAAATGGTTGTTCTCCATAAATTTACATCCATAAAGACAAAGGGAATGATTAATATTGTATATGATAGAAAGTATAATAAACTGATGTAGACAGAGCTACATTTGGCTATAGTCTATCTAGCTGTGAGCTATGTCCTATTTAGCTTATGTTTTCCAGAGTGTATTCCATAAAAAGCAAGTCTTTTGTGAATTATTGAGAAAAATATACTTGCTATTTGGGAAAATGATATATAATATAGCTCTCAATTTAGAGAGATATGATTCCCAATAATATATTAAAGTTTTTCAGAAGACCTTTAATAGAGAAACTTGTTCTATTTGATGATTGTCACTAAACACTTTTTATATATTTTTACTTAGTAGCAAATGATTGACAAGTCTCTATTATATGTTATATTTCTCAACGATTTTATCCTATTCAATTATAATTTGATAGCCATAAATATACCAACAATTTAAATTTGTTTACTACTCTTTGAGAATTATTATGTTGTCTTAATTAGATTTATCTCTTTATAAGGTACTCCATCCCTCTACTTTCTATGACTTTATAAGTATAAATTTATTTTTTCATAAAATCAATTATTATTAATATTGTTGCTAATATTTTACTTAGCAAAGCTTTCAACAATTTCATGTTTGTCATTATCAGCTGCTATTTGCTGATCATCGACTAAGTGTCTAGGAATATGTTAGTATATTATAGAACCACTATGTCAATTATGTATCATAATTATCATTTTTAGGTGAAAAATCTAAGGCACAGAAAGGTATGCAGCTTTTGTGAGATGCAACAGGTGTGTCAGAACTGAGAATATTCAAGTCTTCCCCTAGTTTCAAAACTAGCCTCATTAACTATCTATTGCTCATGCATATAACTTAAGATTTTACTATCTCTCCAGACATGTAAGCAAAAAAGACAGTCCACACAACAGAAGAGGTGAGATAACTTTAAAGCAAAATGTAAAGCTTCTAATCAGCATCTCAAAAGGTGCCTTCTCAGCTGGACTTACTGAGACACAAAGGTTCCATAACTCTGTGTCTGAATGATTGCATTTCTTCCCCAGAGACCTAGTCTAATATGTACAGTCTGTCTCTGATTTGGCCATGTGATTAACTTTGTGTCCTTGTATCTTCTTTTGCATTCTCTATTTTCTTTTTCTTCCTTTTTTTTTTTTTTTTTTTTTTTTTTTTTTTGAGACAGGGTCTCGCTATGCAGTTCAGGTTGGCCTTGGCTCACTTTGCAGCCCAGGCTGGTGTTGAACTTGCAATGATCCTCCTGCCTCAGCCTCCTGAGTGCTGGGATTATAGGAGTGCACCAGCATGCCCGGCTTCATTCTCTATTTAATCACTGATTTTATAGATGATCTCCAGTCTCTCTGAACACAAATCCAGATTTGTTACCTCACCAAGCTGCTTCTTTTCCTCACCATGAGGGCATTTTCCAGCCTGAGAAATCTTTGCTGCCACCACCTGACCTCCAGGTGTCAGTAGTCTTAACTCTATCCCAACCCACATACCCTTGGGTGTGAGCGGGTCATCCAATTGCCTTGTGGGTTTTACAGGCTCTTCTTTCAATATTTCCTGGTACATTAAGCTTTTATCAAGTAGCAGCATCCCAAACCACATGCACAAACTCACATATGTGTACCAGGGTTAAAGAGGTCTGGGCAAAGGTTTTTATTGTTTTTGTTTTTGTTTTTGTTTTTTCTAATATGTTCCTTGATAGTTTCACACAGCTTTTTATCACAGCTTGAATTGTGGTAACAAATTCAGCTAATTTTGTCAGGAAAATACCCTCAAAAAAGATTCAAAATATTTGCTTACCAAGTTATAAAACAAGACACAAATTTATCTTTTTGACTTCCTTTGAGGTCTTGGGCTAGTAATGAAAGTATCCATTTTTCCTCATCTGTGAAAACAGAGGCCATGGCTATTGTTTTCACAGGATATATTCATTCAGAAAGTCCTGTTCTGGGGCAGCATACAGAAGGACACTGGAGCAGGAAGAGATGCGACAATTGCAACTGCAAGCCCAGGTGAGAAAGGTCTGCTTTAATCTGACCTGCAGATTACATTTCCAGGTAGTATATCTAGAAAAAAATGAGAAAGTTTCAAAAAACAAATATAAATAACAGAAACCAAACATCTCATTTTCTGCCTTTTTCTTTTCATGGGAAATACTCTGTTCCTTCCTAGAACTTAAGATATAGCTCAAATGTCACCTATTTGACCTACATAAAGAAACCATCCATGTTTCCCTCAGGCTCTGTTTTGTCATATTCTTATAGACTTTTATTGTTGCTCTTGAAACACCATGTGTAATAAAATATTTTCAGTTAAATAGCTCACTCTCGCCTCAGCAAGCCAATAACCATTGACTTTTCACATCACTTGCCCCAGTACCCAGTGCCTGCATAGTAGAAGCTCAACAAATACTTGCATGCAGAATGAATGATTCATCCAGTGGGCAAAGTCTATGTTCCTTTTCCCAAATCTAATCCACTGCTTTACTCTTTCCAAAGCTGAAGCTCGATTACTAATTTTTTCAGTTTACTCCCACAGTCTCTCAAGATGTTCCTGCCACTGATTCATGTCACTCTGGCATTTCACTGTGGAGAAGAACCTGTGTCATCAGCAAATTTGGAGATGTCACCGCGCACTCCATCTTTCAGAGCACATCTAAAAATACTCTCTGAGAACAGTCTGTAAGGACTTTGCAGTTTATATTTCTCACACTCATTGTTTCATAGGTAGAAACTCAATTCCTAGAGATGCATGGGAACATATTTTCTAAATTCTAATTCTCATTTAATTAAAAAAAAGTGCTAGACTTGTTCAAAAGCTTTTGAAGGTCAAATAACCCCATATTCTCTGTTCCAAAATATGAACAGTGGTAGATAAATTTAGAGCTTTACTCCTCTGCATTCACCTAGATGTTTTTGCATAAACATGAAAAAACATTGAGTTGCTTTGGGACCTGAAGAAATGATGAATAATTGCAATTTGACACAGTTTTCCTATAGGTTTCACCTGGTTGTAAAATCAGGTGGAAACTATTCAACTCATACCTGGATGTGCACTGAAAACAGAAATGTAAACTCCTATGTAGTTCTGTAGATATCCTTTAGTAGTTACTCTAATCTCTTGGTTTATTGACAGTTTTTACATTATAATTTTACTGTACAATATAAGACATCAGCTTGAATTCTAATTAATCATATTTTTCATCTATTTCCCAACAAACACGTACACACACTCCTGCACATGCACACTAAAAGCATATAGTGATAATTTGAGTTGCCCTTGTATACTTAAAAATAACTTTTCTTTCATATTTATCTCCCCAAAATTTATACTTGCAGCTAGATTATTAAAATAGCTTCAGTACAACTTTATTCAAGCAACCCATTGTTGGTATAGATTTTTAAATGTCAAAATACTAATTGAAAGACTTCAACACCCCTTATGTGGAAATACAGAATAGTTTTTTTTTTTTTTGGTTTGTTTGTTTTTTGCTTACGGTGTTTAATGTTTTTCAATTGCCATTGCATATTGAGTAAAGATTCCAGACTTTTCAAAACATGATAGTGCTTTAATTGTACACTGAAGTAGCTTTTCTCTCTCACTTTGCTTTTATTTTAGCTATTTATTATAATGTTCACTGTTGTTTTACCTGAGTGAAATTGAGTTCCTCTTTTGACAGTCTCGATTTTAATTCCCTTTCTGTTATAATAACTTCACTGTTTATTTGGGGAAGCGTATAATAATGCATGCATATCTGCATCTCCTCACTTGTTTTCAAACCTGCCACTAAGACAAGTTACACCTAAAATTTTAATGTGCTTTTCATGAGCTCAGCTTGCTAACCTCAAGAGGAAACATTTCAAATAATACTTAGGAGTATCAATTCAAATTCTCTTCACACTACCAACTCAATTAATTCAATAGCTCCACATTTTGTGAACTCAAGTGTATATCGGCACAATTTCTACTTTCCTACTAGAATTAGTATCCTATCTTAGTCAAGTTGCTGTGTAAACTATAAAATCTCCTGGGGGAAATGTCATAAGCCTCTTATTTTTAGTGCACTTACTCCAGACAATATCAGTCAATATATGTAGACTTCTTGAGCTATAACAAAATGTTAACAACACCTTAGAGTCTATATATACTTATATATGTATATATTCATTTCATACTACATATCAATTGACAAATACTATATTATTTTTACAATACAAAATTAGGGATAATGCATAATCAGCAGCCCGAAGCTTTTCCAAAATAAATCCATGGATGTCATTTTGATTTCTCATTGAGTCTTTCATATATGAAAAGAAATTACATAAGGTAATGTGTAATTTATAAATTCAAAAAACCTTAATTAAGATATTTTAGTGTTGATTGTAGTTTTCACAAATAACAGCCATAGAAATTTGTATGGTTCCTTTAGCTTTTCTACCTTCAATTTCCCCACCTAGAATAGTAGTCTCTGAAGACACTGCCTTGGTTACCTTTCTCTCGATTCTGAGACAAAATACCTGACACACACAAGGAAGGAAAGGTTTATATACCTCGCTGTTTGCAGAGGTTTTAGTCCATAATCAGCTAGCCGTTGCCAAGGCAGGGTGGTATGGCATCAGAGCAACACTTCAAGGAAGCAGCCAGCAAAAGCAATCAGAGCTAAAGCAGGGAAGAACAAGTCTCTTTTTCTCCTTTATATTGTATACAGGTCATCCCTCACCTCCCAGGACAGATGTAGCACTCACAAAATCTCCATGCCCTCCTCTTATATAGGATGAGGATATTTACAAAGTAAGGATCTGGGCTCCCTGCTGAGTCTCTTAGTCAAACTTCTAAACTTCTCAAGTTGACACAATGTATCAGCCATAACAGACACTGAAGTATCAACAGGAGGCCGCAGTGTCAGCAAAGACTTGTCTACAACAACATAGTCCAGAGAGAAGCATGTCCATTCTTCCTCAATCTATATGTTCTACTCACAGCTGTCTTAGTCATTTTCTTCATGCTGAAGCACAATATCTGACACCCACAATTTAAAGAAAAGATTTATTTTGGCTCAGAGCTTTTAATGATTTTGGTCCATGGTCCACCAGTTCCAAGGCATAAGCAGCATAATGAAAAGGTTGAAAAGGAAGAAAGCCCTTCACATCATGGCTCCCAGAAAGCAGAGAGAAAGGATGGAGCCAAGAAAAGAGAGACAACCTTCCACGTCACCTCCCCAGTGACCCACCTCTTCTGATCAGCCTAAACTACTAACACCACATTGATACATAAATTCATCAGTGGGTTAATCCACCAGTGCACCCACTGTCCAATCTAAACTCATGAGGCTGTCTGAGGACATTCTTCCTCTGGATCATAAAAGAGGCAGTCATGAGTTCATGGACATGCAGAAAGGAAAATGGAGGGTCAGTAGGTATTGGGAATGCTGATACGTGTAACAGTCTCACTGTCTCTATCATCTAATTATTGTCAAATAAAACATCACATTTGAAGGGGGATGTTAGGATAATAAAACCCAGGACACTCAATAAAAAAGATACTAAGGGCAGCAGGATTTACTTCATCTAGGCAAGACTTAATGACCAATTCATCCTTTTGTCTGTCTACCTGTCTGTCTGTGTATCTCTCTACCGATAAGTCTATTGACTTCAGATTTAGAATATTCGGTATTAGTAAGTAGAGTAATGACAAAAGTATTGTTATTGTCATTATTTGATCATAAATTTTTGGGTTTTTTTTTCATAAAACAGAAAATCAATCTGCTGTGAAATGAGAAATGAGTACTATCTTTTTAGCATTCATACTAATACACAGTTTGGTGAACATCTTCACCATGTATCAATTTGAGACATAATTTGGCATCATTCCAAAGAGAATAGGTGAAAAGTTTATTTACCTACATAAGATCAACAGCACATCTTTGATTAAAAGGTGTACATATCAAAGAAGATAATTAGTATTTTCCTGAAAAAATGACCAGATTTGGAGGAGAAACATTTTAGGTTTTATCTAATTATAGACACTTCTAAAGAAGACATGTAAGTGGCCAAAATTACATGAAAAATGCACGATATCATGAATCATCAGGGAAATGCAAGTTCAAAATCATCTAATCCTGGTCAGAATAAATTATAGAAAAGACAAAAAACTTCAAATGCTGAAGAGACGTTGAGAAAGAAGAATACTTAGGCATTGTTGGCAGGAGTATTAGCTAGTACAGTCATTGAGGAAACACAGTGGAAATTCCTTTAAAAACTATATATAGAAAAACCTTATGACTCAGCCAGTCCTTTTCTAAATTTATGCCCAAAGGAGATGAAATTATTATATCAAAGAGATCTTTGCACTCCTGTGTTCACTGTGTCACTATTCATTATAACTTAGAAATGGAACCAATCTACATGTCATCAGGGAATTAATAGATAAAGAAATTTTACACGCACACACATACATACACACATACATTTATATATATGAAACACACAAACACACATATTTATACACAATAGAATGGTATTCAGTCATAATCAAGAATGAATACTGCTATGTATATAGCAACATGCATAGAAATGGAAGGGAGTATGTTAAGTGAAATAATCCAGACAGAGTAAAGAACATGCTATAAATTCACATTGATTTGTGGAAACTAAATTATTAATCACATAGAACAGAGGAAGATGGTGGTCACTAGAGACTTGGAGGGGCAGAAGAACAGAGGATAAAAAGGAGCTAATATGAAGCACCAAAACACGGGAAGAAAATTTAGTTCTGGTGTTTCTACAGCATAATATGAGCCTTGGTGAAAACAATCTGTGATGTACTTTCAACAGACCAAAGAGTATAAAATTCCCAGCACATTCAAATGATTAACATCTCACAAAATGAAAATACTCATTGCTCTGATTTGATTATTACATACTATATTATTGAATTATCATAATGTACCTCAAGAAGATGTGCAAGTATTTGTCTCAATAAAAATGTAGATTTATTTAAGACTATTTAGATGTGGTATATTGTTTAAAATCTATGAAAGATATAAATTATAAAATTACTTGTCTATTTTTAGTAATAGGTGTCTCCCTTTGTGTCATTCATTTCCATTTTTAAGATCCTAAAATGCCCTATGGAAAACAAAACATAGATCTTTACAACCAATGGAAAATAAATCCTAAACTGTGTAATACCCTATAAATGGTATTTATTCACCTCAATTTTACCTAAATTTAGCTCTGTAAATAAAGTGACTCTATATTAAAAAGTAAGAAGTTTAATTGATAGTCACTTGTTGATTACCATAAAGCTCTACTCTGTCTTATAATTCTCAGATTTTGGAAAGATTTGTTAAATCTAATAAATAGGTAACAAATTATAACATGAATGAAAAGTGGATTTTGGTTATTTATTTTTTTTTAAGAGGAGAATGTATTTATTGAAAGAAAGAAAGTTTCTGTTTGGAAGAGAGACAGAAGGGGTCCTGAATGGGTTGCCCTGCTTATTTCTTTCTAACCAATTTGGAGAACTAAAGATCAGATATGTCATTAAAATTAGTGATAATGAACATATGATTTTTAGTGTATGACTTTTTTTTTTCCGGCACCAGGGATTGAACTCACAACCTCGCGCCTGCCAGGGCAGGTGCTTAAGGCACTGAGCCAAACTCCCGGCCCTGATTTTTTTGAGGCAGGGTCGCATTATGTAGCTCAGGCCGGCCTTGCGCTCGCGTTGTAGCCCAAGCCGGCCTCGAACTCACAACGCTCCGCCTACCTCAGCCTCAAGTTACAACTCTTATATGACTATTCACTCTAAAATTTTAAACACTTAGATATTTATAAAGTTTCTAAGTGGTAATAATTTTAAATTATTTTAATTCCAGATAGTTTTATAGCCTAATTAATAAAAACCAATCAACTATAAAATATATTGCATTCTGATACAATTATATGAGGGAAATTAATTAAAAATGCAGATCCATTAATAAAAAGAAACAATAACTTTGCTGTTCTAAAAGAGTTTATTTCATTGAATAATTTGCTTGAATCTTCATGTTTAGAAATTTTTAAAAGAAGAACCATGTTAGGTTATTAGTCTAAATGTCCTCAAAAGTCTCACATGTTTAAAAAGCAAGTGGATCATGGAAGTATTGTAATAATCAGCAGATTCATCCATTGATGGAAATGTGCTGTTAGGAGTTGGGTCACTGCTAGAAGTCACTGTGGTGTGACCTGGAAAGGTCTACTCTTTTTCAGCTTCTCTTCTCTCCTGCTTCCTGTCTGCCACGGATTTAGAAGCTTTCCCCTGCCATGTTTCTCTGTCATGTGTTTCTGCTTGGGAGTCAGCTGACCATGGACTAAATCATTCGAAACATGAGCCAAAACAAGCCTCTCCTCCTTTAAATTGCAAGTATCTAGTATTTTATCCCAGTGATAGGAAAGCAACTAATACAGATCATAACATAAACATTTTGTTTTTAAATTTTGTTATGCTCAATATGGCAAAAATTACATTACTTAAAATTAAGAAAATATGTTTAAATGTACAATGATCATACATCTTTTAACAAACCTACTGGCAGGCAATGAGGGAAAATTTGCATACTTTAACACAGAAAAGGATAATAACATTTGGTTTGCATCTTCAAATGTCTTCACCAGTGACATAATGTGTGAAATTGAATATGCTATGTAAGATACTATGATGACTATAAAAACCACATTTTTAATTATAATGGATATATTATGTTGTATATGATATTGAATGATACTATCTGCAAGGAAGTAATCAATTTAAACAACTGGGCAACAATAAGCAAATCTTGACTCTAGTCACTTTTACATTTAAGCTGGTTTCATGACAGATCTTACTAAGCTAAATCACCTGTATTTCAAAACCAATTTCATTCACATTTTCTCTCAGGTAAATCTAGGTTTAAAATTATCACCACTAACTACATACCAAATATATACATGTATATATATCTGTATATATATATATATATATATATATATATATCAGGAATTGAACTTAGGACCTTGCACTTGCGAGGCAGGTACTTACATCACTGAACTGTATCTCCAGCCCCAATTTTATATATTTGGAACTGGTACTATGTATTAAAAAATAAGATATTTGGATCACATGAAATTTAAAGTCTTTTTCAGATATAATACCTTATGAGTTAAGAAATGTAGACTTTAAAGTAATTTTCAATAAAATGAGAAAAGATTGCAGAGATAAAAATCTTCAGCTAGAATTAAAATAGAGTTTCTCCAAGTCCTGGCCTAGCCTTCATGTCAATAGATTCAATTATATGAATATTTTATTTAGTGCACCAAAAAGTATGCCACAGGATAGCAGACAGAATATTAGCCACTAGGTGGTCCCTGGATATACAAGTGAAATATTTTAACTTTAACTTGTAACCACCATTAGTTTCATGTTACATCAGTTCTTTTAATTAATTTTTCCCCCAGAACTTGGGGCTTAATTTTTATTCTTTAGCAATATAGCTGTATGTTTATTTGCTTTCATTTTATTGAAATTTTACTGTCTATAATTCTATTAGTGTATTTCTGAAGACTACCAGATCCCAATCACTGTTATGTTATGTTCTCATCAATTTCAATTTCAATTTTAGAATAAAATTAAAATCAACATGATTGCTTTTTAAAGATATGTGTGGATTATGGGTTTCATTCTCCTTCTTCAATAAACTATAAAACAAAATGGTACAACATTATTCCTGCAAACATGTATTCTCCCTTAGCCGTTCTGCAGTTCTTAATCTAGTCAGTGTCAGAGTATTTAATATGACCCATTTTTCATAAAGAATAGTAGTCCCATTTACAGTGCTGAGATTGATAGCATGGTATACCATCAATCCCAAAAGCTCTGACGCGAGCCATGGACTTCTACCAAAAGATTCCATTCTGGGCTATCAATCTCACTGCTCCCCACTGTCTTAGAGCCCTAAATCAGACTGCTTGATATCTCTCCAGTTCTGTATTCCTGCATCAGCAGTCTGCCTAAGCATGACCATCACTCACTAGCACTGTTAACTACGCTTGCTACAAACACCAAGTCACTTTTCTCATCCTAAATTCTAGTGAGAAATTCCTGCTTCATTTCCTCTCTTATGAATTCCTAGACAAGAAGAGCCTATTATGTCACCTGGATTTTGAATAATTGGAAATGTAATGACATTATTGTTTTACTGGGTTTTTTTGTTTGTTTGTTTGTTTGTAATGGTACATGAACATAGCAGGTAGCAAATGCTGAAACAATTTTATGACAAAAAGCAAAGATTATAAAGATTCATCAAGAAACATATTTCTTTTTCTATCTAGAAAGAATAGTATTCCATGCTAACATTGCTATGTGTACCTACCCATAAAATGCAGAAGACCAATTTTCTAATTCATCTTACAAATGGATATCATTATAAAAGCCAATGAATTTATGTTAGAGATCTCCTCAGTTAAGGTAGTGTCATAGGCAGAGTTTAAACCAGTAAAGCAAGCTCTTCCAGTATCATATGGGAAATATATCCCACCCTATCCATTTCTCTATCTTTGCAAATCACTTTTACCTCAATTCCGTTAAGAGCCAGCTCTGTTTCCATTGTGGTGGCCCAAGGATATTCCATGACTGCAAACTGTAATCCTTCCATACACATGGAAGGAGAATAGAACTGGAAGCTATGTTACCACAGAAATCATTTTGAAATTTATTGTTAATAAATACAAAGCAATTAGTTCTACTTCTTGTACCTGCAGATTGTGCAGTAAATTGTTACTTTTATTAGAGTAAGGACTTTTCAATCAGTGCTTCTTTCTGGGCCTCAATAATACAGCTCCATCAATGTACTAAAAACATCGCTACTCCTTTTCTTTAATGTACATATATTTATTGTTCCCACCACTTCCACTGGAGTGTAAACTCCTGGAGAGAGAGGAGATGCTTGAAAATGATTAGTTACTAAATGAGTAAATGTAGAATGAATAAATGAATGGGAGAATAAATGAGTGAGTGAAGTACTTGGGTTTTCCAAAATTCTTCCAGTTCAATTTTTTTTAGTACTCTAAATAATGTAAGTGGAGAATGGAAGTATTGGGAGAATTTCCATTTCAAATCATCACAGCTTGAAAGCTAGTTCAGACTCTAAGTCCAGTATTCTTTTTTGGTCCTTCTCTTCCCATAAAATTAACTGGAGTGTAAGTGAACTGCGTGGCTGTGTTCTCATCTGGGGTTTGCAGCAAAGAATCTCTGCTCATTTCAGCACTGGAGGCAATGTGTCTGCTCATGCATCAAGCAAGCAGACCACAAAATCCTCAGGCAGTGGCTGCGTTGGTACTGATGGGGAGCATTGGTCCAGGCATCATGAAGCACTTTCACTAAGAGTCTAAATATGTCATTGGTGTTGTTCTAGATAGACATAAGGGAAAGGAATGTGGGAGGCACAAAATGGTTCAAGATCAAGAATGAGTTAATCCTCTCATCCATGAAATGCTTGCCCTAGGCAAAGTGAGTGATTCGTCAATACCAAAATAAGTCTTGTACTTTGTTTTCTTATTTCTCATGCTAGTGTCTCTGCTTTTTTATTCATTTAAGTTCCACCTTTCTTTATAGTTAAAACGAGTTTCCCTTTATCTACTGTGAGCCACTCCAGTACACACTATACCTCTCTTTTCTGATCTCAGACTGTTTACTCTTCCATTTGATACTTAAGCTTGTACTTAAGTGTATAATTTTCTACATTTTAAGCTTTTAATTCTGATGTTTATATGCAGCTTTGCATGTTTCTATGATTTATCCCTTCAACCCTAGTGAACTGTCTTGAAGAAAAGTGATCATATCTCAAACCTATTTGAATCATGCATACAAGACAGTAACCATTAAAAATCTAAGTATAGACCACTCATTTCAGTGGTAAGGACAAGGAGATTCATTTTATTTTTCTCAGTGATTCAAGTTTTTCTATGTACTGCCAAAGTGAGTACAATAATTCAAGTTTGTAAGTTGTACAAACTATACCTATATTTTAAAATCTTCCAAAGACCTTTACATTTACAAGCTAATTATACTCCTATACCTTTTCTTTAAATTAGCACAAAGAAAGAATTTATACCATAATATTATGATTCTATCCTTAATAAGAGGACTACAATTAGATTCAGATCTCCTTATTACTGTTACTTCACTCCTCTTTACAACCCAATACATCGAATTCAGTTTTCCAGCATGTGTTTGAACACACTTTCACCACAAAAAAGTGAACTGTTACATGAAAAAGCTTTATTACCTCATAGTCTCTCTACACCTGATCACTAAATGTCAGAAGCTTCCCTCCAAAGAAAGAAATGATTGAAAATTCCTGAAAACACTCCTTTAATTCAGTATATAGTTGGGTTACAGGAAAGCTCTGATATTCTTAGTGCACTTGCTATTTGCTCAGAAGCACTAGGAAAAAGATCACATAAGCTCCAGAGTTCATAGCCTCATATTTGGCTCTGTAATATATAGAAGAGAATAGAAAACACAAATTCAATTTCATCTGTACCTCTGAAAGATTAAAACAAAAAACAAATCCAAACCCAAAAGATTTTTTTAATACAGCAGAGGTTTCTTCCCTGCCTGATCTACATAGATTGAATTTACTTAGCGAACACATGGACTCATCTATCAGAAATGTAGTTATTCATATATTCATCTAGAAATCAGTATTCATGCAAAATAAGTGTATTCTACTTTAATTGTGCACCAGCTGTGACGATAAAGCAAACTATGTGAACCTTACAATTGACTCTCTGCCACAGACAGAAATGAGAATATAAACTTCCAAAGTGCAGTTCACTCGGGTCATCATTTAAGAGCTCATGTCTTGTCCAATACTTCAGAGAAAATTATAGTACGGTTATAATGCCATTAATTACATCATATCTTATGCACATTCAAAGAAAAATATCATTTCTCTTTATCTATATCATATCCTCCCTTGGTGAAAACTGCTTATTTTCTGCATTGAAGGAAAATAGCAAAGCTAATTGCTTACCTAGATGATATTTTATTTCTGTAGCCAAAGCATTAACATGTGTAACAATGAAAGTGAAGAAGAGTAAAGTGTAGAAATAAACTCTTGATTCTCTTTATAGGTTCTAAAACAAGGCTTTTAAAAACTGTTAATACATGTAAGTTAAAGTATAGAAAGGTCACAAAACTTTAAAAACAAAGTATTACTTAACTGGAAAAGTTAAAAAATAATCTCCACAATATTCGATGACATAAATTCACTCACATTTCATTCAATTAAGTGTATGTCCCTTATTATGGCAATACATTTTTAAAATGTAGTAGGAATTAATATTTTGACATTGAGCTAAAGACCTTATGAAAAATTAATGCCAAGTTAGGAGAGTCAGGATTCTCTACTTTCAGAAGTATTCAGGCAAAGTTTTCATTATATTGATTACTGAGATTTATAATTTTATTTGCATATTTTTTCATGCCCCAACAGGTGAATATGCCAAAATTTAATTCGGAAAGATGAATCTTACATAGTTAGTTTTGTTCCTTTATGTTTAGTGAATGAAGCCCATCAAATCTGTGAAAGTAACCCCATATGTCTCCTTGTTTCTTGTTAATAAATACAAAGTTTTTAAAGAATTTAAATTTAATGGACTATCAACTCACAAAGTCTTACTCTGATGACATTTGGGTGCAAACAGAGAAGATGCCTGTCTCGCAAGCTGCCATCAGGATGAAACACTGCATGTGTGGGTCAGAAAGTCTGGGTCTTGTTCTGTCTCTTTAGCATAGAAAATCTTGCATTGAGACAAATCAATTAATTATGGCTCCTCTATGTAATGGTAAGAGTAATGGCTTCCTTGTTTAACTTAAGTGTTGTTAAGAATCAAATAAATTATATAACATTCAATAAAAATGTGAGACATTATCTTGTACAAAATATAAAATCAATTCCTCTATCATATCAAAATGAAATTGTTGAAAACATTGATCAATACATTAGCCAAAATTGTTTCTATCTACAAAGCACTATGTGGCGAGGTTCCGAAAAATGTCTCCATGTCTTCACACAGATTATGGCAACAATGTCTGTCCCACACTACACCCCTGAGCTGTTTGCTGTACTTTCTACTTGTTTCTCTTTTTTGCATGGACCATTTTAATTTTTATAGCCTCAGTGAAGGGCTGCTGAGGGAACTGACTCTCCTGTTGCCCCATAATAGCTTTTCGTGACTGACACATACTGGAACATTCTTTCTTTCTTGCTGATGGAGAATGGCTGAGAAACTCACTTGTGAAATGTGTCCACATGGGTGGAAGTGTTCTTGGTCTGTCCTTATGCATACTTGACATGCAAATCAAATAACAAGAGCTGGGTAGGCCATTGGCCACCTGATTGGCTGTGGGACATACAAATAGATTTAAGGAACAGAGAGCATCACAGAGATCTGCTATTAATAAAATGTGATATTTCCAGTGACTGCTATTAAGCATGTCTTGCAGATCACTCACTGCCCTCATAAAATTGTATGTTATGAAGTATTTTAAAATTCTATGATGTACTGACAGGACAGATTAAAAGTCACATTCTCTGAAAAACATTTTCTAATATTCTAAAATCAGTGCATTCATTAATGTCTAAAGGGTATTCGACCATTTGATAGAATTAATCATTGATGTCAGGTCTGTTATTTTTGTAAAGGTTAGAGGATATGGATAGGTAGACGAAACCTATTGAGGTCATAGGTCAGAAAGAAATAAGTCCACAAGTTGACAAGTAGTCACTACACTGAACCCCAGTAAAGTCTGATTAGGGTAAGTGTTAGCAGTAGACTAAGAGGTAGAAATAGACTCTAAAATGGAAGAGATTGTGGATGTTGAGGAGAAAAAAGATATGGACACAGCAGAACAAAAGGAATAAATGTAAACAAAAGAAAAAGAATGCTACATTGTTTAAGAAACACCTACACACTCATGCACACACAGAGAAAGAAAAATAGTAAAAGAAGCTACCATTTTAGTAATGTTTCTTTGCTGCTATTGTTCAGGAAATCTTTTTCTGCGATTCTGATTGCTTTCCCTTCAAGTCTAACTTCCTCACAATGTCATCCATCTTTTCCTTAAAATTGGAGAACTATCCAGTATCCGAATATTCATTTCTAAGGTATTTTCTTTTACTTAACTTGACTTTTCCTTGTGCTTTAGTGGCTATGGTTCAGTGAATCTCTTCTGTCTACATTAAAAACAGTTTCTGTCACCACAAATGCGCTTATGGAATTGACAGAGTTCCTTTGGTGGCCATCTGCATGGCTTTTGAATGCTGCTACCTCAGGCAAGAGCCACCTTCTGGTTACTCCGGATGAGTCATGAAGAGAGGAGCATAGTTGGTGTGCAGTGGGATAACTGGTCACATTTAAAGGGTTTCATTTTATTTCTGCTTTGCTACTACCTGATGACTTCAAGTAGGACCTTGAATACTTCTTTTTGATCTCATATATATTTTGCAGGCTGTGAGGAGAATCTTGTATTCCCTGGAATTCCCAATGCACTTCTCTATATACCACAATTTATCCAACAAAAATATTTCATTACTAGAGAATAATAAGGATCAGGGAGAAAATGTATGTTCACAATACTGTGTAGCAGGGTCATATGCTTGAAATATTAACTCATGTAGAAGTTTTCTCCTTCCCTACAGTTCACTATAAAGAGAAAGAGAAAAAGCATACAGTTTAATCTTCCCTGTGTTTGTTTCTGAAAGAATTTGCCAGTTGAAAAGGTTATGTTCAGATTCTCTGAGCTGAGCTTTAAAATTAAGGGAGAGTTGAGTGGATGAGGAACATACAGGGAAAAACATTTAAAGGGCTTTTATCAATGAATAGGAAAGGCCAAAGCTAATATGGCAGAAGTAAGTAAGTGGTTGGGCTATTTCCCTGAGAAGGGTTCTGTTCGTGGAAGTCAGGCAGGGCAGCACACTAAAGAACAATATGCAAGCAACTGTTGCTGCTAGTAGCAGCGGAATCTCTGTGTGCTGCGCATGTTTCCATGCAGGTGAGTGCCTTGCTTTCCCTACACTGGAGCTGCAGCAGATATCCTTCCCATTTGGCCTGGAGCAGACCCTCCTTGTTTGCCTCCAAGGAGCTCCACAACCCGAGTAGGGACCATCAGCTGTGATAATAAGCACTCACACTCCAAGAATCCCATCTGGCTTCTCGCAGACCACTTTTGCCACCACCCACATATTCATTCACACAGACTCTTAGACACTGTTGAGAAAGGTCACTCAGAAAGCAGTGAAGTACTTTGAACAGAAGGAATTAGGAGGGCCTCAGAAGCATGAAGGTAACTGACTTACTCCCCGCTTTCTGTGTGAGGACTGGTCATAAACAAATTTTCAAACCTAATTTGCCTGAAAGTAGATCATAAAATCCTCATTCCAGAGAGTTCCTGCCCCTATACCCAAGAGAAAAGAATGCTACACAGAGATGCCAAGGACAAATCTGGACAGGTTAACACTAGATCGGTTCTTTTTTTTGTCCAAGTACATTTCTACAATTTTGGCTATTTTTCACTGAACTTCAGCATGAAAATATTTTTCCAGAAGTCTTTGGGTTGTTTGTGAAGGTTCTATGTCACATAAAACTTTGACAAAAGTAACTTTGTTGTTTCCTTTTTCTCCTGTTAAACTCTTTGTTAGAGGAATGTCAGTCATGACTCATAATGGAGAGAAAAGGGTTCAACACCTAGACAGCATTCCATAAGAGACATGAGTGTGAGAAAAGTAGAGATGGGGCCAAGGACCTTCACTGGTTGACTCTGGGGGTGGTCAAGGAATAAAATCTGTTCCTGACTCCTCTACATTGTCCAACACAGTGATTGTGCACTTACCCAGGACACTATAAATTTGGACTAAGTTTCTCTAGTCTAACCCAGGTATTTAGCTTTTGAGCAACTCAATTAAGCTCAGATAAACGGACAAGAGAAGGATATGGAGATCCTAGAAATAATTTTATTTTGAAATACTGACTTGTGAGGTAATTTGTACATATACACACATGCACATGTGCACTCACTAGAACAGACAGTCATTCCTTACACTCATTCTATGCAGGACCCAGTCACTCTGACAGTCCAGTTTTTCATGCAGTACTGTGGGATAAAACTAATACCTGATACACAGAAGACATGTACAAATAATTATTTCAATTAGTGTTTATTGAGTCTACAAAATCCAAAGCCTTGTCCTGACTTTGGAGACTGACAGATCGACGTATTAGATGCAGCCCTTGTTTTTAATGAAACTTGGAATTGGACAAGAATGAAAGGCAAAATGCAGCATGATACTTGACAAGATAGCTAATCTAATGCATGAATGGAAAAATGAGACATGTAAACACATACAATAGTCGCCCCAATCCAAGATTGTATTTTCTACAGTGTTAGTTATCTGAGGGCAACCGAGGGTCCAAAAATATTAAATAAAATTTTCAGAAATAATTCATAAATGTTAAATTTCAGAAATAATCACAGGTACCATTTTGGGTAGCATGAAGAAATCTCATACCATTACATTCCATTTCAACCCCACAGCAAGAGCAGGAAACATTTCTTTCTTCAGTATATTGGCTCTGTAAACACTACTTGCTCATCATTCCCTTAAGAGACAGGTTAATTATCAGAATGAATGCTGCTGTGTTACTGTGTTGTTTAAGCAACCTTATTCTACTTAATAATGACCTCAGAGCAAAATAGTAATTGATGGAAACCATTTTGAAGTGGTGCTGAGCAGGTTTTGGTATTAAACAATTGACTTTTCTGTAACTGAGTCTATCCTATGACTAGGTGATTTGCCCAGAGAGGTAGTGGCTGGCATGCAGAAAGTAGAATTCTCCATGCCAACAGTTACAGTGGAGACCTGTATGGTCTATGAAACTGTGATGCCACTGAAGGCAAGATAAAACCACAGCTGAGTACACTAACTCACTCAGAATTCAAAGGGCCTAAATGCCAACCTTAGAGATAAGACAGTTTTCTTAGCAAGATTTACTTCTTGGAATGTCTTTGTTCTAACTTCTCAAGACCTTGCACATTTTTGCATGCCTTTTGCCTCACATGAACTCTCCATTTTCCTACACACCACTGACATGTTAAGGAACAATAAGTACTGACAGCCCAGTGAAACCTTTGTCTTAGTTTCAAGAGAGCTTTTATCTTCCTGGATCCCCACAAACTATGTTGTATTGTCTCTTTAATTTATCCTTCACTGTTCATTTGTCCAGGGGTTTGGGAGACTGCAGTTTCCAATAAGTAACAACCCTGCAGTTTTGATACGCCAAAGAGAAGCCACAAAGTACTTTTTCTATAAATGAAAAGTAAAAATTTGCAACGCTATGAGGAAAGAAAAGCATATCCTGAGACTGCTGTGCTCTATGGTAAGAATAAAACATTGTATGTATAGGACTTGATACTATCTTCAGTTTTAGGTAATGAAATGTGTCCCCTGCCAAAAAGGGGGGACCACTAAGTAACAAGGTGAGCCATTAAAATATGCAGAGAAACTGTGACAATGCAAATTATTTAAAGATTAACTACCCATGGGATAAAGAGGGCATGGAGAAAATAAATGACTTTTTAAATTCAAATCTTTTTAGGGAAGAGTAGACTGAATTATCACAAAGGTGGACGGAGTGAATCAAAATACTTTAAGAAAGAGATAGGGAGGAGTATATTGTTAAATGCTTCCTAAACCTGAAAAAACAGGGCCATATTTGGACAGTTCTTACAGCTGGAGAGTTCTCTAGGTGTCTAATTTCTTTTATGTGCTTACTGAGGGAACCAGTGAGCACAGAAGCTTTAGGATGAAGGCCTCCTGGAATGAGTATGAGGTTAGAGACCTGAACTACCTACTGGGTATCCCCAGATGTGCCCAAAGCATGAGACACTGGATTGTGGAAGATTCCCTTTAATGGCAGCACTGGATAGTAGAGAGAGCAGGTGGCAAGGATGCTTCCACTATGAACTAAAGAGCTGGCTACTTCCTGAGTTTTAAGCATTGTAGAACACCCTCAATTCCTGTATGACACAGATTGGTTCCTGAGTTAAGGAACACCCCGTGAATCCAGCATACAATTGAAGAGATTCTTCATTCAGTTCACTAGGTAGATTGCAAGCTGACATTTTTCATTCCATAAAAGTGGACTGGAATCAAAAATTTAGCTGGTAAAACTTCAAGGAAAACAGATAGTTGGAAGCTCAGAGGAAACCTTCTTGATGCAGAGTGATTTAAAAGTGTGATAGCTCTTATTACCGATATTAAAACTAAATTCCACTGCAAACTAAAAAGATAAGGCATTTGTGATAAGGGCAATTCAAAACGTTAGGATAACTTGAACTTGATAATGAAAGATAGAACATAAAAGATTCTTTACATTCTCCACAAGCTAAGCATCTGGTAATTGTTAAAGTAAGTCATTGATATAGGGCAATTCCTACAAAAACTAACACTTATTACTCACTATTCTATCAAAGCCAGTTCAACTCTTCTCCGTGATGAAGAAAACCAAAGAAAAGAAGATAGGATCTTACAATAATAAGTCTTCACACTGCAATTTAGCACCAATTTAGCAATTCCATTAGGAAGCACATCCAGCTCATTAAAAATAGCAAGCTAACCTGTCTATAAATTGCCTCATGATAATCAAATATTGGCAAAATAACTAGATAGGAAATATAGTGCCTGTCTGAAATATTAGCATTTAATCATAAAATAGCCAGTTTTTCTAAAATGTCATGCATTTTACTATATACTAATATTTTTTAAATTGAATGAAAAATGTTTCTTTTTAATTTTGAACTGGCATTTTCTTTATTCAGTTTCAAAAACACATTTAAAAGTTACTGTCTCCACCAGTGTTGATTCAATTTCTATAGAAATTGGACTTAACCAATTAAGTAGAGTCCTTCGACAAATTTGGATTTCTAGATAGACAACCTTTCAAGTACCAAGCACAGGCCAAGATAGCTATTTCTTTCTATAAAATGAAGCCAGGGAGGGACATTAATGCAGACAACAAAGAGGCCTAGGTCAAAATCTCCAACAGCACTCTGATTTGGCAAAATTTTTCCTAACTTTGGAGATGGCCTACTTCATTTTTGAAGTATGTATTGCATAATGTTAAGAAGTTAATTGAATTAAAACCTAGATTTATATAATTTCCACTCACTCATCCTAGTTTGGCCTTTAAAGTAAAACAAAACTTCTGCCACTTCCATCTCAGATCATTGTAAACATTTGAAGTGCATAACATAGTTTTTATTAGCCTTCTTGCCCCCAGTTATTTTAGCTACTTACTAGTGCCTCATGGTTTCTGGATTCTTTTTACTTTTTATATAAACTAAAGGGCTATGTGGCATGCTTGTGCACAAAATTATGGATTTTATAGTTTTTATGTCATAGAAGAAAAGGTAAGTGCATGAAATCACTTTTGATATACCCAAACTGAGCTTCGTTCTTGACTATTTTGATAGAAATCTCCTCTTCTGAAGTGAAAGTGATACCCATTTTCTCACAAGACTTAAAATGTTATCAGCGGTCATAAAAAGGCTCTTTTATATGCTAGAAGTGCTTATTAGCAGACCTGTTTCCTATAATTCAAAATTATCTATGGAAACAAACATCTTCACTATAAATATCCAGTGAGTCAACTGATTTACCCAGAATTTCTGTGAATTCATTAAACAAGTATTTACTGAATGCTAACAGAGAGTCAGGCCTGGTACAAGGTATAGTGATAGTGAACAAGGACAACTTCAGACTTTGACTTAATACTTTCCTCAGAAAGGACCCATTGATTGAATAAACATATATGGTATTAACTGTGATGTGATGGATAAAATCTACCAGGCACCATCAGAAAACAGAGTAGGCACTTATGTTCCAACCAAGAAGCGCAGGATGATATTAGAGTAACTAATCCAAGTAAGATGTAATAGTGGACGTGAGCCAGTGCTATCTGGAGAAATGCAACTTGTCAAAGGTGATCCCTCGAATTCAACCTCGAGTGATTGATTAGACTCTGGTGCCTCTGACTGTGAATTGAACCCAGGAGGAAAAACAAGAGAGGGAAGGAAGAAAAGGAGTTTGATTGAGGCTATCTTGATTTGAAATGCTGTCAAAACATCCGATAGGCCTGAATGCAAGAGTGTTGGACTTGTAGATGGTAATTGAAATAAAAACTCCACTTTTATTATCCTTTGTAGATGGCACTGGCAAGAGGAATACAGTGTGTGAGCTTGGAATGTACAACCACTTTCCACCACCTCACTGCCTCCCCTGCTGTAACAATCACTACCAATAAGGCTAAAACCTAGTCAGTCCCTAATAGAGTTTGGAATATTTGCAGATTTCTATAGCCCAAGAGGAAGTACTCCCCACAATAACCCCTGACTGAATGTGGAGTTCCCTTCAGCTACTCAGAGTGCTTAGGAATATTTGTCCAACCAACTAGCTTACAGTAAACTACCTCTGGCAAATTTTTCCTTGAAATTGGAAATGTAAATCTACTACTGCTTTCTCATTTGAAACTCACTTTCCTGAGATTCTTTTTCAGGAAGCACCTCTATCCCATTTCTTTACTCCCTGGATTGGAAACTAAGAAGAAAAGAACAACAGAGCAGAAATGAATCCTAGAGTTTACGTTTGTCACAGATGAAGAAACTCAACCAATGAAATATTTAAACAATGTTGAAAGTCTGTTCCTCCTCTTATCCTAAACCTATTTGTTTTTTGTTCCATTTTAAAATATTTTTAAAGTGAGAATGGAACACACTGATCAAATTAATAACACATTATCTGCATTCCAGCTTTTTAAAAAGAAATCTAATATATTGAAGTAGAAGACATAATGTTCTTGACCTCTCTGCTTCCTGGTACTGCTGCTTGGAAGGTAATAATACAATTTTACTCAAGATAGTGTCTTAAGTCCTCACCGAAATTGTCAGATTGGTCAGTGAGATGAATTTCTTAAATTAGTGAGTGGAGGTAAATTGTTGATCCTTTTTGAAGAACATCTATTTGTTTCCTTATTATAAAGAAATTCAAATACTGTCTGGCTCAACTTCCAATTCAGTGGATTACTCTTAGAGCAAAACTCTCTAGAAAGCCTTTATTCATTCTGGGGGCATAGGTTTAAGAAAGGTTTTGTCATCATTATCATCTTATCCACTGGTAAAGAATGAAATATTATTAATAAAAACAACCTACAAACTTGGTTCTGCTTACTCTTTGGGGTTTTAAATCAAAATCAATGTGACTTTTTAAAGTAAACCCTGGGTAGTTTAAAATGCTGAATGTGCATGAATAATGCATGTGTACAAAGCCTGCAGCCTCAGGTGTATTGTTAGTAAATCAAATGCCATAAATATAAATCCATTCTAATAGCTTATTTGAGGTGACAGGGGCTGCTGCCCCATGTAGCACAGTGTTGACACAGTGAATAAGAAAATCATTGTTTGCATTAAGCGATGTTGGTATGTGTAGTTGTTTGAAGTGGTCCAGTGATTATGCTGTTAATAGAAGCTGAAGTAATGGTGATGGAAAACTCCTCTAAATCGTTTAATGATTTGGTCATATACTTTCTGTTGGATACCAACCTTGTACAAGTTCCCACTTGGGGACTCACAAATGCAGAAGACTAGATTCTGTCCCTCTATTAAATCATAATCCACCATGTAATATGCATGCCTAATTACAACAACACATAACAAAAGAGCAGTGAGCAATGCTATATGCTCTATTCAAATCGACCTGCTTTATTATTGTCTTGCAAAATGACCTGCTTTATTATTATCTGATATTTTCCAAAAATCATTCAAGATGAAGTTCTGCTTTACATAACAATATACTGGCAACAGAATGTGAGAACTAAACATTGATCTGTCCACATTTGTCTTCTCAGGGTTATGAGAACTACATCTGAGTTTGTTAAAAGATATTTTGCCATAATAGCAACTCTAAATATGTATGTGCACATATATTCATATTCAATGTATGATGCCTAATATATACAAAATGTATATTAATATTATAACCATATGTAACATAAAGCATGTTTATATCTCACACATTTTTGTATATGCTCGTGTGAAATTTATATATACCCTGATATATGCAATTTATAGATTATTTTCAGAACAGTCATCATATTGTACAGTATTGTACAGAACCAACTATCTTTAGATCTAAGTAAAATGCATTATCTTAGGCATTCTGGGAATGATAGCTATGAGTAATAGAACTTCCGTAATTCCTCAAAAGGTAGTTTCACCCAGGGTAAGAAATATATATTACCAAACAATCATGGTCTCTGAAACACATGTAAAAGTAATTAGCCTATGGAATTCAGCTTTTTATAATATAGGGAACAGAAGGCAGTCACCTTCTATCTCATTCAAAATAGACTAAAAAGAAATTTAATTTGTAGCTGGGGAGGCAAGAGATGAGATAGCCTTGGCAGAATGAGCTCTGAGACTTGGTATGAGTCTTTTTATAGCAGAAATTTATTAAACTCAATCACCTCTGTGGACTATCTCTTTGCCAAGATCAATCCCTATTCCGATATTTCCCCATGGACTACACAAATGATTACAGAAAAAACTTTCACTCTGTCACTGTAAAAACTGTAGATCTGTTTCATATTTTGTCCATGTAGTAAGCTGTCCTGGAGGGGACACGAGGCTGTGGGAAAATGCAGAGAATCAAATTGATTTCTTAGACCATGACAGAGAGGCCACCTTCAGAGGGATCACAAGGTGAGAACAAAGCCCTGACTCCTCCTCACGAGAGATCACAAGGCTGGTGGATCTGAATGACACTTGCACAACTACAGCAGTATATGTAAAGAGAATATATCTTCTTTAATATGATTCATTACACATTAGGTCTGTATAATTCTTTCTCTCTAAAGTCTCAAAGCAGCTTTTTCTTTTCCTTTTTCATTTTATCATCACTGAATTTTTCTTAGGTAAATACAGACAGATAAGGCATTCTTTTGTTGTACAGGTAGGACAAGATAGGCCAGAATAATAATACAATGTTGTTAAGAAATAAACCATCTTTCAAGTTCATGACAATGATCCAGAGTCTACCAATTTTTGGATTCCCATACTTGAGAAACTTGAGCTCAATCTCTGATCTCCCATCTCCTCCCAGTCTCAATTTTTGTTTGAATAACTCTCTCTAGACAGCAGCAGACAGAACTTCTTGCTGTCATCCTCTCTTTACATACATCTGAGGACAGCCAACCAAATTTCCCTATATATTCTGACCAGTTGGTTTCAGTTAATCAAGGGCCTACGCCTGTCATATTAATATAAGTGGTAGACTTTTCTGGTAAATAATACCTGGTGTATGTTCAAAAGTCATTTGATGCCAATCTACTAAAATCCATCCCCTTAACTCGGCAAACAAAATTATATAAATTACACTCTATTCGTCTTTATTGAAAGAACTACTTTAAAATTTTGAGCAAAGACTTTTCCTATGCCATTTGGTTTATATTCCCTTCATTCAAGATTCTTTTCTTTTAAATTCAACTCAAAATGTAGAGTTGTTTGCTATGATAGTTCGCATAAGTTAGGTTTCACATTTATTCCGTCATAGAATCTAAGAAATTTGTGTAGGCTTTCCATTGGTCTTCTTTTAGAATTCAGCTTTAAAAAGCTCCAAATTAAGCATAAGAAGAGTTGTTAAATTATTTTAATTCTCTAAAGAAAAAATAGCATGAGTTAAATTTCCATGCATATGTAATAAATATGTATATATCTACATATATATTTTATATATTATGTATATATATTTATATATTTTCAGATACAATTAACCACAAATTTTGATGTGGTAGGCATCACACACTAAAGTGTGCCAGGCACATTCTTCTCAATATAACTTCTAAGTATATGTACTTATTGAGATTTGGTTTCTAATCTGAGTTAGTGTTTCATGTAAGCAACTACTTGGTTTGGCCTGATTCTTTTATTTTATACATAACATACCTCCACACCTGTGAGAAACAGGCCTCATGGCTAACACTCCCTTGAAAGAAAGTGGCCTATTTTGTCTGTCTCTCTGGCTACTAAAACCTGATTACACTTCTCAACTGCGTCCTTTCTAGAAAATAATTTTCATAAAAATGGTGATCATTCATTAATTTTGATGACAACTTTATGAAAGACTATTATTGGTCCCATTTTACATTTAAAGAAACAAAACAAACTAATCTGATCCTAGGCAAGTATATCCAGACCCTTCCATATGTCCGCTGAGCTCTATTATTTTTATAATTTCTTTTTCTTTCTGTCACTATATCAGACCTGAGGAGTAGGTGGCTAATAACCTAGAATTAACACAAAAGATTTTGCATGTTCCCACCATAAAGAGGTGATAAATGTTTGATATGGTGGATAGACCAATAAAGTCTGGTCTGATCATAACATTCACATGCATATATTAAAATATCACAGTACACTTCCATAAATATGTACAATTAGTATATGTCAATTAAAAACAAATATAAGAAATAATACTCATTGAGATTACATAACTCAACTCTACAATAGAGATGTATGTAATTGCTTTCACAGGTATTCTAAGCATAAAGGGTTATAGAAAAATTCAAATACTATATAGTGAGAAGGCAGTCTTTGGAGTTACTAATCCTGCTTTTAAAAATAGTTCCAGTTCCTTTGGATACTTGCTTACCCTATCCATGCCCCTCTCTATTCCTCTTATCTTTCTCTCACATCACGTAAAGTCAGCAATGGCTATAGTCTCTGTGCTTTGAGTTTGCCTGATAATTTCCTTAACACATATTGATTCTCTATGATCTTTTGCTCCATTATCCCATCTGACTGCCATTTTCATCTCATTTCCATATTTGCATATCTGATGCCTGTTTCTGATTCTCCTTACTCTGGCAACATTTTCAGTCCTTTCATGTGTCTATGACGCTTGAAACCCCTAATCCATCTTGATTCTGCACATTTTGTAGATCTGAGCATTCCCTGTAACTTTGACAATGAGACTACCATAGCCTTACTGTTACAGAATTGCTGAACTGGCCACTTGCTGAATTTCTCTGCCACAGAGTGAATCTTTGGGTTGAAGGAAACAATCTATTCTCTGAGAAGCGTTGGCACATGATTTCATAATTTCTTTGTGGAGATCGTGTTTGCCTCCCACAAGACTGAAAAATCTTTGAGTAGAGCAGCCATGCTTTCTTTATTTCACCCTTGATTAGCACAGTGCCTGGCAGGTTTTGGTGTGTGATGAAAAGCTCTCTGAACTGAAAGAAAATTTATCTTTTTAATCTGCAAGGTGACTGATACAGAGGAAAGATTGAATGGGAAAAACTAGGATAAGGTTCAGGAGTAAACCAAACAGACACGTTAAATGCAAGATTGGTTTGGGGATATAGCTCAATGGTAGAACACTAGTCTAGAATATGCAAGACCCTAGTTCTATCTCCAGAACCACAAGAAAAAAACGAATTAAATTGCAAGACTAGCTGTTCAAGGAAAACAACTATGAGGAAAAGTTCATTATTAGAGGTAAAATGAACACTTAAAAACGATAATAATACAACTTAAGTGCAGGACAAACTAATTGTTTACTGGTGCAGTTCAACTAAGGTGATAAGGAAGCCATAAAACTGTGTTCAAAGATATATTGAGGCCAATGACAGGGTGTGTAACTAGTGAACACCCCATCATTTCCTAAACAAATATGGCCCAGAAAATACTATAAATGCATTCAAAAAAGAGTAATGTCTCATAGGAGATTAAACTCCTCCTTGGGGAAATGAAATTAATGCATGATAAACTATTAGGAAATCATAGAAAGCAGTATCCAATAAACTGCTAAATTATGTATTATGGATTAACTGCTTCACTTACTTATTTACTGGATAATAATGAGAAATGTTTGTGTTTCCCTGAGTCGGGTACACAGAAAAAACAATTTGAGAGTGAAAACCATTCCCATAGCAACACTGTTAATAGCAGTTGAGCCTATTAAAGGGAAATGATGGCAGCTGCAGCTGCCGAGAGAGAGCCATTCGATAGGTCCAGATGGATTTGGCTGGATATGCTACAGAGTATGTCTCAGTCACCATAAACATCTGAAGAGTTAAGGAATTGCCCAATACTGGAGGCTTTTGCTCTTTACTCAAACCATTCCTGCACAATTTTATTGATCACATGTATTTGCAACCCCTCACAAACTGACAATTTAACCTTAAAACAATACCTTAAATCAGTCAATTGTCTTACAAACACCAGATCCAAACTACCACATATAGGTTGTTTTCAATAATGATAATTCGGGAGCTGGTGATCAATCTCAACTCAAAAAATTTGCCCAAGTCATTTCTGAACCAATTTTCCCTGATGCCTCACTTTGGAAAACTACCTGTGAACTGTTGTGTTGTGGTGAATCTAAATATATGTTTCAATCCAGCTACAGGGCTGTGTTAAGTCACTGCTCAGCAGGACACTGCATGTGCGTTGAATGTTAATATGATGAAATACTGGTTGTAGGAAATGAATTTTAAAGGGTCTACATTTCTAAATCAGAAGGAGCCATTTTTACTGCTCTAAATGTTCCTCCAGATAACAGTCTATGGGATTCCAGAACTAAAATGACAAACAGCTCCACTTTGGGCTTCTATATACTGAATTGTGATTTATAGAATGATCCTTCTTTTTGTAAGAAAAGAAAGTAGATCTAGTCTTACAGTTTGCCACCACAAACTTTTGCTCTTACAGTAATGCACTTGTTGTTTGGGGGGAATCAAGGAGGAAAAAATGAATTAAATAGGCTCCTTGCCATTACGTTTCCCCACTGATTCTATCACCAAAAGATGAAAAGGTTTCAAAGCTCAGCTATACCACCAACCTCCCATCAGGAGTAGACATGCTTTGAATGTTTCTTAATCTCTTCTTTTAACCTCTTGTTCAAAAGGCCAGGCAAATAAATTGAAGGAAACTTTGGGAAGAGTATTAAGAAAGTATTCATTAAAGTTCACTCAATAAAGAAATTATAATGACATATTTATGGAGACCTAATTCCTGCTATAAATTTTAAAAAATAATTCAGCTGAGAGATTTGCTACCATCCAAGTCAACAAACAGATTATGAAGCTAAGAGTAAAGTGCAAAGTTAAATGAAATGATTGTATTAGTCAGACTTCTCTTATGTCTCACATCTGCAGTTTAAAGAAGTTTATAACGACTCATAGTTTCAGAGGTTTCAGTCCATGGTGGACTCCGAGGCAGACATCATAGTGGAAAGACATATCAGAAGAATTATTCAGGTCATGGCAGCTAAGAGAGAGAAAGACCTCGAGAGGAAAGGGCAAGGGACTTTATTGTTCCTGAGGTCACACACCCATGACCCACTCAGACACATCCAGAGTGTGCCTTACTAATCTAGGTGTCTTTCAGAAGAATTAAATTGGCAGTCATGATTATCCATCATGATTATTCAAAACATGTTTGAGCCTTGTAAACAGTTCTGGATAACATACAGTACTAATTTCTACATCACACAGACTTACGGGTTGTTATTAGATAAAAGAATGGCAGCAAAAGAGACTCATATTCAAGTATACAACAGAGTACAAGTATCTTTTTTCTGTTGTTTTTGCTTATGAAGTATGATTAACATACAATAAATGTATAGATCTAACAAACACACAGATTTTAAATTCCAGAAGTGATATCTTGACAATTTTTACACTCATGTAATTATCACTCAAATCATGGTATACAATATTTAAATAACTAGAAAGTTCTATTTTTCCTTTTGCAATGTAATCTGCCCTTCAAGGAACAATGTCTGTCTATATACAAGTCCTAAATTTGTCCTTTGTCAAAGACAGGAAATGTAATTATTTTCTTCCAGATTGTAGTTTGTTTATTGATTCATTTCTTTTAAATTGTCTTTCAAAAAATGTTTAATTTTGGTAACATTCAAACATTTGGACTTCAATTTCTTTTCTTTCATGCCCTTATGTCTCATTTTTAAAATCTTTACCTGCAACTAGGTCGTGAAGTTTGCTTCCTGTGTTTATACCTAAAAATATTAGGGTCATCTTTATATTTATTTCTAAAAACCACTGCAACCTTTGCATGTCATGTAAGACAAAAAATTGAAGTTCAGTTTTTAGACTATAAATACCAAGTTGTGCAAGAAACTTTGAAAAGACTTTGCTCTACCCGCTAAATTATCTTGTTACCTTTGCCAAAAATTAATTGAAAACATATGAGTAAGTGAAAATATGGACTCTCTTTAGTTCCATTATTTGTTGAAACAATAACCATAATACCATAATGTCCTGACTATCCAAGTTAGAAGTCTTGTAAATAGCTAGTGTAAGTCTTCCAAATTTGTTGTTCTTTTAATAATATTTTGACTATTCTAGATCCTCTGCATTTCTATGTATATTTCAAATTATTTAATAAATTTCTCTGAGTAGATTTTGAGTAGGTCCACATGGAATTTATATATATAAATCTTATAAATTGTATATCACTCATTAAGTTTATTTCCTAGAATTTGATGTATTTTAATACAAATGAGAAAGCTTTTAAATTTCATTTTTAATTTTTATTTGCTGGCTTATAACCTATATATAGTATATTTTGTGATCTCACTAAATACATTTACTACTTTTAGTATATTTTTATAAATTTCTTAGGATTTTCTGTGTAAATGGTCATGTTCTATAAATAAAGACACCTGTAAGTTTTGTTCAATGTTAAGTCACTTCTTTTTCAATGAACTGCGTTGCATTTCCAGCACATTAATAAAAGTAGCATTCCCTAAATGGAATTTTTAGTTTTATAACTAAAATCAGAACAATTATAATTACTAATGCTCAAACTTTCTCTGTAATTCATAAGGCTGCTAACATTTTATTTAAGTGTCTGTTTCCATACATATTTGCAAAAGCTGGATGTTGTTATTATTTAACACTTTTGTTAATCTGATGAATTATAAATAGACCTATAAGGCTTTAAATGTGGGGCAAAACATGAACTTTAAAAATATAATTTTAGTACTATATCATAAATATTAAAAAATTAATGATTTTTCTAATTATTACCAACATAATAAAAATAGTAAATGGAAAATTGAATGCCTAGTCTTTTAATTGCTTAAAAATACACTGATGAGCAAACACAGAACCTATGGAAAGAAATTTTATATATGAACAAATATAAAATATTATTAAGTAGACGATGCAATCACACTATGAATTTTAATTTTGTTTGTTTGCTTAAGAAACTAGCTAGATAGTTACTTTAAAATTTAGAACACAGACTAAAGCTTTGAGAACAACAGTAGTAATAAAGAGGCTTGCCTTCCACCTAATAGAAATTGCTTTTAAGCCACAACCACAGCTTGATAGTGATACTACTCAGGTGATCAAAAAATGCAACCCACTATTAGGTGGGATAAGCAAAGTTGTCATTTTATTTCAATGTTTTTTATTTGTTTGTCTGTTGTTTTTGTTGTTGGTGGTGGTGTTGGTGGTGGTGGATTTTTTGAGGCAGGGTCTCACTATGGAGTCCAGGCTCTCCTTGAACTCATGGCAATTCTCCTGCATCAGTCTCCCGAATGCTAGGATTACAGGAGTGTACCAACATGCCGAGGTGGGATTTTATAACAATAATGCTGCATATTATGTCTATTGATATGAAAAAAAAAACTAGCTTACTCTTTCTTAGGCAAAAACACATTTAGTACAATTGATAATACACATATTAAAAGCAAGAAGTTGTTTATAGAAGAACAAACTTTGGATAAGAAAATTTAAACTGGAAATTTCAGAAGCCATAAAGGAAATAAATATATTATAAATTGTAATATATTTTAATTTAATAAATATTTAATGCTGAAGAATAAATCTTACAAATTTCATTTTAAATGTTAATATATACATACAACAAAGGTAAAATTAGGAAGAATACTGGCAACATGGATTAAAAATGAGTTTTTGTAGTAAAAATAAAAATCCTATATAGATATGACAGAAAACATTTAATAGAAAAATAGGTAATAGGTTTAAATAGGTGATTTACTGAAATAGAAATTCAATGGACAGTCATATTGAGAGATGACAGATACAATTTTTATTTAAGGAAAACCATTTTTCATAATTGTTCATTACTCATAACTTTCTCCATGATAATAGAAGTAATCTACCCTGTTTATTGTATATAATTAAATGCTCCATCATATCTATCCTTGTAGGCTTCCAAGAAGGGTGCTCAGTAAATATCCGATTAATTGAACTCAATTTCAAGAAAGTAATTTCCATCTTTTATATGCTACACTTCTGACCGTAAGAAATTCACTCCATGGAATATATAAGGAATAGAATATATAATTTTATTAGTGGTGTCTTAGAGATATGAAGTCTTTAATACTTTTCTCAAGCAATATATTTCGACTGACCAATTCTTGAGAAATGTGTTATTAATAGAATTGTCACACTTGGAAGATCAGGAAAGTTGGCGAAGAGTGTTGAAGGAGAAAAGAAAGTACAGAATTAAAATCGTGGATATTATTGGCATATGGGTTTGCACCTCTTCACTGAATTCAAAGGACACTCCATTCTCCTGGAGAGTTATTTGTAACTCTGGATGGCCAGATAATTGCCTGCTAAATAGTGAATGAAAATTGTCAGGCGGTGACTGAAAATGCAAACCATTTATATTCCTCAGGAGAATTTACAAAGTGGTTCTACAACTCAAAGTAGTTTAAAGGAAAGTGGATTGACTGGTCACTGAAGAGAGATGCAACTGATAAAGGTTGATTGGAATTTCTTGTCATATTAGCCACTTAATGATGTATTTAAATTATCCTGAAGGCTCTTTCATTATACCTTAATGTCCAGAATTTAACTTTTTTTTCAGTTCGAAAGTCCTAGATGAATTTTTAAATTTAAAAATGAATAATTCAAATATAGAATGGAGAGCACTGCTTAGAGCTAGATGTAGAGAAGGATAATAAGGTCGACCTAATGCTGGAGAAGTCAGCAAACGTATGCCTTTTCTCAAAGTCACTTTTGGGTTCTCATAGATACAGTTCTTACAATTAAAGTTAGCACTTGTTTTGGGAACACAGGATACCTATACCCTTTGTATATCCATCCAAAAATCTAATGTTAAAAACTGCTTAGCACATGCTCAAAGATAAATGTGCAGGTGTTTTTATTATAGATTGTTCACAATAGCAAAATACTGAAGACAAAGTAAATTTCTAGCAATTAGGGCAAAGTTAAATTGATTAGGTTCATTCCAAGCAACTAATTGCACACTACAGATAGAAAAATAAGGTGGGAAATTGTGCATATATGTGAATATGAATACATAAGGATATTAAGTGAAACAGTGAATCATAGAATAATATATATATATTAGTGTATATATTCTTTAAAAATTCTTTACATAGGCATTTGGAAGTTGGAGGAACAGATTCTAATTCAAAATAGCTAAAATAGTTGATATTTGCAAGGAACACAGGACATGGGTTGAAGGAGGTAAGAGGGGATTTATCATTTTATGCTGTAGTTTGGAGGGATTTTAGAAGAAGCACATTATCTTGTAAGAAAAGTTCTAAAAATAATTTATCGATGTTTGTTGTTGCTAGGTCACTTGAGGCTCAGTGTTGTAACTCATACAATTTGTGGAATGCACGCTCCAAAAATGAAATCTTGAGATTGCCCCCAAAAATGCGGATTAAAATTTTACTCATTTTTGTTCAATACTCCACAAATCATTAAACATATAAAGTACTATACTTCTTAGTCTTTATTAATAGCTATTTAACACTAGAGAACATGTTACCAATTTATTTAAAGTCATATTTTAGAGCAACTTTTAAATAACCTCTCTTACTTTGCTTGCTTATTAACTATTTCTGTGTTTGCCACCCTATTTATAATTTTAAAAATCTTATCCCTGTAGCTTCTATCCTACACAGTTTGGAGCCACAGTTGCTAGCACCTTGAAGGAATTATGTTTGTGATACCAGATTTTCCAAGCTGCCACTGACTTGCCTCTCCACAGAGGCTCTTCTCACTTAGTGACTTTCTTTTTCCCTCCAGGTAAAGCAGAAGAGCTGGAAAACATGTGTTGGGTTGTATACCGTGCTGTTTCTGAGTCAGCAGCAGCAGCACCTGAGAACATGTTAGAATCCGAAACTGGGGGATGGATCAAGTTCTCTCTGTCAACACGTTTGTCAGGTGACTGCTGTGGATCCCAGCCTGAAAATACCAGTTATGCACCATGACTAGCTCCCTTCTATAAAGAAATTGATCCTTTCTGACTTAGTGTCTTTTTGTTTTTCTCCTTTTTATCAATTCATTGTTTTGAAACTTGAAGCTACATGTAAAACAATACTATGCTCCTCAAATTGACTGTTCTGTCGTTTTCAGGCCCTAAGAACCTGCACTGTATAAACTCGAGGTGTTTTCTTGAATAGCTTGTATCCTTAATGAGTAGCAGTAAAAATATGAAATTTTTTCAAAGGACATTTATTCAGAAACCTGCTGGTATTTATGCCTAAGCATTGAATAATTAATAATACATATTGTATTTTCTAAATGCATAGTTAACAATACAGATCTCATTTTGTATACTGAGAGGAAAATTAAATTCTCAAGAAGTCATACAATAGAAGAGAAAACTTTCATCCTACTTTATTTGGAGATGTTACAAAAACTGAAATATTTACTCTAGATTTAACAAATTAAAGTTATCTAATCATTCTCCTTCTAAATCGAGTGATGTTCAATACAATCAAGTTAAATCAGAACCACAAAAAGCGTGATTAAATAAAATTTTTATAAATGCTCCTTTAGAAACAAGTTTTCACTATTGCTGTTTAGGTTATAATTGTTACAAAATTTTAAGAAGTAGCTGATAAGATTTGCTGTATTTAATTTCAAGTAACATATAGCCAGCAGACACCCCTGGAAATAACACCTGGAAGAAAGGAATGTTTATTCTTTAAGAGCTCAGTGGAAAGTTATTGCCCACTGAGTGGGAAAAATTTATCACTAGTTTTTCATCATTATTGTATTTCCTCTCCATGTGGAAAGAATTTAAGTAACTCTCTACTTCCTTCAGCTTACTGATTAGAAAGGAAAATAGAGATTTTTGAAGAAATCACAAAACTTTAAGAATAATTTCAGTTATAAATTTTGATGAGATAGAGATAAAAATCCCACACCTGAGTTTCTAGACTTTAGTGCAGGTAAGACTCCAACACTGAACACTAAAATTCTGATCCCAAATCTGCTTTCCCATTTGAGTTCCCAGAGACATCAGCAGACCTGGGGCAGGGCCCAGTAACTTGTACTTTCAACAAATACACTGAGAAAATTTTGACAAATGATGTAAATTCCACAGGAAAACTGACCATTATTTGATGTCTCCACTGATTCCAAGAATAAAAAACTGCAAGATTATTAATAGGTGATGAATCTGAAATGTGACACCAAGATTTTCTAAAAAATGTTTTCATCTGAACATTAGTTCTGGAATGTACTGGGAGGGGTGTTCCAAAAACAAAAGGTTATGTGAATAAATATGTTACGAAAATTCTGTATTGCAAATCCTGCCTTGGGAAACTTGTTTCACCAAATCTATTAACACATGAGAGTCCTTCAAAAAATACCTGAATTAAAATTCTTTTTTGTATGTTTTGCTTGATAATGAAGTAGCTCTTTGTAAGAGAAATAATTTTTACTTCTAGCAACATTTCCTCAGGAAAATACACTTGTTTTGAATAGGTTACATTAAACCATAAAATTTAATATTATTTCCTGTTGCAGATAGGAAAAAAAAATACAGCATTGAGAAATAGCAGGGAGGAAGAACAGTTTTGGGCTCAGATCCAAATTAGAAAGTTTCTCTATTCTACCTGCCAAAAAAAGAAGCTGAATAAATTCTCCCCACTCCACTACTTTGGCACACCACAAAATATAAAACAGAGGGCACTCAAATAAGAGAGCAAAGTTGATGCTTCAAAGTGTCTCACTGGTGCTCTCCTACATTTCTTGGAGGCAACTGTATTCTCCTCTAAGACTTCCAGGCATTGGCAATATATTGTCTCACTCTGGACTTGCTTCTCCTTAACCCAAGGTTTCAAATGTCCCTCTATGAATCATTACTAGAACTCCATCAGTCTCTCATGTCACCCTTTTGGATGGAAGTCAAAACTGCGCTTTTCCACCAGTTGACCCTAATCAGGTTTATAGATTCCCCTAGCCTTTATTTCCTTTGAGAAGTTCTGAAAGAAATTCTGAACACAGATTTCTAACCATTGGCATCTTTACTGTAGGAAAGTTTCAAACTCCCCCTTTAAAGTTCAGTAATTGAAGTTCCTCTTTCAAACTTGAACATAGTAGGTAGCACTTTGCTTCCTGTTGGGTGGGTGGATGGCAGAACTTAAGGCACAGAACATGCTCTATTTGCCAGATAAAACACAGAACATTTAGTTGAATTTGAATTTCAAGGACAAAAATAATTTTTAGGTAAGTATGTTCCAAGAACTTCAGGCATAATTAAATCAAAAAATTCTTTGTTTGTCCATAGTGTGTCTCCTCTGACATCAAACAGTTCTCTAGCTCTCCAGACGCCAATCATTTGTTCCACAATTGAGTTGACTCAGAGTTAGCCGAGGGCCCCAAACCTAGCGACTGAGGACTATAAGATGCTCCTTCAGATGCTCAGATACCAGCTGAAAATCCTGGGTTTCTGGCTGACTGGCTATAAATTGCAGGCTCTTGTGAATCCCCTTCAGGTTTGAAAATTCGCTGGAAAGGCTCACAGAACCCAACAAAACAATTTTCTTACTATTACCAGTCCCTTATAAAAGATACCACTCAAGAATTGCTAGATGAAAGAGATGTATAGGGCAAGGTATGGAGACAGGAGTTCACAGAGCTTCCATCTTTCCTTCAGTGTGCTCCCATCCAAGCATCTCAGTGTGATCATCAACCCAGGGCTTATCACTTCAAGAGATTTTATGAAGTTTAATCTCCGTGCTCCCTTCTCCCCTTCAAGAAGATTCACAGTGAGGTTGAAAGTTCCAACCTTCAGGCACTTTTCTGGTGACCACCTCACTCTGACACCACCAATGGTCCCATTCTACTTTACTTCATTTGCACAAACTCAACTATAATCAAAAGGGGTTCATTATGAATAGCAAAGACATTCTTAACCCTTGGAAAAATCAAGAGTTGCAAGAGTTCTGTGCTAGAAACAAAAGACGAAGATCAAACATATCTTTCATACTATACTCTGAAATTCAAATGTTACTGGGAACATTGTATTTTTATTTGCTACGTCTGATAACTCTCTACCCGAGTAACTTTTCCTCAAATCTTTTCCTGTGGTGTCCACTCTCCAACTTTTTTATCCTCTAACAGTGGGTAATCGGTTATGGGAGGTACAAAACTGTTTCTCAGGATTTCTTCACTCAGTTTGAGCATCTTAGTGTGAAATTTCTAATAGTTCGTATTCCGGAACATCAGTTGAAACAACTTACCAACTGGTCGTACTATTAGCAGCAGGCATTTTCTTGAATACTGGAAATGGTAAATCCTTATAGGAATATTCTTGATTTTTTAAGAGAACTTTGAGCATTCACACATCAAACCTAAAATGGTCATCAAACTATTTTCTGACATAAAGAATTAGTATCCCGCCAGGCGTGGTGGCGCATGCCTTTAATCCCAGCACTCAGGAGGCTGAGGTAGGCAGAGCATTGTGAGTTCGAGGCCCGGCTTGGGCTACAACACCAGCGCAATATTGGCCTGAGCTACATAGTGCAACCCTGCCTCAAAAAGCTAGGGTTGGGAGTTTGGCTCACTGGCTTAAGCGCTTGTCTGTCAGGCGCGAGGTTGTGAGTTCGATCTCCTGTGCCGCAAAAAAAAAAAGAATTGGTATCCAAGTAGTAAAGTTTTGCATAAGGAGAGCAAAGTCACACAAAGAAGTAAAGCAGTATACATTAAAATGGGGAAAAAATGATTATGAAACATATAGAAGTAGCAGGTTTGCTCAGCCAGCTGTTTCTACCATTTCCCAAAGGATAAAATTAGTATAAGAACAAGAACTGAACACTTACAATTTTTGTATAACTTTTGTAAATTTTGTTTTTGTTAGCTGGTCAGCAGGTACTTTAGGGCAATCACCTGTACCTGTGGTAGTGGAGGGGGGTGCTGCTGCCCCTTGGAATGCTCCGTACTATTCCTTCACATTGTTCTTTTGTTTCAGATAAGACCTTCCAGAGAAACCCAGAAGGCAGCCAAAAGGACTGAGTCACCTGACTTATTATTTTAGGAGACCTATCATGAACTTTGTTCATTATATACTCATTTAATGCTAAATTCGCCACCTAGGAGGTGTTCCTACCTGACATGCTTTGAGCATGTAAAGGGTGATCTCAAATTGAACGTGCTCAGGAATGCACCCATCTCTGCATGTGAGGACCGGTCTCCCCCGCAGGAATACGTAAGTTCCTTGCTTCCTTTGTTTAGGGACATATTGCTGTAGGAATTATCTCCAGTGCTTCCCTTACATGTACAAGTAATAAAGCTCTCTTCGACCCCTTACCTCGTTTGTGCTATTGGTCTTTTATTCACCAGGGTTAATACCACTATTTCCAGTGACATTACCATTGTGAATGGTCTTTTACGTCTAATAAATACTTTCTGCTGCTTTTAAACAGAATCTAGTTAGGCAGTTTAAGCAGGTATTATTACAGATCCCTACCTGGACCATGCAGGCTAATCTACATCTCACCTATAGTATGATCAGGGACCTTTTTGGTGAAATAGACAAGACAAAAAAAAAAAAAAAAACCAAATGGAGCTGCTTATACTAAATTAACTAGATCTAAGAGTGTTAATAACCAAATTTCCCAAACCAAAAGGTCCAGTTTCAATAAGTATGATAATTGTTTCCTCTGCTTTAATGTTATAAAGAAAAGTAATCTAAAGTAAGCTGATACCAACCACTCAGTTTTTTTCCTATGGTTTTGTCTCACTGTCCCCTTGTAAGGAAAATGACTTTAAAATGCTCAGTGTGTTCTTTGTTTTCTGCTTTTGAAGCCTTCTTTGTCCATGAAACCAACCAGCTCAATGAAACACTTATTCCAGTGTGGAATGAAATGTTGCCCAATTGCACAATTGAAAATAAAGCCAAATAAGGTTTTTAAAACTAAATTCCTTGTGATTTTGTCTTTGATGGTGAGTTTTAGAAAATATTTAAAGACTTGAGTTACTAAATTGAAATAATATAACTTGGAACAGACTCTCAGAAAGGATCTGACACAAAGAAAGAATCCTAAGTATGATGGAAAACAAGATTCTCTGAGGGATTATAAAGAGATTGTGACCTACACACACAGGCACTTAATATGCTTGCCGGTGTCTGGAGTGATGGTTTCCTAGGAGTACAATTGCTTGTACTTTCTGAGGGTAAATGCGTGTGAAATTTTACTAAATGTTGCCAGAATCTCCTCCATAGCCATAGAAATGTATGAATGCCTGTTTTCCTATTTTCACAACAGAGCATAGATAAAAGCTTAGATTTTTGACTCTCCCATGGACAAAAAAGTAATAACACAGTGGGGTTTTAATTTGTGTATCTGATTATGTGTGAAGTTGAGCATTTTTAAGGGAAGTTTACATTTTCTTTCTTTTTCTGCCCATTTTAAAATCAAGTATAAACTTAATTCAATTTTAGGAAGGACTTTTTATATTAGGGATAATAACCCATTGCTTATAAGTTGAAATATTTCCTAATCTGTTGCTTGTCAGCTAAATTGGATATTTTGAATTATATGCAGAAAAAATTTCCCCATTTCATAATTTTAAAGTAAATTATCCTTGTATATCTATGGTTTTCTTGTTTGCACTGAGATCCTTGATCCTATAGATAGTATCTTGGTCTTTGTTGTAAAGAATTAATTGACTTTATCTTTTCCTGTGATATTCCACAATATTGATTGTTCTCTATTGATTCAGTGTATCTCCTTTATAATATACTATGTATTTATGTATTCCTGGATCTGTTTACAGATTTTATTATCTGGTTCCATTGATCTAGAAAGTATTATACATGAATGTCACACTTTTAATTATAATTATAGTATTGAATGTTCTAATATATCAGAAGTTGAGCATCCCTCCCACACAGATACCAGGCTTCCTGCTTCATTGATATTTGTCTTTCAGGAAATTCTCCGGCTATTTATGCTTATTTTTCCTTGTGAACTTAGTAATCAAACATTCTAGTTCCAAGAAAAAAAAAATTAACTTGGGATTGTAAAAATAACACAAAATAATTTTGGAAAAATGGGAACTCTAATAACAAGTTTCACAACAAAATATATGTTATGCTTTCCTAGTTGTTCAATCCAGTTTTATATATTTATGCTACATTTATTTATATTTTTCAATTTTAAGTGGATTATTCCCTTTGCTTATGCCTTCTAATTTTGGTTTACATATGCAAAGCTTACCTATATGAAGTTTCAGATTTTTGAATGCATAGTTGCCATTTTACCGAATTAGCATATTACTTACAGTGATTATTCTTCAATTTTCTTGACTTTTCCACATATTCCTTATTGAAATCCTGTCTCAAAATGAAGAGAATTAGCTCAGTGGTAGACTGCCCATACATTCAATCCACAGTACTACCACCACCAAAAAAATTGTTAAAAAGCCACCCAAAAAATCCATTACATTTTTCTGGATTACATGATAGTCCATCATGACCATTTTGTCATTCTCTAGTGCCTCAAAATTTAACCCAGAAATGCCATGACAATATTGTTTTTATCTAAGTTTCACTGAAGAAGCAGCAACTACTAACCTTATAGAGTTATTATTATCATAAAACATACAAACTGAAGAAAAAGAGAAAATAAATAGTAACAAAAACTCCAAAACACCCAAAATACTAGCAGTGCCAATTGAATAATTAGTTGTGTGGGAAAAATAATGAATTCAATAAATAACTGGCTAACCAATTCAAAGACTGGAGAACAGATTGGAGAGACAGACCGATGACACATAGAGGAAGGGAGGGAGGGAGAGAGAGAGAGTGAGAGAGAGAGAATATGAGTATATAAATGAGTATATAAATGCCTTACAATGGAAATCATAATAGGGGAAATAATTACAAACAAAGAGAAAAATAAAAGCCATAAATTAGGAACTACTTCATTTTGTTTTAGTTTTTGCAAATGAAGATGTGAATAAAATAGATGATGCAGAAGTTCTTTGATAAAACTTACATTAACAGAAATTATCTATATGAATGAGAAGCATAAAATTTTAATTTTGCTCAAGCTTGGTTGAAATATTAATTGAAATCAAAAGACAGGAGTCATAATTTTATTACATAAAAAAATCTTTGAGTAGGAAAGAAATTTCTTAACTCAGTTGCTGTACAGAATACAAAATCTAAGATACTCTTTGTCTTTTATTAGAAATATTATAAACCTGTTATGATAAAGATATAAAATCAAAAGCAACTACAGAGAAAATACGAGCATGCACATAAAAATAGAGTGAAATTCTATTTAAGTTCTATTTCTATATATTCTGTAGCTTCGCATCATAAGATTGAGTAAATGCCTGAGTAACCTTATAAGAGCAAAGTCCTTATTCTGCCTTTTAACTGTAAATAATTTATCACCATCTATTTAGGATATGATCCTTAAACTAGTATGTACAATTACAATAAAATCTGACTTCCTTTCTTCATAATAAGTTAGTTTGCATACAATGGATTTGTGAAGTTTTATTTCATCTCCTGCAGTGGGAATAATGGTGATTCCTCAAAAACATACACAGATTCGGAAACTTCAGAGTGTGACTTTGGTTTGTAAAAGGGTTTTTGCACATGTAATTTGGTTAAAGAATTTGAAATGAGATCACCTTGTCTGAGTGGGCCCTAAATTCAAAACAAGGCTCCTTATAAGAAACTGGAAGATGAAGGGACCAAACTTCTCCTGGAGCATTTAGACATAGCAGAACCTTGCCATTCTGGACTTGATTTCAGACTTCTGGACTCTGGAATTATAAAAAAATGGATTGCTATTGTGTTAAGTTCATATTAATGCCATGAAGATTACTCAGTAGTCTACAAACTCACTTTACTTTGTAACTCTCTAATGTAGGTGCAGTTAGAAATTTGATTTCCAGTGAAAAACCATTACAATAATTTTGCTTGAATATCTAAACAGAGAGATATTAGAAAAAGTAAATTTATTCTAGCACACAACTATAAAGTTTGTATCTCTGACAAGTAAAACAAATCAAAAACATAAATCAATCAGGGATGAAACAGGGAATGTTACTGAAGTTTTTTCTTACTCATCTGCCTGTTACCACAATGTAAGGTTCAGAAAATTTAACATTTATAATGTTAAGCTCATTGAGCAATAGCTGATTCTACAATTGAATTATTTAATATAGATAGAAAAAACATTTTTAATTATAAAAATATCCAAGCATATAACAATAGTAAAAATGATAATAATATATCAATACATACTCTTATAAATGCTGATAAAAGTTTTAGAGAATATAAAATTAGTACATTAATGGGGTAAACTTTGTTTAAATTATCTTCAATGTAGACTGCTTTAATGAACATAAATGTAGAAAGTCAACATTACAAAGTCAGAGGAGTAATAAAAATAGTGAGTTCCAGTGCAGATAAAATTTGAACATCTTACAATAAATTTTTAAAGCCTAGATAAACGGTAATGACAGCATCATATGTTATAATAACCTATTGTGGAAATTTCCACTTAAGTTAACACCTCAAAATATTCTCTAGTTTTATCCAATGTGATCAAATGATACAAAAATGAGAAGTGTTAATATTTGAAAGGATGAGTGAAAAATATATACTAATAAAAAGTAAAAGCTGAAAAAGTAAATAAGAAATGATTGAAACATGATTACTCCGTTCATTACACAGAACATTAAAATAGTCACTAATCTTCAAAAACACTAATGGTTTTCTTATTTAAAAACTGTATGTAGTAAAGAAAAGAGTTCATCATGAACAGCAATAAAGCAGTTAAAGTGCATGGACTTCCACTACTTTTCAACTCACTTTACTTTGTAACTCTCCATATAGGTGTTACACAAATTTTTTTTTAATCTGTTTTCTTTTTATTAGTTAAGTTTATTGGTATGTTTTAGCTGCATATAATGATCATATTCATTATAGGGTATTTGTCCCTGTACATGATATAACTTGATTCTTTTTTTTTCCCATTCCCTTACCCTCCCCAGAAAGAAAACATAAAAATATTTTCCTTAAATTTCTTTATAGAGATATATTTGAGGTTTGAGTGGCATTTAAAGCACAGAAATCACACATAAAAAGAAATTAAGATGTATTATGTACTTATAGTGAATTTCCAACAAGGAATGCAAACATTATGCATTACACACATGTACCAACATTGAATAAACAAACAAACAAACAAATAAATAAATAAATAAATAAATAAACTGACTGTGGGAGCAAATGCAATGAACTCTTGTTTCAGCCTGGAGCTACTGGGGAGTAACACTAAACAAATGAAAATACACTCCATGCCATGTGTACAATTTTGAGTTTCCTGTAGCTACATTAAAAAGTTTCAAAAATGCAAAAAAAGAAATTATATACATATATTTATTACAAAGTTTATGTGGACTTACTAATATTTACTTAAGCCTCCTGTAATCATGGATGGGGCTGAGTCTGGCATTCGTGATTGGCTTGTTGTCTGGCCTGGGATTGGTGATGTGAGTGCTGCACTTGCCCAGGGGTGGAACCAACATACAGTTTGAGGGTGGGAAGAAGGTATGTTTACCCTCTTTCACCAGTTTTCCTTGCTGTTTGGCAGTTGCCATGAATGGCTACGCCACCACACCACCCTGCCTTGCGGCTAGCTGAATATGGATTGAAACCTCCAAGAACTGTAAGAAATAAACCTTTCCTTCCCTAATTTTGGGCATCAGGTGTTCTGTCTCAGCAATGAGTGGAAAGTAACTAAGACAGCTAGTAATTATGTTTTATGGCACTGTTGGTGAATCTATGGTATGCATGCCACAGCAGGCTGCTTGCATCATTGAAAGCTCTAAAAAGTTTGCTATCACTGCTCTATGGTAATGGAGAAATATATACATATATAAAAATATTATATTTATATATTATTATATTACTTGTTATATATGACACAATATATTACATGTAATATTATACATTGCATCAGCATACTATATATATCAAGAAATGAATATATATTTGAATATCCTTAGCAAGAGCATTCTTAGACAAAACATCCAGGCAATCCAAATGTCTATCAATTTCTGAATAAATAAACAAATCATCATACATCCATGCAATGGAATATCAGTCAAAAATAAAAGTGAGCAGACTATTAATACAAGCCATAGCATAACATTTAATAAATGTTGAGATACTTGGGACAATTTCTTGCTAGAATTTAGGTACATTGAAGAGTGTAAAGTTAAAGAGGTGTTATGAGTTTACTTTAAAAAGTAATTGTCTTGATTGTTTTTCTTGTTGCTGGGACAAAATACCTGACACCCAAAATTAAAGGGGGAAAGGTTTATTGAGTTCACAGTTTGTAGAGGTTTCAGTGAATTATCAGCTGGCTCCAAGACAGGGTAGCATGGAAGATAGGCATCACATAGAAGAAACAATTCACGGTAGGCTAAAGATAGTAAATTAAGCAGGCAAGGAGTAAGACAAACTTCTTTCTGTCCCTTATATTGTATCCAGGCTATGGTATTAGGGCAGTGCTAAACCAATCGATGGACTGATTTAGTAATCACCCACCCTTAATCCTAGCATTATGCCATGAGTCAACCACACATCCACCTCTAACAAAGCCCCACCTTATGACTGCATGAGTGTTTGGGGGGACATCTAGACACAAGCCGTAAGAGAAATCAAAGTATATTTTTAAGTTAAAAAAAATAAGCAATTTACCCAAGTACTTGCCGTTTTATTTCTGGATTCAGTGAACGATTACCAATATTTGGAAATATAAATATGAAGATGAAAAGATGTACAAATGAACTTCCAAGCATCCAGAACTGAGGGAAGAGATTTCATTCTTGCAGATATTTTATAAAATTCATAGCTGTCATCTGAAAAGTCCCAGAATCTGAAAGTCAGAGGAAAATCTCTGTGGTCTCTTAATTTTTTTCTGTGTTGTTTTTGTTTGTTTGACTCTAGAAGTATGTGATTTTTCTCATGTAGGAAAAGTCATCTTGTGAAAGAAAACCCCATTATAAAGCTGTTATTTGCATTAACTTGAACATAGCATTGTGCTAGGTTTACTATCAGTTGAGAAACTGATTTTAGACCATTTCCTCCAAGAGAGAAACAGATGCAGAAATCATGATGTATTTTAATTATTCTTTATATCTGATGACACAGGAGGAAAAAGGTCAAATGTAAGATTACACTCTGACATCTACATCTTCAAATCATGGGGAGTAGAGGCCTTTGGTTTTAATGGCCTTAAGTATCAAAATATATACCTAGTGTTATGTGCAATTACCTCTGACTTTATCTGAAATTTGAAGCTTAATTATTCTTTTGGTAAGTAGGTCATATAAAAAAATTTGAGCCTGTCAGCCTACGGAATGAGCACTTCTGGAATATGTACTTCAAAGCTTGCTATGCTTCATATTATCCCTGGAGGCAATTCACTACTAAATTTTACCTGAAAACACACACACACTCGCACAACACATACACACACATGAGCTAAAACCAAGAATATAATAAGAAACTGAGGGTTTACTTCAATTGGGTCAATATGTACTTAACTCAGGGTCAGAATACTCTAAAGAATCTGTTGTCAGATGGCCTGTGAAGGAGTCACTAACTCAGAACGTAGACAGATGCAGTGGTGGTGGTGGTGGTGGTGGTACGTATGTGTGTGTGTGTGTGCCTGTGTATGTGTATCAACATTTAACAAGATTCATTTCAGAAAAATAAAAGGGTGATGGAGAAAAAACAAGATGATTAAACTTCATGAAAATACATTGGATTCTTGGTTTCTCAATAAAAAATCCAGTCAAAAGCATCTATGAATATATGATGACAATAAAATGAAAAGATTAAAATAAGACAAAGAGTGCAATCATAGTGCAAGTTTTTCCCTCCCATTGCCCAGTTAAACTTGTTCTGTATGTAACTGGGCATGGCACTGCAGAGACACAGAACCAATAGTTAAACTACAGCCCTCCTTGCCCAAGGTTTTTGCTTTTGTTTTCCAGTTACCCATGATCAACTGTGGTCTGAAAATATTAATGAAGAATTCCAGAAATAAGTAATTCATAAGTTTAAAATTGTGTACTGGTCTACACAGCCTGATGAAATCTCTTTTCCACCTAGACATGAATCAAAACTTTCTCCAATACATTCACACTATATGTGCTAATTCACTTAGTAACCAGCTTGATTATTAAGTGAACCACGCAGTATCACAATGCTTCTGTTCAAGTAACCTTTATTGTCTTTGATAGTGTTTTCACAGTCCAAGACAAGTGGCATTGGCAAGCCAGAGAGAAACCATAAAGCACTTCCTTCAGGCAAAAATCTGAAAGTCCTTAACTTAAGCAAAGAAAAAGATCATATGCTAAGGTTCCTAAGAATTATGGTAAGAATAAATATTTTATCTGCAAAATTATAAAAAGGGAAAAAAATTCATGCTAGTTTTGCTGTAGCCCCTCAAACTACAGAAGTTATGACCACAGTGATAAAAGCTTAGTCATAGCTGGGCGTGGTGGCACACGCCTTTAATCCCAGCACACGGGAGGTTGAGGTAGGAGGAGCATTGTGAGTTCCAGTCTGGCTTGGGCTACAACGCGAGTGCAAGGCTGGCCTGAGCTACACAGTGCAACCCTGCCTCAAAAAAACCAGGGCTGGGAGTTTGGCTCAGTGGCTTACATGCCTATCAGGCAGATGCGAAGTTGTGAATTCAATCCCTAGTGCCGCAAAAAAAAAAAAAAAAAGCTTAGTCATTCACCTCACTTTATGTTAAGAGGATATTTTGAGAGGGACCAGAAAACAGAGAGAGAGAGAGATCATATTTTTAACTTTTATTACAGTATGTTGTTATACTGTTCTATTCTATTTTAGTTATTATTAATTTCTTAGTGTGCTTAACTTATAAATTAAACTTTATCATAGGTTTGTGTGTATAGGAAAATACATAGCACACATAGAATTCAGTATTATCCATTGTCTCAGGCATCCACTGGTGGTAGGGAATATATATGTATACGATTTGCATATGTGTACACAGAGAAAGACAGATTGACTAAAAGAAATTGGCTTAAGTGATTTTAGGCTCTGGGAAGTCCCAAATGTATAGGGCAAGCCAACAGGCTGAAATTCAAATAATGTTTGATGTTCCAGGCTTGATTCTGAAATCCACAGAGTAGGCCAAGCAGTTGAAAATTCATGCACAATTTCTTTATTGTAGTCATGGATCATGCAAGAATTCTTTCTTCTTCAGGAAATTTTAAGTATTTTTCTCTTAAGGCTGTATCTGTCAGGGTTTATTAGAGAAAAAATATAACACAAGATACATAAATGTGTAAGTAATTACAAGATTGGCTAATGACGGTGAGGCACAGAGCTGGATGAGCAAGTGTGCAGAGGGTGTTTGCACATTGGAAGCTGAAGGGTCCAGTCCAAGGTCAGGAGTTCACTGCTGTGTTCTGCGCAAGTCCGTGTCAGGAGGCTGATGGGTCTGTGATGGAAGGCTGAAGAATCTATGGTAGAAAGCTGAAGAGTACCAGGCAGAAGCAAAACAGTCTGCACTGGAAACCTGGAGACAACTTCTTCCAAGCTGAGGAGGAAGACCAGAGCTCCTCCAAAGAACCACAATCAGTTCTTCCTCATTTCCCTTGTATTGTGTGCAGTTACCCACCCTGGGAGTTGGAGTTCTTTACAACCCTCTTGGGCAGGCTGAGGATGTTTACAAAGTGAGGACCCTGGCCCCCTGCTGAGTCACTCAGTCAAACTTCTAAACTTCTCAAGTTGACACAATGAACAACATCTAAGAGAAGCAAGGGCATGTCCTCTACACACTAGGATATAGAACTGCTGAGTTACTTAGGCTTCTAAACTTCTCAAGTTGACAGAATGCATCAACCATTCAAGGCTTTGAATTGATTGCATGAGGACCGCTCACATTATAAAAAGTAACCTGCATTACTCAGTCCACGGATTTAAATGTTTGTCATATCTAAAAAAGTCCCTTCGCAGGAACTGTCTGCCCTAATGTCTGTCCAAATAATGGAATACTGTAGGCAACTTGGCACATACGTAGCTTGCAGTTCGGGTGAAGGCAATCTGCTCTTGTGGTCACTTCTACTTCTTCCAGGCTCTTGGGTGATGTTGTACTAATCAAAGACCTATCTCAAACAAACTCAAGGCTTAAAGTTTCTTGTAAAATGCAAAAACTAGGACTTCAAGTTGCAGTTCCAGGAGGAATGTGATCTCCGGGTGACCCTCACTTTGAGCTTGTGGTTCTTTGAATCACAATTTATCTGTGGTGAAATTATGCATCTCTCAGAACCCCAGCTGCTTCCAGTCCTGGGCTTTGATTTTTTTTCCCACTTGTCCCTTGAAGTTATGAAACTTCACAGTTTGGGAGAGAATTTAGGAGAAACACAACAGATCAAAAGCATCTGTCATGTTCCTTAATTTTTTTTCAAGACAGGAATAAATCAATCTAGCCTATTATTTATGAAGCTAAATTGAAGTTTTTGTATGTCCCAATATGATAGGAAGTCGTCAAACAAAACTGCTTACTTATCAAAATATAACAAAATTATTTAAAACTGATAGAAATAATTGACATTTTAAAGTAAGACTCTCCTTACATTTTGTTCTGTAGAATGACAATAACTTGGTGAAAATATAAAGCCATAGTTTGTGATCAGGTAAATGTGGAATATACAGTGATAAACATTTTCTGTTCAGTTCTCTGAACTCTGTATAGTGTCCCTGCCTATATTAAGAAGTGTCCCGGACATAGCGTAATTCAAGCATTCTGGATACCTGTAATTCAAGCAATGTAGAAGACTGAGACAGGAAGGCCAAGTTCTAGCCTAAGCTGGGCAACTTAGAAAGAGCCTGTTTTAATTAAAAAAAAAAAATTTAAGGCTGGGAATATAGCTCAGTATGAAGGCCCTGAATTCAATCCCCCAAATACCCCACCACTACCAAATGCACACACATTTTGATAAAAAAAAAAAAATACGATGAATATTAAAATTTTTAAAACTTTATTATAGTAAAATGCCATTACCATCAATTCCTCTCAAAATAACTCTCCTTTGTTTTGAACACACGTATCCCATCATTCTTACCATTTTCTGAAGCAAGCTGCAGTCTGGCTGCAGGTTCCATTTTACAAGACTTCACCAACAGAATCCAGGAAACATTTTAAGACCAATTAATTTCCTGAATAAAGTTTTGTGAAATTTAGAAATGAAAGCTGCAACTTTCCGAGGTCTTTCTTCATTGCCACTGATGCTTTGGTAGGCATGGCATACATGCCTGTATCAGTATCAGGAAAGTTTTCTGCTATTCTTATTTAGGTTATTTGACCAGTTTAAAAAAATTGATATGTACAATATTTGGAGGACCTGGGCATGTAAGTTTGTGATAATTTACTTTTTTGTTATTTTAATGCTTCCGATTTTGCCAATTTTCAGCTGTTAAATTCCACCTGATCTTAAATGACCATTTATTGCTACTTTTCTGTAAATTGTCTTTTCATACTTATTAAAAAACTAAAAAGCTAATAATAACTCTAGTGTTATATTACTGGCTCTAAACTGATTTTTTATTGGTTTTCAAGTTGACCTTTAAGTACCCTAAGAATTCTTGATTTGATATATTTTAAGAGAAATATTGACATACAGCATCTCTTAATGATTTTAATTGTCCCTATGGATTCTATTCATATTCTTGTTTTGATATTTAGTCTTCTCAGATATGTTAGTAAGACAAATATAAATTCTGGGTGGCAAAAATTATGAGTTAGCTCTGAGTTTACAGAAGGTAAATATAAGATAAAATTCAATGAAAGGTTTCATAAGTTGAATTCTAAGTATGTTTTATGAATCATTTGGATTGAAAATGTGGCCCTGCTTCACTCTATAGCTACCAGAATGAGCCCCATGACAGCGCCCTAGTGCTACCTAGCACTTTGTTAAATATTCACTATAAATTCTTGCTCTCACAGAGTTTTAATTTTAATTAGTTTACACTAGTGTTCTTTCCAGAATGAATGTCATTGTGAGGTTGCATATTGGTTTCTCAAATAATAATGAAGGTTGCTAACAAAAGACCATCCAAGCTCCCATCCTAATTTAGAACACCAAATAAATTTAACTTCCCCCTCTCACTTGCAATTATTTTCATAAATTGCATTATATCAAAAGAAAAAGAAGTTATGTTATTCATATTTCTCTTACCTAACTCTGGATTACATTTCACAATTATGATAATCAACAGGCTGTAGAAAATGGTATATTTATAGCAACATGGTAACCAACTTAATTAACTTATATCAGAGATGAACTGAAATCTCTGTGTGCTTTCTCTTGATCAGACAATTTTTGTCATGGTCTAGAAACTCAGATGGAATTACATGGCTTGATTGCTTTATAAACTGATTATTGAGCTGTCTAGATATTTATTGGTTCCTTGGGATCTATTATCCACATTTATAAAGTGCTATATCTAATTGGTAAATCTTTTCCACTTGCACTTGTAAACTGCCTAACCCTGACCCTAATTGTTATTAGCATTAACAATTTGGACTGTGAAGGATGAAACTCTTGTGCTGTATCTATCTATAGGCTTCTTGGTTCAACCAGAAAGTTGATTTTGACAAATGATGTTTAGAATCAAGCACACTTCATCCACAGATTTTGGGTTACCATGAGACAGAAGCTGCTAATATTTTAAAATCACACCAAAATCATAAACAAAAAACAAAATTGTTAAGTGGACGCTATTGACATTGTGATGCTTTATCTTTTCAACTCAATTGGCTTGAGAAATACCTATGACATTAGTAAAGCACACTGTTGGGTGTGTCCTTTTGAGTCATTGATGTGGAACTTTATCCCGTCCCTGGCTTTTTCCTCTCTGGTTCTTTCCTTGTCCTCTGGTGCCACATCTGTCTACCATGAGTTTCTGCTTCAAAGCCAGCAGAACACAGACTGCAACCTCTGAAATCAAGAGTCAAACAAAATAAACATTTTTTGAATTAAAATGTATAAGTCAGGTATTTGGTCACATCAACAGAAAGGTGCCTAATGCAGACACCTTAAGAAGATTCTTGGATTATTATACATTGTCTTAGTTACTTTTTTCTTGTTGCCAAGACAGAATACCTGACACCCAAAATTAGGGAAGGAAAGGTTTATTTCTTACAGTTCTTGGAGGTTTCAATCCATATTCAGCAGGCTGCACAGCATGGTGGCGTGGTGGGATAGCCATTCATGGTGGCTGCAAATCACAAGGCACAAACTGGCAAAAGAGAAAACATGCCTTCTTCTTGCATTTACATTGTATGTCGGCTCTACCGCTGGGTGGGTGCAGTACTCACATCGCCGATCCCAGCACTAGACAACAAACCAATCATGAACACCAGACTCAGCCACTTCCATGCCATGATTACATGAGACTTGGTGGGGCCACAGGATCATAAACTACAGCATACATTTTTTTAGAGTATAATACCTAGAGTACTTGCATGGGCCTAGTAGTTTCTTTCCAGACCACTCACAGGATCTGGGCAAGCAACCTATATCAGACTTTTTAGATTTTTCTCCAGCTTTTATATTCATTTTTCATTTTGCCAAATTTGGACTGAGTTTTCAGAGGGTAAGAATCAAGACTTCCTGCCAGAGGACCTCCACAAATACAGATACTTAAAACTGACAATTAAGTAAATGACTTTAAAAACACTGAATCATTCATTATTATAACAGTTCTACCACTTCAAAAACTACTTTGAAAAAATCAACTTTAAAATATTATGGTGAACACATACTAAGAAATTTATTAAAACTTACAAAACCATCATATTGAAGGAAGACCCACTAACTTTTTAGGGTATTAAAAGAATGCCAATACTGAGTAATCTCTATAGGACTTTGATAACAACAGGAATATTTTTGGCTGTGATGGCATGTTCTACTTCTGGTCCCGTCTTGTAGCACCTGGTAAGTCTTTAGGAGGCTTAACCGAAATATTGAAAGCAGATGGCCCTAGAAAAAAAGCCTACAAACACTCCTGTTGCAACAAGACTTCTTAACAGTCTATCAACCTGTTGATGTCGTGCTGATTTCATCACCATGAAGTAATGGCTAAGGAAAAAGAGAATCCAAATGTCCTAGGAAATACCCCAAATACATGGGCATACAGCAACAAAAATCTCCCTAGTCAATGTTATTCTTTAAGGTTCACAGTAAAACTTATCCTTGATTGACTGAATGAAGCTATCTAATGCTCAGTAAGTATTGTCACTGTGAGTGAGCTGGAGTGTAGTTATCACTCTTTTATTTTAAAAAATGTGTTCATGTCATATAATGTACATATGAGGCATGAAGAAACAATGGGGAGTGTAGACACAATCCATCCTCCTGCAATGTTTATGAAATGATCCAGTTGTGGACCCCAAGTGTGAGCTCTGGGGAAATAACTAAGGGCATCCAAGAATTTGTTGGAAATGAAGAATTTCAGGCCCCACTCCAGACCTCCTGAGTTAGAAACTTTGAACCTGCAACCTGTTTTTAAAAGCCTTCAGATAAAATGAAAACCGAGCTTTGTGAAGGTAGAAGGGAGGGGGCTTTGAATCGGGGAAAAAAGAAGAGTCAAGTTATATCATGTACAGATACAAATTCCTTATAATGAATGCGGTCATTATGTATACCTAAACTGTACCATTGAACTTAAATAAAACATAAAATAAAATAAAATAAAAGTCTTCAGATGATCTGATGCAGATGTCGCCGAAACAGAGAAAATCAAATATTGAATGAAAAATTACAGTGTTGGGAACGCTACAAGCAAGTAGTGAAACCTACTCTGGGAGTTTAAAAAGTAGTTTCTTATAGAAAACTTATTATAGGTACTGATTTTGAAGGCACCAGGTCATCGATAATTGTGAGTAGAAGTGATTTCTTCAGTTGTAATAAAACCTCCTAATTATGTTGGTCAATTTTATGTCCTATAAGTAAAGACATAGTAAATAGTCCTTCACTACAATATGACATTGTTTTTCTCAACTGTGGGTTCAAATGACCACATCCCCACAATCATACACTGTTTCAATACTTTTTACCACGAGAGAGAGGAGCTGAACCATGTCTTTGGTAGTTGTGAGACACTCTCTCAATAGGGCTCTTTCTGCTTGAGGATACGAAACCCTTGCACAGAATTCCATGTACTTTTATAGGAAGCCTGTTACTCATACTGAAATGTCATACAGCACTGTATAGCCTGGGCTTCACCATGTTTTTATTTTGAAAAGGATGATCTGGTATTAGTTGATGGAACTTGCCTTACAACTAAAATTCTGGTTCTCAACCATGGCTCTATGAAGACCTATGATGGGACTTTAAGAAAGTTTGCAAGCTAAAACTTCAATTCCAGAGCCTCAGCTGGTCTGAGAAAGAATTCAAACATTGTTATCTTTGAAACCATCTTAGGTGAAAAAAGCACTCAACTTTGCAACTAGATGTGGTCCAGGGATCAGATGTATCCTGTCACCAGTAAACCTATTAGAACTCTAGATTTCAGGTTGCATCCCAATCTGATTAAAAATCAGTATTTTTAACACGATTATGCCTTAAGTCTCAAAACGTTAGTCTGAGGGTTTCTGACTGATTTCTCTCTTCTGAGGCATCTAGACTCCTAACACGTAAAATTAGCACACATATGTATCCCAATCAGTTTGATGCACCTCAGTTATTTGTACTTTGTCCTGCAACATGCATTGTTTTTCTTTAATGCCTCATAAGAGTTCTCTAGGCATATTAAAATATTCATAGTATGATATTTCTTTGATTTAGAAGCATACAGTAACATGATTCCATGACCATTCTGGGGTGATATTAAATAGAAATTCAGAGTATTTCTTTACAAACCTCAAATGCAACTCGTAAGTCAAGGAATACTATAGCTGGTACTATGCTCCATAATATAGGTATTAAGGCTAAACTATTAATTTTGCTTACTCTTACAGTCATATTTATCTTTACAAGAACTATGTAACAAAAATATTGTCAGTTGTGTAAAGTCACACATCTAAAAAATGGCTAGCTGATCATTCAAATTGAAACACCAAATACCAATTTTTTCCACTACTCCAACTTGATTGCTTGAATTCTGAAAGTTTAGTAAATCATTACATGTATCCTGTCTTTCATATATCCTCGACTTATGTACATTCGAGTTGCAAACTTTCACAGATATGAAAGGACCTTGCATTACATAGATGTGAACAAATCATGGAAATAGCTTGCTTATCTGTTGGACATTGTCACTGGTATGATGCTGTGTGCTTACTTTACAGTGCAGTAGTGTCAGTAAGATAATGCTCAATCAGAGCCCAGGATGTTCAGAAGCAAGAGGAAAGGCATGGGGATGTGAAGGTTTGGTTTTTATTTTTATGTTTTACATTATACATTTGTGTCAAAGGCATATAAGACTCACTTGGTCAGACTTACAAATGAAATTGACTTGTGAACAGTCTCCTGGAACAGAACTTACTCGCAAATCAGGGACTTAACGGTAAATGATAATTGATTGTAACTTTTTCAAAATTGTCTCTTATCATTACAATGTCATAAAGCCCTGAAGTTGGTCCTAAAGTTTCCATTATCCAATGAAAATGTGTATTTGTGGAGTAGTCACTTTTATATGTTAGTAAACTGTAGGCAAATATGATTGTATTTGGCATATTTTTGAACTAGAAGAAAAGCACTTGTGTGCCACTGCTGGTTCTTTCCTTAGCTCAACCAAGTTAATTAGAGGTCTTGCTTGGCTGTAGGACACTGAACTTTGAGTGTCTGTATCTGTTTATAAATGTGTGACCTTAGAATTTTATCATTACTCTAAATCTGTAATATGCATGAAGGAAGTAGCAAAACTAAAGCTATAAAACAGCATTTAGTTACTGTAGTTTTCTGGTGGAAAAATGACCTTGGCTGAATCTTTCATGCACTCTTGCATTTAGTTTAGGATGCATAATTCATACAGCAATCAATTAGCTGACTGTACTGACTGCAACAAGAAGGATTATTTCATATAAATCATTGTTGGTTAAATTGCTGGGACAATAAATAAAGTAGGAAATCTGTGTAAATCAATTCATAGACAACAGAGGTTCATCAAAAGTCAATCAGTTTCCTACACCTCTTGGAAAGAAACACACAAAGAAAATATTAGATATCATTTAATCAATACTTTTTAGGAATGACTTGATCAAAATAATATTATTTTTTGTTTTCATGAATGTGAACAAGTGCCTAATATAAGAAGTTCATTTATTTGACTTAGGGCACTGAGTACCATTAAATGAATCGAAATACAGTAATCAAAAAGTTATTGCTGACCGTGAAACATCAATAATCTAATACAGATATCCCTAAAATAATTATTTTTTTTTTTTTTGCGGTACTTGGGGTTGAAGTCTCAAACTCACACCTGCCAAGCAGGCGCTTAAGCCACTGAACCAAACCGCCAGCCCTATGTTTTTTTGTTTTTTTGTTTTTTTTTTGAGGCAGGGTTGCACTACATAGTTCCGGCCTGCTTTGCCCACGTTGTATCCTAAGCCAGCCTGAAACTCACAACGCTCCACCTACCTCAGCTTCCCTAGTGATGGGATTAAAGGCTTGTGCCACCACGCCCGGCTCCCTAAAGTAAATTTCTGATAGGTCAAATAGATCCACAAGGTGCCTATAGTTTTCTTTAAAATGCAAGTTATCTCAGCATGTATAAGTTGATCTTCTAATGTTATTTCTTTATTTCCACATGTGTCATGTTTCTGAAGAGCAACAGAGTTTCTATTTGCCTATGGTTCTTAGAAGAAGCAAAATTATTTAGAGAGAAATTATATTTTTATATAATATATAATTTGTGTATATGTATTTTTAAAGTGAGCATGTATTTTACATACAAATTATGTATGTATAGATTTATATATCCAGATTAGAAATATTAAAAAATATATCTAAAAATAGAGTATATCTGGATACCCAAGAAACTGTATTCATTGCCTTTAGGAAAAAATAGGGATATAGATTGGGGGGAATTCACTTAGTTAAGGATACATTTTTGGAATGTTTTAAAGTTCTTATGTTGGAATATTTTAAAGTTCTTATGTCTTTGGATTATTTTGTTTTTTATCATGAATGCAAATCACAATTTAGAGATAATAATTTTCCTAAGGAAGTGACTGATTCAAATTCAACCTTTTCTTCTATTATTTAAGATTTATATCTTGAATAACTCATTTTTATCCATTGTTCTGAAATGTGATCTTTATATAAGTATTAGTCTATCTCTGGACTCCTACAAAGAAAAGAAGTAAGGAAGATTACTTTTGGTATGTAGGTGATGCTTTTTTTGTCTGTTTGTTTAAAGATATATTATTCAAAAACAACTGGAAACTATATATGGAGCAATTAAGAGCACAACAATATCTTTTCAACTATTCAGACAAGAGTGACGTAGTGCCACTTTTATTACATACAACAAGATATCAAATGCAGTGGGCTTGATATACTACAAGTAAATGGTTATACCTTGGCTACATGCACATCAGAGTCACAAGGAGGATTTTTAAAACCTAACTATGACTCAGTCCCATCTCCTGAAAATGCTGATTCAATTAGTCTAGCCTAATATAGACAAGGCTGAGAAGTACATAAGAAAGACCCCAGATGTTGAACAAAATACAAACAGTGTTTATATCTCCTCTTACAGCATTTTGTAGCATGTTAACAATAATAATTAAAGTATAAAATAAGCAAAAGCAAAATAAAATGAAAACATGTAGAGTGAATCTGGCAAAATCCTGGAAGACTGGGATTATAATAAAATTTAAAACTCATAATATACTCTATATTGTAAATTTTCATGTTTGACCAAATGAGCTATAATTTTATAGTAAATGTAGAACATTTTTAATAATGGAACTCTATCAACTATATAATTTTTGGAAGCAGTCTTGTGGGTTTTGGGTATTTTGTCCCAGCAATAAGAAAGTGACTAAGACACCACCCAAGGATGCATATACTTTAGTCTGAAGCTGCTGATATAGGAAAAGTTACTGAATCAAACAAACAAACAAAACTAGTAACTTGGCAGTATAGAAATAGTCTCTGGAAAGCAGAAGATGCAGCTAAGAGCAGACAGTTCTTGGACCAGCTCAGTAATTAGAGAACATACTTAAAATGTTGGTTTTATCCTAAGTCAGTGAGAAGCCCTTGAAAATACTTAAGGAAGAACAAGTCAGAATGAAAGTTTGAAACACTATAGAAAATGGATTTGGTTGGCAGTGCAGGTACAGGAAAAAAATTTTAAGACTTTTCCATGATAGGAGAGAGTCTAGGCAAGAGCTGTAGAAGCTGTGATTCAGAGAAGCAGACAGAGTTAGCAGATATTTGAAAATATGCTCAATAGAAATAGATGACTTATTGATATTGAGAAGAAGGAGGTGGAAGTGTCCAAAAAGAATGTAGTTTTCTAGTTTTTAGATCTAGAAGTTTTCATTATTTTCTAATTTTTTATAAAAAATATAAATTTACATGTGAGGAATAAAAAAATTAGAAAACAGAATATAAATCTCCAAAGAAGGCAATCTGGCTTTTTTGCTTTACTGTATAAGAAATATAACCCAGGTTTACAATGTGATCATAGATATTATAATAAAATAACATTTTAAAAATATTTGATAACCTGCAAAAGGTATTTTAAAAGCCAGGTACTCGTCCTTGAATTGTCCACATTGACCATCTCCTCGATGCTCTGGTGCATTTCCCTTCCATAGCAATCCTCAAAGCAAATCCACTTCTCAAGTGAGCAGCTGGTATCCATCCCTAAGAAATCAATTCTAAAGGGCATAAATGAAGTAGCGGAATTCAACATCAGTGTTATTTTTTGAACTATTTATCTTCTACCATATGAAAACTGAAAATAATACTGTATCATCAAATTCTCCACTTTCTTGAACACTTTGTTTGGTCAAAGAATCAAATACCACAGCACTAAAAGCAGTATCAATTCTCCTGTGGTTATTTTATGAATATTTTTCTCCACTTTTATATAACACATAAAATTTTCATATAGTTGAAATGAACTGTGCAGAGGAAAAGGTAAATGCCAGGAGGCATCTAAATATTATAGCATCTGTTATATTTTACACTCTGTAATCACAAATCTTATAAAGCTTCATTGCACTTGAGGCTGGATTCTTCACAAATTATTAAAGATTGATAGCTGTAGTCATTGTCATTACACTTACATTTTGTTACAGTGAAATACACATTTATCCTTCTACCTTTTTCCTTTGTTGTAATAACTTTTCTTTTCCTAAATAACTAATTTATAATGCCTGCTCTGTCTTTTCTTGGAAGTATCTGAAGTTTATATGATGAAAATTCACATTTTGCAATTAAGTATCCAAAATTTGGCTGCTGTATGATGGACATAAATACATGTGGTAATGTATGTGAACCCATATTTGTGTGTCTGTGCATGCATGCATTCATATGTGTAGCATTACTATTTAAATTTTACAGAAAAACTATTCTAGATCATTCACAAGTCACTTCTCAGCCTTTTGCAGTGAAGTGTAGTGTAGCCAACTGTAATATCCAGATCATTCCCGGAAAAAAATAGTCTGTAAGTTTTAGACTTCTAGCTGGGCGTGGTGGCGCATGCCTTTAATCCCAGCACTCGGGAGGCTGAGGTAGGTGGAGCGTTGTGAGTTCGAGGCCAACTTGGGCTACAAGGCGAGCGCAAGGCCAGCCTGAGCTACATAGTGTGACCCTGCCTTAAAAAACCAGGGCCAGGAGTTTGGCTCAGCAGCTTAAGCGCCTGTCTGGCAGGCACAAGGCTGTGAGTTTGATCCCTGGTGCCAAAAAAAAAAAAAAAGAAAAAAAAACTTTTTTAGACCTCTAAGTGAATATCATCACTTTCTTTCTTCTTAATCACTTGCTGAATTGCATCTTATCTCATGCTTTCAGGACTAACATTTATTAAGCACCTGTCATAGTTTTGTACTACATGAAGTGTTTTCATGGACATAAACCCTTGTTAAACCTCACTTAATCATGAAAGAACCATATCTTGTAACCAAATCATCTTTACAGATAAGGAAATCAGACCTTAAAGAGGATAAATAACTTTTCCTAGGGCCATTTAATCAAGTCTCTTCATTGTTGTACCTCAGGCTCACTGGGTGTAGTCAACCACGATGTATAGTATATGACACCAGGGAATGTAATTTCCAGAGCCTCTTACATGAAGAGGGCCCACTGGAGTTATCCAGCCCCATATCTGTCTGAGAACTCTAAGTTGTTTTCCATGACACTATATCACTTCACAAACTTACTCTCATTAATGTATCAAGAATAGGTTTGAGTTGGGGAAAGAAAATAGCAATAGTTGAGTTTTACATTGCACTATTTGAAAATACCACTTAGGTTTCTTCATAATTATTTTTCATAAGTTAATCCTTAGAGTAATACTTTTCACATATTTTCATTTGTTATAGTTGAATATGTCCCCCAAAAGTTCATGTGCTGGAGACTTAATAACTAAATTGATATGTTTATAGTATTAGGAGTTAAGCTTTTGGGAAATGATTAGACAAAGTCATTAATGGCTTTATAAAAAGAAAAACAGAGATCTAGGTTGGCATAATTTCTCTACCTTGTCATGTGATTCCTCTGTCTTGTTATTATGCAGCAAGAAAGGTCTCATAAGGGGCTCTTAGACTTTGCAGTTTCCAGAAGTATGAGTCAAGTAAACTTCTATTCTTTATAAATTATGTTATCTAGGTATTTTATTACAGCCACAGAAAATAAAGTTGATGTTCTTACACAAAACACTAATTTATGAATATTTGTAAATAAGTAGAAGCTAAACTATCATTATAACCTGTCTTCATAAACCACATTCTGTGAAATTTTTTGTTATCACTTCATGAACTAACAAGGGAGCCTGAAATGATCTATTCACACTCAGAATTAATCATATACTGATATGCAAGTTGGAACTCATTTGAAAAAAAGTACATCTTTTTAGGCTTGTAATCTACTTACATACATCTCCATTTACTCAAAATTGGACATCTCTGATAATATGTAGTATAATTTCCAAATAAGAGACACATTAGGAGTAAGCATCTGCAGTAACATGGTTAAATGAGTAAAGACGATTCAAAGGCATTTGCTGTACTAATTTCCAGCAAGTTGACAGACAATGCCCCAAACTCTGTATCAGTTCCAGAAAGCACTAATAAGCTAATCAGAGCATAACGTGCTGTTGCCAAATGACTTCATAAGAGAACTGTAAGTATGTTTAAGTAGCACTCATGGGTATTTCTCACTAAACATGCAAACTCATTGTGAAAAATGTTGTTCAATATTGGTAAATCCATGGAGAATACTATTCTCACTAATGATTAGGGCTCTGGGGTAGACAGCAAAGATGTTTGTAATTTCAGTCTGGAACTGTGAACCTTCAGATAATAAAATGTTCACTAACTCTCTGCTCAGAACCTCTAATCTTTAAACTGCACCTTTGAGATTCCATTAATACCTACTTTTTCCATGGCAATTCTCCAGGGATTTAAGATCATGGACAGTTTGGACAACTATATTAAGCTACTAAGTTCTCTTTTAAGAAAAAAATATTTTTCATCAGTTTAAGAGTTTATAGAATAAAAATCTTATGAGGGAAATCTAACAAAGCTCTGTAGCAACACTTTAATTCATTAGCCAAAGTCATTATCTTGTGCCTAAGGGAGTTTGTGACTCATAAAGCTGTCAGGATTAATAACAATTGGTAAACAGAAAATTAGTTTCATAAATAAATATCAATAATTAAGAAATATATGAAGGATTTCACAAAATGTTCCATTTGTGACTACATGTATACTGAGCTACTTTTATCACATTTAATGAGTGCACTTCATTTCTCTTATGAAAATATTAGTTATAACAACATAATATCCAAAAACAAGCCAAATTAACAGTAACATATATAGTCTGTATCTGTACAGATGAAATCAAAAGCACAGTAATATGGTTCTATAAATTATGAAATACTGTGTTCTCTGAATTAACAGAAAACCTTCCACAGAATCAAAAAGTCAATTAATATATTGCTCTCTTCATTTTCCTGTTTTTTATCTTTCTTGAAGTTCAACTTCCAAGCCTAGAATAAATACAACTTGCTACTCTCTTCCAAGCTTATAGAACTTAATTTCATGACTTCATTATGTATTTCATTATTCAAAGCTCCAAATGGTAAAATAGGTATTATTTCAAGAGATTATACCTTGTAAAAACATAAAAATCCCAAGTCTCTCCCTAAAATGGCAATTTTCTTCAAAAGGTAGAAAAGCATGGGGTTGGAAAATTTAGTTCAATATTAGAACATTTCTTTGGCATGTATAAAGTACTAGAGTCCATTTATAGTACTAAAAAATAAAACAATCAAAAATGAAGGAGGAGGAGGAGGAAGAGAAGGAAAAGGAGAAGACAATGCAGAGGGAAGGATAGCAAGGGTGAAGAGGGAGAAGATGCAGAGAAGGAAGAAGAGAAAGGGTAGGAGGAGAAGGAAAGGGAAAAGAAAAAAAATTATCAGATCCATAGTCGAACAGTCAGACCTGTGTCCACTTCTGTACACAGGTATTTTGTCCAGTGTGCCCTTATTTCTCAGGCCATTTTATTAGTTCATGTTTGTAATACCTAATGTTCACATTCCTTGTGTGGAGTTGGTACATGTATATAACACATTTTAATTCCTTTTTTCATGCCCTTTCCCTTGCCTTCCTCCCCTTTCCATCAATCTCTTGATCCTGTTCCTTTTTTTGTGTGTACATGTTTACAGTACATTAAGTTTACCTTCCTTTTATGGAGTTCATAAATGTGCACAATAGATCCCAATTCTTTTTTAGCTCCTTTCTCTCTCCTCCCTCCACCTCTTGATGTCCTTCCCCTTTGGGAACAATCTATCCCCCTACCTCTTATTCTCTGTCTTTTAATTTGCTCCTTATTTATACTTTTGATTTCTCATATAAAAGAAACCATGCCATATTTAAGCATGTTATATCTGATTTATTTCACTTAATATTATAGCTTTAAGGTGAAAACTTTTCTCAAAAAATTACTTGTTTATCTTTTTTTGTGGAAGAGACTTTTTAAATTTTGTAAAATGAGTCTGATTTTATTATTACTCAGTGCTATACCTTTGAATGGTAACAGACTCTTTTCAGTTAAACTGTTTTATGAGTGCAAATATTTGGGGAGTGCAATTCATTTCAAACCGATGTACATCAGTCTTTATGCTGAAAATCATCCAAACCATGTCTGAGTTAATTCCCTTTTCCCAGCACTAGGTGGGTCAAAGGCAGGCACACTGCCTTTCTCTGTGAGGAAACCTGGGTAATAGACAATTTACAAGTATATGCTGTGAACAGCCAACACTGCTTTTGCATTTTGCCTCTTTCAAAGGATAGAAGAATTTTTAAAAATAACCGATCCCAGAAACAATCACGTCTTACAGGAGAAAGACATACTCATACCAAAGTAGTGATAAAAGTCATAACCCAAGCCTGAACATTTGTCCCATCTTGCAAAACAACTGCAGTCTTTCCCATAGGTTGGAAGTCACTTTACTGGAAACTCAGGAAGGATGGATGCTGTCATCATTAATCATGACATGGCAACATGAATAGATTAAGAAACACTTAAATGATTAGTAGATTGCAGTTCTGGTGTGTGTGGGGGTAACTGGTATGTAGGTCAGAAAACTGAGGAGGGAAAACCCACTACAGCTGGAAGTGGCGTCAATCAATAGGCTTGTAGCCTGGATAGGGTAAAAAGGGGAAGAAGAAGGAGATGTCTCATTTTTAACCACTCCAGTCTTCCCCATCCTCTTCAGACATTGGTCTCCGGGTCTCCAGTATCTTCATTCTTCCAGCACAGACTCATCTCTGACCTTCAGTGAACTTCCAGGCCTTCACCCTTAGACTGAAGTTTCCTCCTTGATCTCTCTCGTTCTGTGTCTTCTGTCTTGTACTGAGGAGTTAAGGGGCCCTTTAATGCACCCATGGCCATAGTAGACTCTCCGTCTCTGATTCCAAAAGCCTACCTGATAAATCCTCTTGCATAATTATACATACATTTTCTGTTACTCTAGTGAACCCTAACTAGTACAAATGTGACAAACTTTCTCTTTACTATATGTCTTCTGTCTCTTTCTGAAAGGGTATCTGGGGAAGACTTTCTTAACCTATACTATACATAAATTGAATTATGCATATAGTTTTCAGGAAGAACTAGGTCATTTGAATGTATGTGAACACACACTTCAAATCCAGCATGTCTAAAACCAGTATTTGTTAAAAATGACTCATCGCATTCCCAGCCCTGCACCAGCCTCCCATTTCATCAGAAAGATAGAAGCAACATGAGCAGCAGTTAGCACATGTATTTTGCTCCCCATTATTGTTACCCCAGTACATAGTACAGTGACTGGTGCTTAGCACATAGATGATCCTCAACAAAATATTGAATAACAGACCACATGTTTTAGTCAATCAGTCTTAAAATCCTGGAAATATAGGTGACTCATGACTAGGTAGTTCAATTATTTATCTTAATGTCAGAAGATTTGGTCTCTATTTTGGAATGTATCATTATGAATATCTGTGATCTTGGGCAAACTACTTACCCTCAATGGGTCTACAAATTGAATGCAACAAGAAAAGGGGTGAGCCACTAGATAGCTTTATAAGGAGAATTAATCATTTAAAAGATTAACTCTAAGATTTATCTTCTTAACTGTTCCATACATAGGTAGTTAGTCAAGGTACTTTAATGTTTTATTTGTGTACATGTTTTCTTCACTGTTCCTGTGGCCATTTCCTTAGGAGGTAGTTTTCACAAACTCGATTTTGAATTTACAAACTGAAAAGTGTTTCTAATTTTGATTTCTCAGCACTGTTCCATCTCCCTAGATCAGTGGAATAATCTTCCTTAAGTTTTGGCACAAAGGCTTTATAACTTTCACATGCACAAGAAGCTAATATGCTTGTTACAGAAAATGATCCCAAATATACAACTCCATGACCTCTAATATGGCATGCCCAGGACCCTCCATTCTGCAGCACATTGAGAAGCTTCTTCACTCTAGTGAGTAGTAAATAAGTTATATGGACATGCTATAAATATGTATATGTATATATACATATCAAATATGTATATATATCAAAATATATATGTTTTTATATATATATCAGAAAGATGATATATATCAAAATATGTATATATATGTATCTATGTACATGGACATTTATGTATATAATCATGTGCCTCATAATGTGTTTTGGTCTATAATGAACTAAGTATAAGATGATAGTCCTATTAGATTGCAATAGAGCTGAAAACTTCTTGTCTAGCATTTTCACTATGCCTTTCCTATGTTTAGCCATGTTGAGATACATGAATAATTACCATTGTGCTAAAATCACCTATAGTATTCAGTATAGTAACATACTGCCAATGTGTAGCCTAAAAATAGGCTATATTAACACAGCCTATGTGTTTATTAGTCTGTATCATCCAGGTTTTGTAAGTACACTCAGTGATACTCATACAACCACAAAACTGCCTAATGACATACTTCCTAGAACATACCCACATCCTTTGCTAAAGGGACTTAAGACAATTCCTTTTTAATTTTGTTATTTTAACATTTTCTTCTTAAATCTTAGCTGATCTTTTATGTATTCCTTCATATAGCACCACCACAAGATTCAGAACCACAACCCATGATTTAAAAGCTCATCCAAAAATTAACCTCAAATTACCAGTTACGAGGACACCTCTAAACTAACATGTAAATGATATGTTCACCTCTACTGTTTGTCAAAATTCTCATGTAATACTTCTCATAACTTTACAAATGTATGGTAAAGTACTATTTATAAATATTAATCTCTTCAAAAATCTTTTTGTTTCTGTAAGGTTTTACTTCTCTCCCTATCCAACCATTTGTGTTTCTGTGCCCACAGCGCAAGTAGCAAGGTGTTACAGGAAAAAAATAGAAATAGTCTTAATTGATTTTCCACATGTACAACAGGAGTTCTACTTCAGATATTTATAGAGAATAAGACATTAGTGAAGAGAGAAGGCCACACACACATCATACATATAAATGTATCTTATTACTAATGCTTTCAAACTTTTAAACAAAATGTTTTATGTTCAGTTTTGAACATTTTTCCTTCTACAATGACAAATGTGCATAAAGTTAAGAGTGTGAATGTTCACAATATAACAATTATAACTGTATGAAATTTCATATACATCTCTTGGTTCTGTTCACGTACCAATAATACATTTTTCTTTTCTTTTCTTTTCTTTTTTTTTTGTACCAGGACTTGAACTCAAAACCTCATGCCTGCCAGGCAGCCACTTAGGCCACTGAGCTAAATCCCCGCCCCACCAATAATATCTTGATTAAAAACATGAGATTTATAAACTTACATGATTTTTGCAAAAAATTTTTTCTTGCCTTTAGTATAATCACAAAACTTTTTTCAGTATTTTCACAAAATTTCTTTTCTGTTGACAGTAATTAAAAAATGAAATCCAGTCATACTCATTCTATTAAATTTAAACGTATTTTCATAAAACTATAAATTAAGTAACTATAAAAAGTTTTAAGAAATAAATTATTTTTGTTTTAAAAAATGGAAAAAACCCTAAACGGACACTTCATAAAAAAAACGGCAACCATATGAAAAGATTTTAAACATCATATGTTATTAAAGAATTGTGAATTAAAACAGCAAGATACTACTACGCATTTGTTTTAATGGCTAAAGTTCAGAGCACTGACAATATCAAATGTTGATGAAATGTAAAGCAACAAGAAGTCTCATTCACTGTTAGTGGAAATGCAAAACATTAAGCTAAACACTATATGTATTGATCAGCTATCCTGCTTCTGGGAAAGAATGCCTGATACATATAATTTAAAGATAGAAGTAGTTTATTTGTCTTACAGTTTCAGAGGTTTCAGTCCGTGGTCAGCTGACTCCAAAAAAGGAACATAGTGACAAAAGGGCCTCAGGGAACAAGGCTGCTCATTTCATGCCAGCCAGGATGCAGAGTACAGGGGAAGAGAGCCAAAGAGAAAGGAATCAGAGTGTAGATATAGTCCCCATGGTCTCATGATCTAACAACAGAAATGCAAAAGGCTACTTCACCAATCCCCCAGGTGACTCCTTAAACCAATGAAGTTGACCAGATTGGTCATCATACCATATTGCTCAACAATCACATTATTTGGTATATACTCAAATGAACTGGACACTTACACACAGACTAAACCCTACACATGGATATTTTGGCAGTTTTCTTCTTAAATTCCAAAATTTAGAAACAGTCAAGATGCCCTTCAATAGATGAACAAATAAAGGTACATCCAGACAATCGGGTCCTATTCAACACCAAAAAGAAATGAACTATAAAGCCCAAGAAAAGACATCAAACAAAAATAAATATTACAAAGCTAAAAAAAAGTCAATTTGAAAAGTTTACATACTGTATACTATATAGCATTGTGGAAACTGTAAAACTATGGAGACAGTAATAATATCAGTACTTCCCATTGGTTAAGGAGGACTAGGGATATTAAGTAGAGCACAAAGGATTTTAAAGACAATGAAACTATTCTGTACAATACTAAAATGATATATGTCATTATATATTTGTCTAAACCCATAGATGACACAACACAAAGAGTAAATTCTAATGTATAGACTTTGGGTTACTATGATGTGTCAGTGTAGACTTCTCAATTGTAGTAAGTGTTACCATTCTACCATGGGATTTTGATAGTGAAAGGATATTCCTGTGTGAAGACAAAGAGTATATGGAAAATCTCTCTATTTTCCTTCTTTTTTTCTGTAAATTTAAAACTATTCTAAAAATACTCTTTTAACAAATTCATTGAACTATAAATTTTTTCAAAAGTTTATTTTTTTCAAAATGATTCAGAATTATTGCTAAAAATAAATCAGAGCTAACACATGTTAAATTTAACTAAACAGAGTTAAGTGCTTTCATAAAATTCTAACATTTACAATTCTACTTTTGCATTTTTGCCTAGTTGCTAATATGAAAATCAGCAATGCATCATCACTTTTACATCCAAGTACATCTATGCAAAAACCTAAAAAATAGAATAAACTCTTTAATATTATAGAATATTCCTCAACTACCACATAAAAATGCTTTCAAAATATTTCCTGAGATTCTCCCACTGGAACTACAAATTATACAGAGAAGCAAGAAAATTTGTTCAGAACTACTAGTAAGCAATACCTGCTACTCCACTAGACAACTGTCTATTTCAATCTAACCGTCTGATAGAAAAAAAGGGGAGTTATTATTTGTTATTGCTGTTCTCTTACCCGCACTTTACACTACCAAAATCTTGCACACTCTACACAGTGGTCTTTTCCAACCAGTAATTGTACAATCCATCACCCTCCTCATCATTTTGATAGATCATTTTTTATTTCTACAGTATAATAAGTCCAGAAACATACAGAACAGAACATCCTGAGGCCTCTAAGGTAGTAGTCAAAGCAGTGTATGATTAGAAGTACAGACCGACCCCACCAGTCCTAATTAACAAATGCCAAGTCAGGCGTGCTGGCGCACGCCTTTAATCCCAGCACTCGGGAGGCTGAGGTAGGAGGAGCGTTGTGAGTTGGAGGCCGGCTTGGGCTACAACACGAGCACAAGGCCGGCCTGAGCTACATAGTGCTACCGTGCCTCAAAAAGCCAGGGCTGGGAGTCTGACTCAGTGGCTTAAGCGCCTGTCTGGCAGGCATGAGGCTGTGAGTTCAATCCCCAGTGCTGCAAAAAAATAAAAATAAAAAAATAAATAAAAAAACAAATGCCAAAACACGGTGCATCTTTGTGATGTGGAACCTCTAATTATATGGTCCAGGACACGAATGTCTTTACCTAAGGGCAGAATGGCAAAAGTAATGTGTTTTCTCCTATAAGCACAAAGTTCCCATAAGGGTTGAGAAGAGGTAAAATGGGCCTGGAAGCACGGAGTCCATAAAAGGAAGTGTTATGAGGACAGCCAAGCTAACTGGTTTGAAATTGAACTGGAGGATAGAATCAGTGAGGCATTTTCAAAAACTTCTAACATGAATCTCACCTCCAAAACCAACTCCAGCAACATCTCAAGGGGGAGGCCAAGGCTCAGGCAGGGATAGTTTTCAAGTGTACAAGATGGAGAACCTCGACACTTAGCAACACTGTTCATCTTAACAAAGACTTATGTAGCCCATGGCCCCAAATCAGCAGACAGTGGCTGAAGGAATATACTGACGTTAAATCTGCCTTACTTCATACCTTTGGCAAGTGGTTAGTGTCAGAATTGAGTTAAACTGGAGTTAAATTTCTTAGTGTGTGGCAAAACTCCACGTATTTGGTATCATAAGTATTGTGAGGGAAGAAAAGGTTTTCCTTCCATTATATCCACCCCCCACACACTAACAGAGTAAAGGGGACTAGAACACACTGAGCAAGAATATAAATAAAGCATCTCTACATATTAGAAAAATAGAAGGTAGCTTGTAATATAAGGAGAAGGGAAGAGATTCTGTTGGAGAAGTAGCCCATAACTTATTTTTCATGTTCCAAAAATGATCTGACACTTTTGTGAGAAAATCTGTTAGGTCCTAGAAGTCTTACTTTGCAATCAAGCAGCAGAAGTATTATGAAACATCCAATCCAGAAAATAATCTTTCACAAGCAAAATACAAAATAAATTAGCAGCACCATATAAAGCAATGAGGTTACTTATTTGACAAAGATGATTGTAGGTACAGAAATCTCAATAGATTTGTCGGAATTGCTTATACATTATTTAAGAAAGCCACATCCTCTGTATGGCTTTTTAATCTACTTGTCAAAGTAGCTAAATATTATTGAGAATGTAATATTTGAAATATGATAGTCAGTTACCAAGAGAAAGAAGAACCAGAGAATACTTTGCAGTGATTTACTTTCTAAATAAGGATAATAAAGATGAGAATGTAAAAAAAATGATAAGAATATACCTTAATGGTAAGCAATATACAAACAGGTCCACTCTACAGTGACAACAGAAGCATTGAATTAGTTGAGGGATTAAGTGAGGTCACTTTGGTACCTCTCCTTCTCCCCTGCTCACATGAACTTTAAAGCACTATTATTGTGGTTTATTTGACTAATTTTTAAAATGTATAGTATATAAGATTATACTTTTAAACTTGCCATGATTTCATCATCGGGATGCTAAGCATTGTTTTATCAAAAAAAAAAAAAAGGATTGCTCTGTACAATTTTAGCCTTGTTTTATTATATTTTCCGTTTCATCAGACTTGCCCATTTCTCACAGTTCCACACTTACACTCGGGCAGCTATTTAGGCAGACTGTATCCTTGGAAATTGAAGGGTCCCTTTCAGATGTGTTTTCTTGCTGTTTTCATTCACCATTCTTTGAGATTGGGTTATTTCATATTGTAAAATGTGTATCCCGCTCACTATTGCACACTGCTTACAATGTTCCCACATTGCAGCATATACAAAGCCCTCATTCTACTCGACCAGCTCCTCAGTTACAAGCAGTACCACAATAAACGTCCTCCATCGTATACTGTGATTTTTCATGAACTGGGTTATCAAGTTCAGGCACAGTTATTTCTAGATATTGTCAGCTTCCGTCAAGTAGTTTTGTGGCATTTTATATACCCCCTAATTCTGTATATAGACTCCTCTTCCTTTCTATATCCTTATTTGCTTTCTAACTTCTGCTAATTTGTCTACATTAGCAGTATTTTATTGTTTTAATTTTCATTTATGTAATTAGTAGTGGGTTTGAGGATCAATTACATATGTAAATTTTCCTTTCAAATTCTATTCTCATTTTTATAAGTTATCAATCATTTTTTGTATTTTAAGTATTAGTTTTCACTATTATAAATTCCATATGTTGGAAGTTGCTATGTTTTATTAGACATAGATTTTTCTATTTTCAAGATTCTGTTTGTTTTTGTTATTGTTTCTTGTCCTTTTTGTTGTCTTTATGCGTATGATTTTATGTATTTCTAATAGTATCCTTCACTAGATTAAGATAGAATGTGACATTCACCTATTTTACCATACTCCTCTTCTTTTTTTTCTTTTAGTACAATAACTTGTCAAACACCTATTTTGCCAAAAGAAGCTATTAATAATTCAACTTCATCACTTGCTGTCACCATTGCATAAAACAGGCAGATATTTTAACACCAAGTTACAAGGAGATAATTTCACAGCAATTAATAGTCACTTATACTTGTATAAAGTTATCACTTTAAAAAACATGAATTTTTCTGTCATATTATAGCACATCAGTTTGAGGATCAACAGTGTGACCCACTAAATTAGGACATTTCCAAACTTAGAGCACAGACAGGGGAGATAAATAAATGGAAACCTAGTGGCTTTGGTAAAAGTAATCTGTGGAGCCCTATTATACCTTCAAGAGCTGGCTCAGAATAAGCTCCAGGCAGTCAGTTACTTTTCTGATCCTATAAATTACATCGTTGTCTTGTAAATTTATATAGTGAAGGAATAATCCTATGCTCTATGCTCTGTTGCTTTTGCTGGGCACAATATTTGTGAAAGTCTCCTATGCTGTATGTATTAGTAGTTTGGGTCGCTGACTACCACTGAATGAATATACAACAGAATACTTATCCATTCACCTAATGATGGACATTTGAGCTGCTTCTAATTTGGGACAAGTAAATAAAGTTTCTGTGAGCTTTGTGTACAAGTATGCGTGTGGTTTTAAATTTTCATTCTTTTTGGTAAGAAACTAGAAGTTAAATTTCTGGATTTTCTGCTAAGAATCAGCCAATTTCTAAAGTGATTGTGTCATTTTATATTTCAATTAATAATGAATGAGTATTCCAGTTGTTAGACATTTCTGGCAAAGTATTCTACTGTGAGTACTTTTTTTTTGAGACAGTCTCACTATGTTGCCAAGACTGTTCTCAAACTTACAGGTTTAAGTAATTATGTCACCTCAGACTCTCAGGAATCTAGAAACTGCTACCACACTTGGCTCATGACTATTTTTAATTTTAGACATCTTGGTGGGTATGTAGTGTACTTCATGTGGGTCTACAATTACAATTAACTTTTATAATTAGATATACGATATCTTAATTCTTATTTGTGGCATGATATATAGGTAGAAGTCTATTTTTTCTATACCATAACCAGATCAATTAGCATTATTATTTAACTACTTTCTTAGTGGTTGTAGTAGATTTACATTCCCAATGATTATATATGAAGGTTCCTTTTTCTTTGATTTTTCACCATAATTCATTCTTTTTTTTTCTTTTTTTGTATTCTTCTTGACAGCTACAATGCCTGGGTTGAGTTGGAATGTCAAAGTAGCTTCTGCTCGTGTTTCTTTAATGGCTAGAGATATTGAACATTCAGCCGCTGTGCAAATCAGTATAAGAGACCTGTTGATTGATGAGTGGATAAAAAAGTGTCATGTAAGTGACACATTTCACAATGCAGTATACATGATGAAATAATACTTACCCCTAAACAAAACTTAAATCATATCATTTGCAGGAAAAACACATGAAACTAGAAACTGTCATGTCAAGTGCAATTGGCAACTCAGAAAGTTAAATATTGAATGTCTTCTCTTATATAAGAACTTAAACAAACATGATAGATAGATATAGATAGATAGATAGATAGATAGATAGATAGATAGACAGACAGACAGATGAGATGAAAAGAAACCAGGAAACCAGGAAACTAGGAGGAAGGCTTTTGGAGACAGGAAAGGGAATTGGCCACAGGGAAAGGAAAGGGAAAAAGAAACACTATTTAAAAAATCAAAATATGTTAAATGAATATCCCAGCTCCTCCAAACACATCCAGCCATTCTGTAACGTGTGCACATTCACACACACACAGACAGGCACGCACACCCTTCTTATTCTAGAAAATAAACTTAGCAACTTTGTTGAAATTCAACTGACACTGTTTTGTTTCTGGACTTCCACGCCCTTTCTATTGATTCAATGAAGTTCCCCGTATACCAAATTGTTTTGTTTACTGTTGCTTCACCAAATCCTGAAATGATGCAGAATGAGTCTTCTAAGTTTGTTCTTTTCTTCAAAATTACTTATGCATTAAGGTTTCCATGAGTTTAACATAAATTTTGCAAACAGTTTGTCAACTGCAAAACTGACAAGATTGAGAGTGGGATCTTACTGAACCTAGAAGTCTTTTGGAGGAGGATTAAAAATGGTACAGTTCTACATTTATTTTGATGGTCAAATATTTCTCTCACAATTCTGAGGTTTATAGGAGGTCTTCTTTTGGTACCAAAGATTGAACCCAGGGAGCGCTGAGCTGCATTTCCTGCCCCTGTTCATTTCTCATTTTAAGAGGCTTCACATTGAATTGCCCAGCTGGCCTCAAACTTTCAATCCTTCTGCCTCAGCTTCCAGCGTAGCTGGAACAAAGGGTGCACAGTTACATTGCTATGTTGACAGGGGCACCTTGACAGAGGTGCTCGTGTTCTCACAAATCAGGGACGTTTGCACTTCAGCCACTGGAACAGCCTGTTCTTCAGTTGTGCTGATTTAAACCTGTTCAGAAGGCTGCTACACCTGCTGCCAGAGGAGAGGGAAGCCAGGGACCCAGGCACCCACTTCTTCTTTTTACTATGTAGATAATCTAGGAGCCACACTTTCATTATTTTCTGTCCCATGTGAGATTTTTTTACTTTGATTAGGACATGTTTGCAGAACTATATAATGATTATATTCACAGTAGGTAATTGCTACATGTACATAAGGCATCTCAACTCCTTTATCCCCGTTTCTTCACTTGCCTTTTATTTTGTCAGCATCAGCTTCATTTATTTCTTATAAGACCTTAAAAATTAATTATCATATATACAGATTAAAAACCAGACTAGTAGACCAAAAAATATACAAAACATGTGAGACAATTGTACTAGTTTAAGGCACACTTTTAGATACATTGTCCATGCAGGATTATAATAACATTTTTTCCTATTTTTCCTTTTATTTGTATTTTATTTTGCACTTTATTTATGCATTAATTTTTTCATGTAACAGAGACCATGCAATATTTAAGTATTTAGTACTCCATTATTATAAATACATTTTCTTTATCCATTCATCTTTTGATGGACATATTACAGGCTGTTTCCAAGATTTAGCTATCATGAATCATGCTGCTACAAACACAGATGCACATACATCACTGTAGTATGATGTCTTTAACTATTTAGGGACGATACCTAGAAGGGAAATCGCTGTCTCAAATGGGATTTCTAATTTTAGTTTTGTGAGGAATCTCCGTACTGATTTCCACAGTGGTTGCATCAGTTTTCACTCCTGACAGCAATGAAGAAGTGTTCCTTTCTCCCTACAGCCCGGTCAGCATTTGTTTCTGTTTTTCTTGATGACTGTCATTTTTTGTTAATTTCATCTTCCTGTTTCTTCCTAAGCATTATTTCTCTTTCTTTTGCTGTTTTTGCTAGTTCCAAAAGTATTATATCAAGCATAGTGGTACTATCATATATATGGAATATTATTTGTAAACTTCTAGGAAACACACAAAAAGATGAAATTGTGTGTTTGAGCTCCATTTTTGTAATGTTTTCTTTTTTTATATTGCTTTTACTTTTTTTAATTTTAAACAGAATAAAAGTAAGAAGCCAAAGCAAAACAATTTCACAACCAGCCAATAGGAGAGTAACAATAATCAGCACATTTCATATTGTTATATCCACAGCAGTTCTTTAGGGTATAAGATACAGATATGAAACATTGTCCAGAAAATTATTAGCACAATACTTTTGCCTGAGTGAATCAAGAGAAACTAGCTATATGACTAGCTTTTTTATTATGATTGCTCTATTATTTTCTGTATCAAGCTAAGGAAGTTTTCTATTAATACTATCTTATGAAGTATATTTTCTGTTGGATTTGTTGAAATAATTATGGAGCTTTTTCATATAGAGCATAAATGTGAATCATTAAGTATCTGTATCAAAACTTTCTTTCATTTCTGAAATAAACTATATTTGATCATGATATATTTTAAGTAAACTAGATAACCAGACATAAATAAATGAAAGTTATATTTATTAAGTGAAGCACTTAGAATTCTCTCCTCATTGTTTATTTATTAAGTGAAACACTTAGAATTTTCTCCTCATTGGTGTTTATGTGAAATCAAACTATATTTCCGTGTACTTCAACTATTATTTCCTACTACAAAAATCAAGGCTATTGAAGAATTACATAGTAAAATATAAATATTGTTTGATAGCTGTTTAAAACCAAGTAGACAGGGGTTGGGGTGTAACTCAGTGGTGGAATGCTTGTCTTACATTTAACAACACATACTTTCCACTTACACAGATGGAAAAAGGAAAGAAGTCATGAGATTAATGTACTAAATCATCAGGCTGCCAACAATATCCAAACAGCTAGCAGCTCCCATGTATGACATGTTTTCAATGTGGAAAAGAAATTACTGGAGACTGATTCATACCATCAGTTACCACTAGACTTTATAGAGTGTCAGCATAATTCAATGTAATCTCCTTTAGTGATTAATAAATTTAAGACTATATTCCAAGATAATAGTTCACTTTAAATCTACTTTAATACATTACACATGTATGAATTTGTATGTGTATGTTCTTTGTGCATCGAAATATATAAGTAGTTCAAATCTTTAACTTTGAGCATGATAAAAACATGTCAGGAATGTTTGAGAAATCTGTCTTTGTTATACTATAAAAGTAACTGAAATACTTTAATATTTCAAAACAATACAAAGCACTGAATTTTTAGAGTGGTTTTAAATTCATGTCAAAATTGTATACAAGCAAAGTATGCAGATAACCCGTACACTTTCCCCTTACATATACCTTACCTCTCGGGTCACCAACACCCCCCACCGAAGTGATGCATCTGTTACAACTGGTGAGCCTGATCAATACATCATTTTTAACCAAAGTTCATAGTTTACATTACAGTACAATTTTGTTCTTGAATATACTATGGATTTGAACAAATATAAATGTCATATACTCATTATTACAGTACCACAGAGAGAATTTTCAATGCTTTAAAAACAGTCTGTGCTCTACCTAGACATCGTCTCTCCCCACAATGGCAAGCTCTGAGTATTTATATTGTCCCCAGTTTTGCTTTTTTCTGAATTTCATATAATTAGAATCATGTAGTATGTACCCGTCTCGGATTGCCTTCTTAACTTAGCAAAATACATTCAAGTTTCCTCACTCTCATTTAGCGTGACGACAGCTGATTTCTTTTTAGTGCTGAATAATATTCTTTTGCCTGGATGTACCATAAATTTCCATTCATGCACAGATGGATATCTTGGTTTCTTCCAAATTCAGGTAATCATAAAATTGCTATAAATATTCTTATTCACATGCAACTTTTTAAGTATACATAGTTTCAACTCGTATGGCTAAGCTCTTTGAAGTGTGTTTGACAGATTATTTACTGATCAATGCTCAGTTTTATAAGAACTCACCAAACTATCTTCCAAAGTAGCTAGCCCATTTTGCATTTCCACCATAAATGACAGTGCATTTTTTGCTCCATGTTCTCTCATTGGCATTTGGTGTTGTCAGTATGTATGATCTTGGCTATTCTAGTAGATAGCTGTTCTTTTATTAATCTGCACTGTACTAATCTAATGACACAGAATGTAGAACATCTTTCCATACACTTGCTATCATCTACATAACCTCTTCAGCAAAGCTGTCTACTTGTTTTTATTCACCAAATGTGACTATCTTGGCTCCAGTCCGGATTACTTTAAACTGGTAATGCTGGTCTCTTTATATACTACATTTTCTTTGCTGTAAAAATCATCATTAAGCTATTTCTTGATACTGTGAGACTGAAAAACAGTATTTGCACAAATATCTACCACTAGAAGGAAATTGATACTAAATTCTTTTTCTGTCATCCAATTAAAATCTCCAATCTAATATTATTTCTTCACTGATCATTCAGATCTTTCCATGTTCTTCTGATTGAAGAATCTTAAGTATTCAAAAATTCATTTTTATCAGATTGAAATATGTTATAATTTGAAGTAATGTTAGATATCTGTTCAACTTTACTTCTTTTAGTAACACACATAGTCACTGGGTAAGCCAGAAGCAGAGTAAAACTAGAAGCCAAATATTAAGTCAGCCACCACACTATGCATCATTCTGTAATAAATTATACTTTCTTTCCTAAAGGCTGCTGCCTCATCTCATTTGTGCTGCTTGCACAACCAAGCTATAAATTCATCAGGACATTTATTCATTCATTCATTCGCTCACTAGCTTATCCATTAATATGTATATTGATCATGCACATAAATCAGACACTATTCTGAGTCTGTGTGTATAAAAATGAAAAACAAATGGAGCAGCTCTCAAGTTTTATACATATCCAATTATCACACTAATTGCACACTGAGCACCTAATTACTCAATAAATACTTGTTTGATTGATTGACCTTTAGAGGCAACTGCATCTAGCAGTAACTAAATAAGCAATGGTTTAGAATTTTGACTTCAAAGTAGAAAAGACAACGAATCCTTTCCTCAGCTGCTTATAGTTTTTACCTTTGGATGAAGTTACTTCTCGTGTTCTTTGAGGATTAAGCTCTTTCCCAAGACATCCTCAAAATTCACATTCCTTGACTAGGTTCTCTCAACCAGTTCATAGATATGTCCAGACATCTAAATCCAAGAAATCATACAGCTTTGGATGAAGTTCAATATTCTTGATGAACAATAAAAGCAAAAATAAGCTAAAAGTAACTAATATATAAAAGTTGTTCGATACCTCATATCATACAAGAAACATGCTATTAACTAGTATTGTGAACTAAAAATTATTATAGCCTCCCATGCTATTAAGAAAACTTTTAATTGCAATTTTAAGACAAATTTCATTAGATTAATCTTTAGTGAATTGTCTTAGTATGAGCAATAAGAACTTTCTTTATTGTATGTATCCCTACTGAACTCCTGATATTTGGAGAACAGGTGCAGCAGAAAACTCTTGTGTTTGTGTACTGTACATGGGAAGAGTGAAGGCTAAGGTTAGAACCTTTGTACTTTCTAGGACTAAAGTGAATAGAGGCACAGTGTTTTCCTAGACGATATGAAAACACAGGCATTTAAATATGTGTGCAAATACATTTGAAAACATGTTCACACCACACACACACACACACACAAAGACTCATCTCCAAGGGAATAGCTTCCCACTGTGTGTATATTCTATCTTGATTATCCTCTATGACACTAATTCTCATTGTCACCCTTTTCCACTTGACTGCATAATGAGCTGCTAAATTATGACAATCCTAAAGACAACGTTCAATTTTTAAAAATCTGGATGGAAGAAAAAAAAATGAGTGGTGTGGTGCAGAGTTCCCAGAACTGGAAACATATAAGAACAGGTATATTTCCCACTGAGTGACAGGTATTCTCAAAATAATGTCCAAATTCTGATCCCATTTTCTGAGATTCTACGTTTTATCTGGTTCACTATGGAAGATCAGTAAGTGATAGCTGTTACTGCTGTCATCTCATTATTATCAACATCCACCACCAAGAAAAAAGATACAAGAGTAACAAATGAAGCTATTTAGAATACTGGTTACCTATTTCGCACAGATAAAGAAATATAGATCATTGTGATAATGTGTTTCACTTTTCTTTGAATTACTGTGGACCATCGAGTGGTACCCCCCAACCAAATTCTACCTTTTGGTCTCATTTTTCTCTTGTGTCCACTTCCCAAGCATTTGAGACTTTAATGACCTTGAATTTTTTTATTTTTGTCTTCTCTTTCCTTGTTCTTCTCCCTTTCCTTCTTAATTTTGTATTTCACTTCCCTCGGTGTTATTCTTTTCCTATAGCTTTTCTCTTAGGCTGAAATGTCAAATGAATTATAACCAAGACAGTAAAACTAGACCCCATTTTCTGGAATGATGGTGGCGGTAGTGACGGTGATAATAAGAGATATTCATACTTTTGAGCACTTTTGAAAACAATGTTCCTTTATCCTGATCACTTTTAAGCATGTTTTAAGCATTACCATGTATAATTCTCCCAATGACCTTATGAGATGGCTATTGATACTTTTTCCTTTTTACATATGGGTAAAACAAGGCACAGGAGGGTAACCTATAAAAGAGAAAATGTTATAATTATCAAAACCGGATTTCTCTAATCCCAAAGTCCATATACTAGAAGTAATGTCACATCTCTTCTCCTGGAGCCCACGGTATAGAAATTTTGCCAATTTGGAACATACAGGAAGGACCTCTGACAATATAGCACCCCACAGTGAAATATCACAGGCCAGGCATTTTACCACTTTACAAACAGAATCTGCTTCAACACGGCAACAGCTGAGTTTAGTTGCTCACAAGCAGACTGAAATGAACATAGCAGCAATGATTATTTTATGTTCATGTTATTCACCAAGAGGAGCCATGCTCAGTCATCCCCAGGAAAGATGGCATTGATGAGTTTTTACATTCAACATTTAATGAATAAATCCATAGTCTTTGTGAATCCCATTGTCTTGAAAGTGAGGGAAATAAAACCCACAGAGGGCTCATTGATTTCAGAATTATGAGGAGTTCCTGACTATATTACAGACTATTTATCCAAATAAATTCCTGATCATTCCACAATATGTCAACCGTAAGTACCTGCACACACACTTCAGTTGCTCCTTGGAGACTACTGTTCTATGCAGAACATGCTCTTGGAAATTATAGTGCGTGAGGAGAGAAGCTAAGCATGCTGGGAGTTCATGGGTGGGCAGGTATTCTGTAGGCATCCAGGAAAATCTGAACATAGAGTCTGAGTCACTTAAAAATTATAAATCTTATGAGGCATGAGTGGCTGTAGTGGAGGCTTGGCACGACAAAATTACTCAGAAATACTGAGGAAACAGAATAAGATTTAAACATCTTAATTTTGGACAATATTAGAAGTACCTTAGACAAGGTGAGTTAAAAAGTGATTATGGTTTTGCTAGGAATTGATATTGGTTGAGCAGCTTTATTTTTATTTAAAAATGTTTTCTTGCTACAAAAGTTAATTGGTCATTGAATAAAACAAAATTAATAACAAAAGGGAAAAATAAACTATAATATTACTAACAAAATAATGCTATTATTTTTTTCATATATATATACATATATATACAGATTATTTCCTCTTTATTTATTCAATGTCATTTAGATATTTTCTGGAATAGTTAGATATTTTTATCTATATCTGGTATGTGTACATAATTCTAAAAGTAATTTGTGACCATAGGTTATATACATTTTAACCTTAGTATTTTCATTCAGTCATCATTATAATATGATCATATTTCCATGTAAACCATGATATTACAAAAGTAATTTTAATGACTATATATCATTACATTGTATGGCCACATGATTATTTAACTCAATTTTTTTCTTCTTCTCTTTTAGTGAGCTTCTAGCTTTTCCCCTATTGAAAATATCTTGTCAAATACCACACTGCATTAGATAAATAATTAAATGAAGAGTCTATGGATCAAGAGAATGAATGGTCAGCATAATAAGCATAGTTTTAAGGCTTCAATCAGGTTCCAAATTTCCCTCCAAAATATTTATTTAAACTGAAAAACTTCAAGGATGATATAAAAGTACCCTTTACTTTGATAATCTTGAGTAATTTAATTCAATAATTCTTTGGGCAACTTTTATGAAATGATAATACCTCATTAGGTTGTATTTTATATTTTTTATTACTAATTGAATAATTTTTCATGAGCGTATTGCATTGGTATTGGTTATTTGCCAACTTTGTATTTTTTTCTATTTTCTAGTGCAAACTGTCATCAGTCTATATAACTAAGACTTTGGGTGTTAGGTTGAAATAAAGACTTGATGCTTATGTCCTCTGAGGAACTAATACTGGGGGAGTATAATCATTGAAAAGTTTAACAAACAAAGAAAAATATAGAGAATTTTCAAGCTCAAGTTAATACTGGAAAAGTTCAGGATATATGTTGATGAGAACTAAAGTTCACAGCGCTGAGACAGTTAGTTCACTGAGTGTGACTTCCTACTGTTAGGAGGGAACAAAAAGGACCAGGTATCCTGATTCAGTGGAACATGACAGAGCTAGTCATGAAGTGACCAAGCGTCTTCATGTGTCAGGCTTGTTGGCAAAGATGAGCCAATAATTGACTCTGTAACTTATTATACATAGGTACACAAGACAATTCTTTTCCCTCTAAAATTCTATGTAATCAGATATACAAGGGCTTACAAAGACAGAAAAGAGTGAGGTACAGCTCAGAGTTAGGAAATTTAGATTGGCAGCAAATGGTGAACCTCAGGCCTATGCACTTATTTACCTTTGGCATAGGTTAATTTTTTCTAGTATGTGTTCTTGGGACATTTTCTCCAAAGAATGTTACAGAATGTTACAGAATGTTACAGAATAAAAAGAGTTTTATGGCCATCAAAACCTGAGAAATTACAAGATAAAAGAGTTAAATGTGTTTTATTATAAGACTTTTCAGACTGTTTAATACGTGAATGTGTATGTGAAATTTAAGAGGAACATAGTTTGCAGCATTCTCCAAATTTTATCAGCAGAAAACTCTTTTGTAAAGCAACTTTCAGGACTAGAAACCAGAAAACACTTACAGAAGCACAGGAATGAACAAAGAACTGATCAAGCAAGTGGACAAATAGTCTTTGGGCTCATTTAAACTTTTTCTCTGATGCATTTGCAAGAAAACCAACAGCTAGTTCTTCTCATGGAGCTGTGTCCTTTCATGTGGCAAGGCACACTCAACATTACTAAGCACATCACCTATTTTTAATGGATAAACTTACATGCTAGGTTGAGGAATGAATATTATTTTCTGCTAAAATATGGGAAGTCCACACACCTGGGTCACTTTTTCCTGTATCTGTAATTCTTTTTCTAAAATTATCTTAAATCAAACCCACATGTGTAAATACTGTATTGTCTCCCTAGTGTAAGAAACGGAAAAAGTATATATGATCCAAAATCTATAATAAGTGCTATGGAAGGGTAAAGGACAGCTCGAAGAGCAAAAGTAACTGGGAAGGGAAAAAGGGGAAAGAGGGAGGGGAAAAGGAAAGGATATAAATCTGTATATATGTATATGTAAGATAACTAAAACGAACACACTGCTGAATGTATTCGTTATTGAGAAAGAACAATTAATACTCATATAATTAGATCAATTTTACATGTCTATATCTGTTAATGTAAACAACCATTTTGAAGATAACGATGAGCAGTATTGCAACCATTGTCAAGTTTCTATCGTCCTGTTTTGTAAACCTGTGGTGTTGCTGTTGTGCATTTACTCTAGTCGTTTGTTTGTTTTGTTTTTTGTCTTTGTTATATATGTCTTTTTTTTCTGCTTAAATTAAAAAAATCAATAAAATAAAATTATCTTAAAACCAAAATAGCTTCTTTCTGAGGACAAGATAGAAGTTACCATATTGCATTGCATTTTTTGGTGACTGAACTTTGAAGATCAAAAAGCATGATGTAGATTCACAACATTCACTCAAACAAGCTTTCTAGGCATTGACTGTTTGGTAGTTACTTTGGTAATTGGCTTGGTGTCAGTTTTCATGAGGTTTGAAGCAGCTTGACTGAACAGGCTTGGTTCATTCTTCAAGAGGCTAGATCATAGTTTATTTGTGGGTGGGAGGAGGGAAGCAAATAATAAATGAACAGTTGAGCATGAAATTATAAGAGATACATAATTGAAGTATGTAGCAGTTTGCTATAGAAACCCCAAATAAGAGTTACCTAGCTTAAATCACCGATGTTCATGAAGACCTCAAAGAAACAACAGAGGGATGCAAGGAGATCACTAAGCAGACAATGTAGACGGGAATCCCAGATAGAAAGGCAGTGTGTCAGCCACACAGAAGTGATAAAGAGCTGTCAACCACAACAAAGAATTAGGTTTGGCTGAGCACAAGTTTTGCCAAGGAGTAGATGAGATACAGAGGAAGGCAACACCAGATTGTGAAGGACCGTGTAAGGAAGACAGCAGCTTGGACTTTATTCTATAGGTGTGTGTGTGTGTGTGTGTGTGTGTGTGTGTGTAGGGGGTTGCTGAAAAGCTTCCAGTGAATGAGTTTTAGGAACAGATTTCAGAGGAAAGAATCCTTTGGCAAAGATAAGATCTGAGTGAAATCCTGGAATAGGAGCTCCTGAGTTATATGTCTGGGAAACAATGAGAGTGGAGATTTAGTTCAGAGAAACAGTGCTCGTCCAGCACCGGTGAGTTCCTGGGTCCAATTCACAGCACTGAATAAAGGACAAAAAAAAAAAAGTAATTATGGGGAAGTGACATAAACTGCAATTCATACCTAAGATTAAAATAATTCCCCTAAATCGAGTGAGATTTTTCTAGAAAGGTGATGTTAATAAGAACAGTGGAGCAAAACTTTAAAAGTAATATTAATTCCTTAATATTGCCATTAATCAAACTTGCCAAAGTATGCCATCCTGTTCCACAGAGCTTCAATAGCTGCCTATGTTTCAGAAAAGTATTCAGGTGGAAGGTGAACACAATAGGAGAATGAACATTTCTCCAGCCTAGGTCAAGACCCAGTGAAATCTTAAGGCAACCAAATCCTGGTCCCAATTTCCACTTAGTAGATATGGTTTTTAAGAAGTACTACAATAAAAACTCTTTTCCTCTTTAATGCCAGGGAAGATTCACGTGGTTCTGGTCCAGAAAACAGAAAGTCTGAACTATCACTTGTTTCTGTCTGACCTGTTTCAAAGAAAAGGCTTTACTGAGAGTCATTCCTGATTCTTGAATGGAGCTAGTTGAGAGGGCCTTCCCTAATTCTCCAATTTACTCCTGCCTTCTTAACTGACTTTTCCACTTAGCATATGGCTACAAAGATTAGTTTGAGCCTACCTTCTCCATAAGGTCATAAAAATTTCCAAACAACCTCAATAAAAATAAGCAGTGTACATGACTAAACTTACTTAGGTATTACTATGACCCGTGAAGTGGTTAATTCTCATTGTGATTTTACAGATTATAAGATTGAGATAAAAAGAAGCTAGTTAAACTGATCAGCTTAACACATTAGTAAATGGTAAAACCTCTGAGTGAACACAGGCAGGATGTTACCAGAGCCTTTGTGTCATTTAAATCCTCAGGGCTCCTCACTTTCTAAGTAGCAGGCTTGTTGCTGTTGTGCCCTGCACAGATGTTGGTTGAGCTTTAATGGCCACAGTATCTGAAGTTCAGCTGACAATTTAAAAACAGGAATTGGCCAAAATCAACTGCAATACTATCCTAAAAGTGGTCATTTTCAACTTCTCAGAATGCTCTCGGTTGAGATGGTCTCAGGTGCCTAGCAAAATTATTAGAAGCAAGGTTTATTCCTATGAAGAGCTCTTGAATTTGTAGGGATATATTCAAAATAGATATATTATATTCTGTAGCAATAAAACCACAATATGGAAACTCACAAAAGAGTTGTGAGTGGGGCAAATATCTCAGGGAAGGGCCTTTTAATTGGAAAAAGGAAATAAAGTTCAAATAAATACAAATATACGCATAAAGACATTCAGGCAAAACATAGTGATCAGTCAGACAGAACACCTAGGACATACACACACACATTATCTGTTCCAACAACATGTCCCCCACCACCTTGATGGAAATTGAATTCCTGTATTTCACCTTATTGTTATAAAATAGACCTAAAAATAATCCCAAACACAAAACATTATATACTACCTGGGTTCAGTTATTATTGAATTGAATATTTATTTCAAAATTTGAATAAGGTTTGGAATATATGAAAAGTAAAACTACTCTGGTTATAAGAATTATGATATGTGTTATATAAAAAAGCAAAAAGATTATTTTGATGAACCACTTCTAACAAAAATACACCTTATTTGAGAAGAACTATTTGCTCAGAAAGTGATAATTTCCATTTTAAATGAATCTGAGATTTCAACTATTTTTAGTGGTACAAAATTTTTACAACCTTTGACTCAGTACCTCCTACTAAACGCATCCTTTCAAAAGCATGAAATGTTGAAGGTCTGTCTATATTATTCAAACTAGCAATTAGAACCAGATGTTACTGCACTTTATATTTAGACACCACATTTCAATATCTAAAAAAGAAAGAATACTCATGAAGGACAGAGAGAATAATTTATAAACGCAATTAAAGCATATTGTTTAGACTCCTTCTCACTAATTTACCTGATTGCAAAGTAAAATTAAATGAATTCATATTTAAATGTAAAATTGGGCCAATGAGTAATGGAGTTTTTAAAGCTGTATGTATAAGAAAAAGAAGATGCCAGGTATACAATTGTTGTGTCAGATACAGTCTTTATTAATTTTATATCTTTACTATAATGTCTTCCATTTCCTTTGTAAGGAGATCAAACTCTAGATAGGATGATGGATACATTTAATTTTAAAGAAAATATTTTGACTGACTGTAAAAATCAGCTTGAAACTGCATGCTGTGTACAGAAGCAAAGCTTTTATTAGGAATCTATAATTGTGGAAAGTATCATGCTTTTTCTGAAGTTTGGAATGCTTTACATTTAAGAAAATAATGGAATGGGAATACAGTGTTCCAACCAATACTACTTGAGAAAACAGACCATATGTGTGGAGAACAGGAACGGGCATGGCATACATATGAAATAAAATTTATTCTTTAAATCTGGTCAAGTTATTGATGCTTAAAAAATAGGATGACTACTCTTTCTTTTCAATTTTCAAATAATTCAGTAGGTACTTGTCTTAAGTCAAAACATGGTATTGTCATGGTACTAATTTTATGAACTATAGTTTTTGTTTTGGCTAGTATTAAAAGATTGACCTTTTTGGAGTGTATACACATAGGTGTTATACACTCCCAAATGGGTTTGTCATTATATTTTGCAATGGATTACTAGCCTAATGTCCTGGCAGATACACAGGATTTAGAAATAAACAAGTGAATATGTAAAAGGTTGCTGTTATGGCTTATATCTAGAGGTACCCCCATGAAGCCTCATATGGTCATATGTGGAGTTTTCTAAGAGGTGGCTGGATCTAGGATGCATGAATGTGGATTAAGGGCATGACACTAGAATTAGGAATGTGTGGTAGCATACTAGTTCACTAATTGCTTTATCATAGTTGTGGGTATGGGTAATGAGAAGCCCCACACTAAGTATGGGTGGCCCCACTCAGAGGCTTCTAGTCTAGATGAGATAAAAGGAAAAGGAGGGTTGCTGGTGCTGCCTGCTCTTTTGTTGTGCCTGCCTGCCCTGCCATGTACTGTTTCTTTTCTTCCATGTCCCTCTGCTATGCCGCCTTACCGTGGAGTCAGACAGCTATGGACTGAAACGTCTGCGAACTGTAGGCTAAATAAACCTTTCCTCCTTTAACCTGTGGGCATTGAGCATTTTACCCCTGCCACAAGAGCAGTAACCAAGACAAATTTGGGTACCAGGCAATTGGAGCCTTTGGTGTGGTGCTATGCTGACAATGCGACTCTGGAGCTTTTGGAATTGACTTATAGAAAGAATTTGGAAAGGTTTGGACATGCCGAATGAAAAAGCAGCCCTGGAATGTTGTAAGCTGAACTTGACGTGGGATTCTGGTCTGAGCTCAGAAGACTATAATGCCAACAGAAACGCAGCCAAAAAAGACAAGGACAGCATTGCCAGTTGGACCCCAGACCATGTAGGTTATCCTTTGGCTGAAAATTTGTGTGCATTTTATTTATGCCCAGAGACTTTGCAGGAAACTAAATTTAAGTGTAGTGGACTAATTAACAGGGTGGAAGAAATTTCAAGCCAATGTAATGTTGAGGCAGTGGCATAGCTACTGTTGGAGACTTTAGCCCAATTTATGTTGAGAATAAAGAGCAAAGGGCTCAGCAGAATGATTTTAAAAGTTTTGAATTTGGCCAGAAAGAAAGCTCCAGTAAAGATGTAGCCTGTAAACATGAAAAGAGAATTTAGTTGATGAATATATTAGCAATAAAATATCAAGTATTTTGGAAGAGGACAATAGAAAAGATGGCCTGAGAATATCACAAGAATCAAGGTGATGCTACCCTTTGCAGAATCAAAATTGCAAAGGTGGCATGCTTTGCTTTGAGACAAAAGCATCTGGACACCATGTTCCAGAAGGGCTGAGGTGTACAGAATTTTTTCCTACAAATTGAGTTCATAGTGCTCAGCAGTGATGGAACTTGACCCCTACAGGCAAGAGAGAAGAAAGTCTGACTAATTCTCCACCTGGTGGCAGACTTTGATGTCATCTCCATGGTGCTGGTAGGTGCATACAGAAGAGAAGAGCTGTGAAGTCAGGAAGACTTTCACCCAGATTTTAGAAAAAAGACTGGGAGGCCAGGGATTGTGCCTCTGAGAGGGCAGTGTGCAAAGTTGTGAGTGTGAAGTCAAAGATGCAGTACAGACCCCAGAACATTGGAGAAACCAGAAGCATGGATTGTCTGAGAAGAGCTACAAGGAAAGAGAAAAACTGGCCCAAGAAAGAAGCCATAAAAGCTAAAATCACTGAAAGCACCATAGCGATGGGATATCCCAAAGCATTTAGAGTTCGCATTTTGTCACAAATTGCCTCAGATATTGGACATGGAACTTTGGGATAGTGTTTGCCCTGCTGAATTTTAGTCTTATTGTGGTTCATTTCTTTCTACCTTTTTTTTTTTTTTTTTTGTACCAGGGATTGAACTCACAACCACACGCCACTGAGCGAAATCCCCAGCCCTATTTTTTGAGACAGAGTCTCACTATGCAGTTCAGGCTGGCCTTGAACTTACTTTGTAGTCCAGGCTGGTCTCAAACTCACAATGATCCTCCTGCTTCAGCCGCCTGAGTGCTGGGATTAAAGGCGTACACCACCACACCTGGCTTGCTCTTTTCACCCTTCTATTTGTATCTTTAGAAATGGGAATGTTTATTTCATTCCATTATATTTTTGAAGTGTTTAATTTTCTTTTCATTTCTACAGGGGCTTTGCAGCTAAGACCTTGCCTTAATCTCAGAGACTTCAGACTTAGATTTTTTAGCAATGCTCTTCAGAGGATCAGGGCCAGAATGTTGTGGCTTATATCTAGATGACTTCACAAAGCCTCATATGGTCATAGATGTAGCTTTTCAAAGGTGGATGAGTCCAGGGTGTGTGAATGTAGATTAAGGGTGTGATGGTAGAATTAGGAGTGTGTGGTAGAGGATTAGTCCACTAATTGATTTATCATAGTTCTGGTTGTGGGTAATGGGAAACATCACAATGTGAATCAGCGGCACCACCCAAAAAACATTTAGCCTGGATGAGATAAAGAGGAAAGGAAGGTGGGCTAGTGCTGCCTGCTCCTTTGCTACTTCCTGGTTACCCTGCCATGGACTGTTTCTTTGCTTTCATGCCCTTCTGTCATGCTGTCCTGCCTTAGAGTCAGCCAACTATGGACTGAAACCTCTACACACCATGAACTAAGATAAATTTTCCTCCCTTAACTTGAAGATGTTGAGTATTTTGTACCAGCAACAAAAAACTAGCTAAAACAGTTGCTAAAACAAGTGACTTTTGATTACTATGATTCCATGCCAGAAATACATAGTGCACCCAGAAAATCACCAGAAGACAAGGCTAATAATTGTCTTTGGTCCTAATTGTTGCTTTGTAATTTAAGTGGCTAATAAATGCTACAATGTCCTTTAAAGTCACTGTTCAGAGTACTATAAGTAAATAGAGATAACTCACTGAAAAAATTAAGTATCTAATCAGGAGTGGCAGTACATGCTATAATCCCAACACTCTGGGAGACTGAGAAGGACCTCAGCTTCAAGCCCAGACTAGTAACTTAGTAACTTAATTCTATCTCAGAAAAATAATTAAAGGGCTAGGGATGTAGGTTGGTGGGAAGACCTTTGGTTCAATCTCCAGTCCTGCTAAAAAAAGAAAAAAACATAGTACCTACTTTGCACCAAGCGCTATTATATGTGTTGAAGCATTTGCATTAATTAGGGTTAATCATCTCTGCATTATAAAAAAAAGCAAAACAATTTGTAGTTCAAATAAGTCCCTAGTTTACAAACATTTATGTCAAGAACTTTCACAGATGTGAACATACCTCACATTATAAATGTCCATAGATGCAAACAAATCACGGAAGTAGCTCATGTGTCTGCCAGACACTGTCACACTTTTGTGCCTGTGCACTCACTGTACAGTGTGACAGTGTGTAGTAGTACAGTGCTCAATCTGTGCTCAGGATGTCCAGAAGCAAGAGGAAAAGCAGTGGCAATGTGCAGGGGACGTTTAGGAAGCACAAAGTCATATATATATATATATATATATATATATATATATATATATATGGCTTTGTGCTTCCTGTACTGTATATATATACTGTGCTTCCTGTACTGTATATATATATACAGTAAATTTGTGTCAAATGTGCATAAGACTCACTTTGTTGGACTATGAATGAATCTGACTTACAAAAGTTCTTCCCAAACAGAACTTATTGTATGTTAGGGAATTACTGTAATTCTTATTTATATAGTACAAGTCTCTAAGCATTTTACATACATTATCTCATTTAGTCTTCATAGCAACTTCACAAGTTAAATGTTATTATTAGTCCACTTTATAAATGAGGCTACGAAAGTAACTATCTTTAATTCGCTCAATGTCACAAAGCTAGTAAGAAATATAGCCAAGTCACAATGAATTCTCATCTGACTTAAGAGTTTACTCTCTTTACAATGGCACTAAATTTCCCCTCAACTAAATAATGACATATTCTGTCCGATGTATAATATTATGTATGCAAGTGAGGTCAAGTTGTTATTTTAACTTATTCTTCTATCATCTAGTTATAATGTCTACATCATGCTCCAAAGTGATTACTTTAGCATCAGTTATTATGTTCATTCCAGCCAATAAAAAGAGGGAAAAAATGAAGTGAATAAACTTTACTTCTAAAGAGTATTGTCAGCAGTTTCCTAAATGTATTAGTTACCTTTGCAATGCTGGCCCCAAATACTTAACATATGCAATTTAAAAGAGGAAAGGCTTACATGGGTTCAGGGGTTTCAGTCCAAAGTTAGCTAGTTCCAAGGCAGAGACACAAAAGTAGCAGATGGGCATAGTGAAGAAAAGCAACTTATATAATGGCAACCAGGAAGCAGAGAAAGAAGGGAAACAGCCTAGACAGAAAAAGACAAGTCCTTCAAAAGCACTCTTTAGTGACTTACTTCCTCCAACTGGGCCCCTACCTTCTAACAGCCCATTCAGCTAATGAACTCATCCATTGACGTGATTAGTGCCCTCCTGATCTAAACACTTCTCTCAGTCTTGCCTCTGAATACTGCTGCATTGGGGATCAAATCCTCAGTACATGGAGACTTAGGGGACACTTTTGGTTTAAACTGTAACAACGAGCAACTTCTACATGCATTCCATTGGGCAATATTTAATTACCCAATTGTATAAGAGTCTGAGATGTGCAATCTTTAATCTAGATGAACCATTCCCAGCTGTTATTTGAGAATTCAACACCAAAGAAAATGAGAAGTTTTTACCAAAATATTGACAAAACCCCCAACAACTATTTTTTTCAGAATATTCCTGTTGTTACCCCTAGTGCATCTTTTTGCTTTCTAAGTCAGATTCTTTGTGATTCCAGATCTTTTGGGGATTCCAGGTCTCTTAATTCTATTGTCTCTTCTTCACATGATATATGACAAACAGACAGTACTTGTCTCTAAGCAATACTGACAATCTGGAAAATAATAGTCCTCATGCTGCAGATTACCTGTGTTTTCCTCCACATTTTTAGTGCAAAACATATTAAATGAATTTTCATTAGAATAAAGTATTTCTGTTTTATCATACTGAGAAAAATCACTTGCTGGAAATTATTATATATGTATACATTTTTAATGCTGGGATATTTGTAAAAATCAAAATAAGAAAAGCAGAACCTGTGCCAACTTGGAAAGAATATCTAGAACCAGACATCTATTAGATTCATTGTGAAAATATCCTTCACAACCTATCAACATATAATGAAAATTCTATTGGTTTAGAATGTTCTGAAGATGTAGGGCCCACTTCCCTTCAAAAGTATATCTTCATGATTGCTCTCAAGTGCCCTTTCATTTCACACTGTTGCAGGGAGATTCACACTGCACAGTTCCTCTTTAGTGCATTGAAATCTACCAAGGGACAGCCCCTTGAATAGGTGCTATACTCTTATTCACAGCTTGTAGTTTGCTCATTAGGTGGTGACATTATTCACACAGCAGACTTCTATTTTTTCTGTTCTTTAAAATCTCTAATTATATTTTCCTATAAGTTGAAAGGTATTACAGTTTGTGCCCAGATGTTCCCCTAAAGCCTCATGCAGTCATAAAACTTTTACAGAGGTGGCTGAAACTAGAGTGTGTGATGCTGGAATCAAGGGTGTGTGAGTAGTAAATCAGTCCACTGATTGGTTTGGCATAGTTCTGATTGTTAATAAGGGTGTGAGCATTACACCCATACCAGTGCAGGTGGCCTGCATATAATATAAGGGACAGAAAGAGTTGTCTCCCCACCTTGTTGCTTTTGCTGTCTTCTGCAGCCATGAACTGTTGCCCTCTGCCATGTGCCTCCCTGCCTTGGAGCCAGCAGATTATGGAATGAAACTTCTATGAACTGTAAGCTAAATAAACATTTTTTTCCCTTAACTTTGGACATTAGGTATTTTGGCTCAGCAATGAGAGAAAAGTAACTAAGGCAAAAGATTATAAATAAGAGTTGTTGATACCACAAAATACAAGGCTAAAGACCCAAAATTCCATATCATTGAAAATACTCTAAATAAGAGGAAGCACTATTTCCTCTTTATTTTCAAGGATGTTGAAAAGGAGTTATCCTCATTAGATACAGGGAAGGAAAAGTGGGAAGGGGTTGGGGGATCTAAGGAAATAGGGGCAATGACTATGATGAATATATACTTAAATCCAATATTTGCAAAAAATAACATTCTCTAATAAAATATATTTTATAAAAGGAGATACCCTTAAATGATTCTGAGACAATGCAGATTGACTTGGAAATATCAAATATTGACTTGAAGACAATTCCAAATTTGTAGCGTATATGATGTGGATTGCTCTGGATTTGGTTATCTCTTGTTTTAATTTTCTGAATACTCTCAGGATCGTGCTACTTCTGACTTCTTTCACAAATCTCTTGTGTAGAAGAAAAGCACCAGAAATCTCAAAACCTTTTCCTGTATTTTTGACTTTTATAAGAACAAGACTTGTGCTCTAGAAGTAATTTTCATAGAGAAAAAATCAATGACTGCTTCATACTTGCAAAAAAGGAGGTATTTTGAATGAAACTGCATTTCTGCCCTATCTTCAGTTTTCTCATGAGCTAATGCCCTCATAGTTGGTTTCAATGAGAATCGTTTTCTAAATGCTGATACAATGCTAGGATGAAGGGCACTAGGATTAAGACTGTGTGTGCTAACCACCCTAGGAGTTTAGATAAGATATAAGGGATAGAAAGTCCATGGTTGCCCCTTGTTAATTTGCAATTTTATGTCTCACATGAACTGTTTCTCCTGTGTGTGATGCCTGTCTGTAGAGTCAGTGGAATATGGACTGAAATCTCTACCAACTATGCATTAAATAAACCCTTCCCTCAATAACACTAGGTTAAATCTTGCAGCAGAAATTTCCAGGCGGTCTAATGTTGAGGCAGTGGCATGGCTACTGTTGGGCGGTTTTAGGCAGATTTATGTTGAGAATCAAGAGCAAAGAACCCAGCACAATTATTGTAGCCCACGTTGGGCGCCAAATATTGTAGCACCAAATACTGAGTATCGTAATCCAAGTACTGTAATCCTTTCTCTTGTCTTCCTCACAATCCAAGAAATTATATAATTCCACTGAGACATAATTGGAATCCCGGTAAGTTAATTCCAATCTACCACCTCCAATGCAACCCACAGTGAGAGTAAAGACTCCAAGACATATTCAATGTTAAGCACAGCTAAGGGGTCCTGAGCCAATCCTTGTGAGGACATGTGGACAAAGGCCTGATTGTAGGCCTCTCCCAGAATTTATTAACTAGTGAAGCAAGGGGGTGGCTTGAGGATGAGTGACACTGAGGATGGCGGGAACTATGTGAGTAACTTGAACTGGCTAACAAGGTAGTGAGAAAGGTATCTCTGCAAAATGCAGATAAAGATATGCAGGGGGATCAATTTGCACAACCCAATCAAGATAGCAACTGAATTGTTTTAAGAGGCTGTTGCTTTAGTTTCTGATATGCAAACTTTATGCCCTGGGAACTCATAGCCTCTTTCTCGAGGCTTATACCCAGTTGACATTCCTGGAGCTCACTTGTTCTGCCATCCCGTGGTGCTTTATCCACTTTAAAAGGTCACTTTGGGAGGAAACAGGACACTGTCTGATGGCTTTAAAGACCACATACCAGTACCTGCTTCTGATATGTAAACTTTTATGCCCTGGGGACTCATAGCCTCTTGCTCAAGGCTCATACCCAGTTGACATTCTTGGAGTTCATTGGCTCTGCCACCCCACTGTGCCTATATATTTTACAGAGATCACTATGAGAGGAAATAGGACACTGTCAGATGGCTTTAGCGATTACATGCCAGTATCTTGGCTAGCCTTATTTGCAATGCTTAGGGCCAATTGAAGAAAGAAAGAAATACCACAGTCAGCTCTGTATATATCAACATGAGGAAATAAGTCTTGATATAATCAAGTTGCAGCAATTGTTCTGCATTCAAGGGGACCTGCTCAAGTTGTCTCCCACAACAATGATTCAAAATGTTGTGAGTTTGGCAAGAAAGGAAGCTTCAGCCTATTAACATGGAACAGATAATAAATTGGTCATTAAAAAGACAAGCAAGAAAAAGTCAAGTACTTCAGAAGAAAATAATAGAAAACATGGCCTCAGGATGTCACAAGACCCAGCAGGAGACCCTTTGCAACCTCAGGGTTGCAAAAGTGAAAGACTTTGCTTTGAGAAGAGAGGCCCAGAGCACCATGTTTCAAATGGTGGGTGCTTACGGAAGTTTTTACTTGGGACTTTATCTATAGGCACTGTTATGGATTAAAAACTGGTGGTCAACTTAGCACCAGCTGAATTAATTCAGCTAGTGTTGAGTAAAGATGGCCCACCAGAAGAAAGTTACCAGCATAAATAGAGATGTGGAGAAGAAGAGCGAGGCATTGTGGGTTCTTTCAAGAGTTGCTGTTTCGAGCCGATGGTTCTCCTGGAGGTGCATGTCATGCTGGCTTCCTCAATATGGATTCAGCCATTATCATCGGAGGAGCTCGGGACCTCATCAATGAGAGTGGCTGTGGTTCATGTTGCGGGAGCTCTGCTCCTCACATTGTGCATTGCTTCCTGGCTCCGGAGAGGAGGCTGTGTGCTGGAGAAGTTTGTCACACTGGGCTTCCTGACCTGTGCTCAACTCTTCTCGTTGGAGGAGCACGGGACCTTGTTGCTGCTGGGGATGGCTGTGGTGCTCGTCAGGGCAGCCCTGCTTCTTCCTTTGAGTGTGACTTCTTGGCTCCCATGTAGAACCCTCAACCTACTGCACAGCTCCTTCACCCCACTGGCATAGACTTTCTAGTTCCACTGCTGACCTTTGGCCTTCCTGGCACAGAACCATAAAACATACTGGCGTGAGTCCTCATTGTGGGATCTTAGATTTCCAGTTGGATTTGTGGGAGGCATTGTCATGCATTTTGGGTCTCTAGCTGGACTTTCGCAAGACATTGCTGTGGGATCCAGGCCCTCGGCTAAATATCCTGGATCTTAGTGTTGTGGACAGGTTTTCCTGCACTTTCTTGTGTTTAACTCTGGGTGATTATTATAAAACAGTCTTACAAATCCTGTGTCCTTTATGCAGTTGTTCTCCCTGTAACCTCTGACTACAACAGGCACTCAACCCCTACAGCCAAGAGAAAAAGAAACCTGACTAGAATGCTCCAGCTGACAGAAGATCTTGGCATCATTCACATGGTGCTGGTTTTAGGTGCATGCAGAATGCAAGAGTTGTGAGGTCAGGAAGGTTTCTACCAAGATTTTAGTAGGCCTGGGAGGCCAGGCATTGTGTCTCTGGGAGGCAGTGTGTCGAGCTGTGAGTGTGAAGCCAAAGGTGCAATGGTGACCCCAGAAAGTTAGAGAAGCCAGGAATGTGGATCATCCAAGGAAATCTGTAAAGAGCAATCAAACCCAGCCAAAGAAAGAAGTCATGGAGGAGCTACAACCACCACAAGTACTGTAGGGGCAGAGCCACCCAAGTCCTTTGGAGTTGACATCTCATTGCTGATTGCCCTGGATGTGAACAAGAAACGGGATTCAATGTTTGCTATTTGAGATTTTGGACTTGCTTTGGTCCTATTTCTTTGCAACCCCTTATTTGTACCTTTTGGAATGGAGATGTTAATCTTGTAGCATTGCATGTTGGAAGTACTTAACTTTTTTTCATTTGTACAGGGGCTTGCAGCTGAGTTTGCCTTAAATCTCAGAGGAGACTTTGGACTTGGATTTTTCAAGCAATGTTGAAACTGTTAAGAATTTGGCAACTCTTAGAGGTGGATTAAATGATTTTTATGCAGTGATGTACATGAGTCTTTGGGAGGCCAGGGTTGAAATATTATGGCTTGTATCTAGATGTCCTCCCCCCACACTTCATGCAGTCATAGTGGGAGTTTTTTAGAGGTAGCTGGATCTACATTGTATGGCATTGGAATTGATTCATGGTTCAGTGCTAGGATCGAGAGCACTAGGATTAAGGGTGTGAGTGTTTCCTTCCCTAAATAGCCTGGATAAGTTATAAGGAATAGAAAGTCTGTGGTTGTGTCTTGTCATTTTGCTACCTTCTGCATGCCATCAACTGTTTCTCCTCTGTGATACTTGCCTGTGGATCCAGTATGGAATGAAACCTCTACTAAATGTAAGCTAAATAAACCTTTCCTCCTTTAACTTTGGTTGTCAGGTATTTTGACTCAGCAACGAGAAAAAACTAAGACATGTGGAATGTGAGAACTCTGTTTCAATGCTTTCTGTGAATCTCATATTGTTCTAATAATAAAGTTTATTAATTTTAGTAAACCAATAAATCATGTAAAAAGTGATGACAGTCCATATCAGGAGGTTTGCAATTCCTTGTCTAAAATCAAACAGTTAGAGAGACGAAATGGGGAAGAAACCCAGCTGTTAGAACCCTGAACCATACCAAATGGATTAGAGACAGTAATTTCAGAGGTCAAGCAGTTAGCAGAGATCACACTTGAGGGAAGCCCTGTAGCATTGCTGCCTGCTACATGAGTGACAGGGAAGGCCTCTGACCTCTAGGAAGAAAAGCAGACTGAGCACCACTTAAGTAGCCATTGAACATAGGTATACAGAAATGAGCAGATATTTATCTGGGCCAACTTATAAAATAAAAATCCCTTTCTGAACATTTGAATGTAGGTAATTAGAAGTCAAAATGCATCTAGTATTTTAACAGTCATAATTATATGATTTTAACAAAAATTCTGTAGTTCTCATTCTCATGAGCATTGATATCCTACTGCTTTGTTTATCTCTTGGACTTAGCTAATCTAACAAGGGCCATTTGGAGGAACAGAACCAAACTGCAAATAGGCATTTTATTTAAGATACCACAACTAATTTCTTGAAGCTAGCTGTAGTATGTTTAACTTAAATTTTTTTCATTTTATCCTTTATTCACACTAGAAATACCTAGTTTTCCAAGCTTTGTACTACATCCGTTACTTTTCTACCCGTATTATTGGCAGCTAACCTGAGGTTCAGGGTGGGTATTTGAATTATAATGAGCAAATACATTATTAAATCCATCTTCTGCTTCCCCTGATGACTAAGCTAGGTTCTAGTGAGGGCAATATAAGGGCTTCGGTTAAATCTATTCACATGGCATGTGACTGTAGGAGACAGAGTTTTCATTGTATTTTCCACATTGTGCAGACACAAAGGCCAGTTCCTGACTGTCAACATCAAAAGCTTGGAAAGGTGCATGAAATCAGCCTCATTCTGCTTCGATAGATTTGAGCGGATGAAAACTTCAGAGAACCAGGACTAGCTGAGAGCTCTAATGGGAATACAGAAGGGGTTCCAGGACATGGAAAATTTAAGCAGGGAGAGGAAAGAGTATGGAAACAACATTCATATGAACAACAGAATTAAGGCACAGCTTAGTATCAAGTTTCTTCCAAAAATATCCATGGGATCACAAAAGTCAGGGGAATTTCTCTGGGTCATTAACAAGTAACAAAATACAAAAGCCAACACTGGCAGCAAGATGTGGCACAGCATCACCCAGAAACCCCAGGTTCAATGACAGGAAGGCATGACATCACCTGGGAACGATAGTAAAGGAGAAAAGCACAAGGGTAGTTCTTTGCATCAGAGTAGGGCACTTTTCGAGAATTACCCATGAGGTTGTCCATGCATATTCAGCAGGCGCAAGAAAATCTGTCAGGAAAGTGGAGCTGTTGGTCCGCTGCTTAACATTAAATATGACTTAGAAGAGGTTCCAGGGAAGCTTTCATTAAAAGCAACTTTAGGAGATGCCCTTCGCGGGTCAAAGTTCACACAAGGCAGTAATCAGGTCAGACACACAGTACCAGTGTCTCACAAATAGGTACCTTTTGTTTTATTTAAAATACTAGATTTATTTAAAGTGTGAAACTAAGGGCAGTCAGAATTAAAAGCTCAACAATATGAAGGAAAATATTTGGACAATTAGCAAACATTTAATCAAGTCTGTTGATTAGATAACAATTCTGTATCAAAGTTAATTTTCCAACTTTGGGAATAGCACTATGGTTATATAAAGGAATGGCCTTATTCGTAAGAAATATGCGCTGAAGTATTTTTGGAAAATGTAGCATCATATTTGCAACTTTCAAATGTCTCAGAAAAAATGTATGTGAAGAAAGGGGGTGAGGAGAGACAGATAAAATGATAAAACAAATGTGGCAAAATATTAAGAGTCAAAGCATCTGGGTAAAGGTTACACAGCATTTATCTGGATTATTTTGTGATTTCCCTAAGTTAGAGACAATTTCAAAATAAAATTTTATTCAAACTAGTCATTGTCAACAACACAAAAGCAGCTGTTCAAACTAGAAATATTCTTAAAGGTAGATTTTGGTGTAAGTGGTGAGTCTCAAACCACACTGGAAGTGTAGCACGCTCACTGAAAATTACAAGCTGCCACCTGCCCAGCATCTTTAATGTTATGACAATTGTTCCTAAGGATTAAAACGTCTTCCAGAAATCTCTGTAAAAAATTTAAATGTCTTGGTTGGTAAAATAGAGGCTTAATTCCTGTTAATTATCCTCCTGAAAGAAAACAGGACCCTAAGGAGCTTTTTCTATCTGGTTTTTGTCATACTGACCAATGGCCTTGCCCTTCTAGTTCATGGATATACATTTGGGTTTCATTAGTTGTGTAAAAATCACATTAAATTCCTTGTGAAAGAACAGCAACATTTAATGTCAAAATAATATCTTTCAATTGATATGCCATGCTTCTGGAATAAAGTTCTAAAATCTTATTTGTACTTTTTACAATCAACAGACATTAGTACTAATGGCTTGGTATATTATCCACAATCTTTTCTATGGTAAGTCCAGTAAGGAGTTGGTATTGAAGGAGTTGATATTGATAATCACTCAAGTGATTATCATGAGACCTTATCCAATAGTAAAACATTCTTAGGGTTGAAAATACTACGTATATTTTCTAGGTGTTTGTAAAAGGACTCTTTTACGTCTGCCTCAGCACTCCAGCTTGAGGCTAAAAAGTAAAAACTTCTATATGGTTCCTAATTTCTGCCCACTTCTGAAAGGAAGATTGACATCTCATGGCAGAACTGGAAAAGCAATTGAACAATTCAACTGTAGCCCCTTCTTTCTGTTTGGAATAACTAGGCATGGAACATGTTTCTCTGCTCTTGCTCTCAGGGAAACCACAACAGGTCAAAACAAAGACCTGCTTTCTAGGTGTAGACTGAAGGCTTATCCCATTCCCCATTCGGGATCTCAGTGCAATAGTTTTCAATGAGTTTATTTTCACTGGTAAGAACCTCCTAGCCTTTTCAATAACAAAGACAACGTTCCACTCTTTGTCTTTCTGATTTTTTGAGTCTGTTTACATAAATTTGTTCAACACTCAACAGTGGAAGTCCAATAGCCAGCATTACCTAAAGGAATCTCAAACCACAACATTGTAACTATAACCATGGCAGTGCCTCAGTTACAGAGAGAGATGCTACCAACATCAAGGGGAGGGAGAAAAATACCCTACCCCTTCCCCTTCCCTCTTCCTCTGATCTGTCAGTTTCATTGGTTAAACCCAAGCAGAAATCACCTGATAAAATACCACAGAAACATGGGACCGCTCCTTCTGCACTGCTCCTCCTCTTTAATGTCATTCAATGACATGAAGTACAGTAGGAAAGGATGAAAGTCACCTCAGTGACAATCCAGAAACATGAAGTCAAGTGTGATGAACTGTCTCAGAAACAGCGAGAGACTCACTCAGACATTAAGTGGTTCGGACAAATCCTTCCCAGAGAAACAAAAGCCCAGGACAGGAAATATTTGTACAACAGCAAATATCTGTGTCAACTGTTTATTCCAATACTTCATAACCATAAAAGTAGTGTACAAAAAAAATGCACCATTCTGTTTTTAAATTCTCCCTTTGAAATTATAAGGATAAAAACAATGAGTATTTATTTTTTTAATTTCCCCCAAAATTCAGATTGTTTGTATCATCCTTCTACTTTTCATTCCGTATCTAGAAACTCTTCTCCACATCATGTCAAAATTCAGATTTCAAAATGATGTGCCTTTGGTGATATTCTTGATGCCTTTTCCTGCTTTTTTACTTTAAAATTGGGAGAGAAAAGAATCATCCTAAGAAGCAAAAAACCAAAGACATCTAAGATTGAATAAATATGAAAAGAGAAGACCCATTATTATTTCTTAATTATAACTTCATACAAGACAGATTATAAAATTGACAGAAGATGAAATTTAAGGAAAATACAGTTACCTTATGTGGCACTTCAAAACAAAATACTCTTTCAACTGTAGGCTTTAGGAGGAAATAAATTGATCTGTGAGTTTTAGAAAGAAAAAGTGACACTCTACCTGACCTCTTATTCTGTAATAGGACTCCTTGGCACCATCAATAAAAATTTTGTCCTAATCCTACTTGTGATACTAAAACAGTGGAGGCAGCAGGAGCCAGGTCTGAAACTTGGGAACAATTAATTTCATCCATGAGTGGAAATTTTATGAGCTCAGTAAATGAAGAATGTCTGGTTGAGTACTTAGGAGGAAAAGGGAAATTCGGTGAAGTAAAGTCATAATATACTACTTATTGAGGACCTTCTGAGGAATCTAAAGGTCATCTGCCTCTAAGCTCCAAAGAAATACAACTCTGCAGAAACCTCCCTGGCCATTTACAATCTGCCTGGCTGAGTTTTCTCTTAAGACCTAAAGGACTGACTCCACTGCCAACTCAGGCAGACCCTCTCCTGAGGCCTTTTCTAAATACTTGATCTGTGGCCTCCTTGTCCTGCACAGAATGTGAGGAAAAGAATATCCATAAAAGTGTCCACATTAGAGTGGTTAGATTTTGCCCCTGTCCTGGGAGGTGATATTTGGGGCATGTAGTTGACAGGTGACTAATGGATTCCTCAGATTATAATGAGAGTCATTTAGGGAGAAATCAGAAATCCAAGTCCAGTTAGAAATTAAGGGGCAGCCGGGCATGGTGGCGCACACCTTTAATCCCAGCACTTGGGAGGCTGAGGTAGGAGGAGCGTTGTGAGTTCGAGGCTGGCTTGGGCTACAACGTGAGCGCAAGGCCGGTCTGAGCTACACAATGCGACCCTGCCTCAAAAAACCAGGGCCAGGGGTTTGGCTCAGCGGCTTACGCGCCTGTCAGGCAGGCGCAAGGTTGTGAGTTCAATCCCTGGTGCCGCAATGGCAAATCTTTTTCAATAATCCCTTCCCTACCAACCCGAAAAATGTTCATGGGAATGTCTAATTCTTACATCATCTATTCCCTAGGAACATCTAAATAACTTCAACCATACTGAGGAACATGTACTCTGGAAGTTAACACACCCTTGAAAATATTTGTCTGTTTCTTATATCGGTGCCATCCAGCTACTTATTCATCTATTCCTATAGTATTGCCACCTCTTCCTCTCCACTTTTACCTTTAAATAGAATAAGTTTGAACCACAAATGAATAAAACTAGCAGGTATTTTCTAGTTTCAACAAAGTCCTCTCCCATAGAACTTTATATCCTAAAGAACTGTTCTCTGTAAGGTACCTGGTACTTGCCTATAAAAAAATTATCTTGCCAATTGCAACATCATTTATAATCCAATTTCTTGTCTTATTTTATTCATAAATTTTAAATTAAGGTTGTGAAACTATTTTTAATTACTAATCAATAATTGATTAATAATCTTGACTTTATTCCACTATTGATTTAATTTGCTCCATAGGGACATGTATATTTTATTCAGGTCTTAAAAATTAAACATATGTGAGAAAAAAAGAAAACTAAATAGTGATATGACCTAAAGCTAAGCCAGGAGTGAAGCAAATATGAACACATACATGCACAGGAATACACACACAGGAATCTTCTTACACAGGAATACACACACACACAAATATGCACTGATATCAAAATAATCACATTTCAATAGGTGGGCTAGAAGTCTATCTGTAAGCTTTTAAAAGACAATAAAAAATTTCAAATTTTTTCAGTCCATTCATTTAGAAAATGCACAAAGTTCCTTAGATAAAAGTAACTAATTCTCACATGAAACTTAAAGTAAAATCCTGTCCTGTAAAGTAACTAAATATTACCAATAAAAATTTCACAGAAAACACAGGCAAAAGTAGGAAAAAATAACTTTGATGGTAGAATTGACAGTAAAGAAAAAGAATGATGATAGCAATTAATAAATTGGATATGTCATACATATTAAAGACAACAATAAAAAGATGCTTAGCAAAAATTTGAAAATAGCAACAGCCAACATATATTGAAGGGATGGGCATCGTGGCACACACCTGGAATCCTAACACTAGAGAGGCTGAGACAGAATGATCACAAATTCAAGGCCTACCTGCGATACATATCGAGTTTGAGACCAACCTGGACTATACAGCAAGACCCTGTCTGAAAACAAACAACGTATTTTGATGTATTGAGCACATGGTCTCTGTTTTAGTCATTTTATTGGAAGTTATTTAATCTTCAAAAAAATCCCCTGGGATCAGCCTTAATGTTACCCTCAGTTTACAGACAAGAAAAGTGAGTTACAAAAACTCATAAAAAGTTATTTAGGGTCACACAACTAGTAAATTGAGAAACTGGAGTTTAAACTCATGTATTCTGGCTTCAGAACCCCTATAATAGTCTTTATTTTATGGCAAGTATAAAAATAATATTTGAAGTACAAAATTACATATCTATTCTGTAAATTAATTAGAAGATAATAATGTATATTATGTCATTTATGATCTGCAAATGCAAAGAAATGAAGAAAGGAAGAATGAGAGAGGAAGAAGGAAGGTTAGAAAAATATTGGAAGCAGAGAAAAATTATATGAGCTTGTTTACCCAAGAAAATCTTCCTGGTAAAGATAACCTCAGAAATATATATATGGATATACATATTTACTCATGTACATATCAGCACAACTAATAAATGTTCAATTAAGTGTCTGTTTGATGAATGAATATATAACACAGATAGTCCTCAACTTACTATGGATTGAGTTATAATTTTCAACTTTAAAATTGTACAAAAGTGACAGTAGAAACTGCCCTTGAATTTCAAATGACAATGCTTTCCTGGATGTCATGTGTGGTGTGGTCCTGTCTGGAACCGCCGGGCAGTGGCCACCAGCTGTAGCTCCCAGGCAGGTACAATCAAAAGCTTAAGCACCTAATCACTACAGTGTACTGGGGGGCCCCCGCTGTGATGCTTGCAAGGTGAAGTCTATCAAATGCACTTTCAACTTAAATTACCTTCAACTTATAATGAGTTTACTGGGATATGTCTCCATCAGAAGTTGAAGAACACTTGTATGTACTTCTTCAAAGCTATGTATCCCCCACATAAAATAGTTGTTCTCAATATGAAAGCCTGGGCTTGAGTGATAAAGGTTTTTACTTTCCGTTTTATATTTCTGATATAGTTTGTTGTTGTACCAGTATACATACATTACTCAGTTTTTCACATCAACTATAATTCTCTAGTAAGTAGTATCATAAAGCATTGTTATTTTATATTTAGTACATGCAAATATTGATAAATGTTAAGAAACATATTTGTAATTATGTTTACACACACACACATACACATGCACACCTTAATATTTGTTAATTGATCCAGAGCAATACAATGAATAGATTACTTGAAAAACTGTTTCTGATTTGGTTTTTTTTATTGATCTGTTTTTATTTTTGTTTCTGTCAAAAGACTCAGCTCATGAATGTCTAGTTCCTCAAATTAAACAAGTATAAGACTAGAGGTGAATCTGGGAGTGGTGGCACACACTTGAAACCCTGGCACTCAAGAGGCTGACGCAGGAGCATCTTCACAAGTTCAAGGCCAGCATGAACTATATAGTGAGACCATGTCTCAAACCCCACTATCAACACCAAAAAAAAAAAAAAAAAAGACTAGCAGTGAGGGCATCACCACAGTCAGATCAATACAATTACCTGTGTCTTTTACTTTTAAATCTATGTGTCGACTTCCACAAAACGTCTTTTATTTATCTTATAGATCTCTGCTGTGCCAGTCATAACTTAACTAAGTGTCAAAACTAAAATCTTCTTAGAAATAATCTTACTCTACTCCTTTTTTTGCCTCTTACTAATTACTGTACCTGTGGGCAGGTGGTATACAGGCTATTAAGTAATTTAATAGATTTTTTTTGTTTCATGATTAACTGATACAAAACTGAAGTGTTACTCTTCTTAAATGTAATCAAGTAAAGATTATGGTTTTGATTAGCTATTGAATAGGTCCAGAAACATAATCAGATACTTGCCTATTTTGTCAACCTCTGATTTAGAGTCTTTATTGCAACTGAATGGCCTTAATCTCCCAACAAGTAAGATAACTGATTTAAGTAGACAAGGAAAAGAAAATGTTTTTTTTTTTTTTTATGAAAAGTTTTCATCTCTCTCATGCAAAAAGAAGAGCTAAAATCTTCCTTAAAATCTACTAGAAGCTGTAAGGATTTGATATGAAAAAAGATGATTTTCAGTGTTCTGATGTAAGTTAGAATTTTTATTTTATCACTCCTTTATATGTATCTAGCCAAAATATAACTTGGACTTTTACAGCATAGTATAATGCACCACAGGAGGAAGAATCACATTCTTGTTTTCAGAAATAATCATCTCATTAGAAAAATATGATTCAGCTAAATAAGAAATAAAACATTGGACTTTCCAAAATTTTGCTATATAGAAAACAAATCTTCAGTTTCTTTCTATAATTCTAAGAATTTCTTTTTTAAACATTTCCTCTACCTTCTAATACTGGATTTCTTTATGACTAATTTTCCATTGCTTTGTCTGAATGTTCTTTCAGTGATTTCATCCCTTCCCATGAATATAAAACAACACAAAAATATTTTCAATGTTTCCAAAATGTATGTATCTAGTACAAACCTCAAGTATGACCACCTACAGTCTATTTCATGTATCTTCTTAGATATCTCAAATATTCCTGAGATTTTAAAATTATTTTTATATGTGTTTTTATTAGTACACGTTTTCTTTCATCATGAGTAGTTAGTACATGCCCATAACATATTTTAATTCTTTTTTTAAAATGTCTTTCCCCTCTTTTTCCTCCTCCCCCTCTAGATTTAAAGACCTTAAAATTTTAACTCTTCACCACCTCTCTTCTATACTAAAATGCTCATTTTAAAACTCTCCTATATCAACTGTTAAACCCAGAAATCTGAGACTCATGCTTGAGACAGTGACACTTCTCTTCAACCCCTAAACCTAATCCATTCCAAAGATCAATCAAGTCAAATTCTATCAGTGTCTCTTTTCATTCATACTGTTTGCCTAGTCTTGAAGAATTTCCTTTGTGCCTTCCTCCCTTCCTCAATCCATTCTGCACATGTAGTTAAATGATTATTTAAAATGAAAAATCTCACTGTTTTTCTTTTAAGACTGTAAGTTTCTCTACATTTAAGGTAAAATATGAATACTATTAGATTGCATCATTTGCTGTTTTTATGTCTCAAATAAGATATATTTTTTAAAAACCTATTATATTTGAACAGAACCCCAATTACCTAAGAAACAACATCAAGAATCGACAAGTGGGATTATATCAAATTAAAAAGCTTCTCTCCAGCAAACAACGAACATAGGAAAATTTTTGCCATCTCTTCCTCAGACAAAGGACTAATAACGAGAATATATAAAATACTCAAATAATTATATTGCCAAAATTAAAAGACCCAGTCAAAATATGGGGAAAGGAAATGAATAGACATTTATCAGAGAAGAAGTATAAATGAGCAATAAGAACATGAAAAACGTTCAATGTCTTTGGCTATTAAATAAATGCAAATTAAAACAACACAGTGATCCCATCTTACCCCAGAAGGTATGACTATTATCAAGAAACCAAACAAGAACAAGCCAGCCAACCTCTGAGCAAGAAAGAACTTTTTTATACTGTTGCTGGGAATGTGAACTGAAACAACTATCATGGAAATCAGAATAGAGGTTCCTTAAAAAAACTAAAAGCAGAAATTCCATTCAACCCAGTTATTCTCCTTCTAATCATCTTCCTGAAAGAGTTAGAAACATCACATTACAGTGATCCATGCACAGCCACATTTATAGCTGCAAAATTCATGCCATCTATTCCTCAGACAAAGTTAAATGTTGTAGCTAAATGTTGGACATGGCCTGTGAATTCATCAACAGATAAATCAATAAAGAAAATGTGACATTTGTACCCAACAGAATACTATTCTGCCATAAAGAAGGATACACTTGAGTCACTTGTAGGAAAGTGGGCCCACCTTGAGACCATAATGTCAAGTGAAATAAAACAGAGACACAAGCTTAAATACCACATAGTTCCTCTTAAATGAGAAACCTAAATTGTAAATAAAGAGCAAAATAAAAGACAGATAATGGGAAGTAGGAAGATAGTTCTGCTGCAAATGGGAAGGGGACAAAGAGATGGAGGGAAGGCGGGGGAGGAAAAAAGATGTGTTACGTGCGTGTGCCAGCTCCCCATGAGAAATGTAACTATTTGTACTGTAAACATTTACTAATAATAAAAATTTGAAAAAAATAATGCATTGTATTTTATGTCGTTTATTTTTGACTTAGTTTTGTTGGTTTTTCAGTTTGCTTACATATCTCCTACTGAACTCCAATCTCCATGCACATCTACTATGTACACAATTTTATTTAATATTCATACTAACCATATTTTATTTCTTATCCTATTGTACAGATGAATAAAATGTGACTTAGAGGAAATGAGTGACTTTTCTAAGGACACAGTCTGATACAGTGAAAAACTACATTGAAACCAAGACTTGTTAAAAGGTGAAGACTGTATGGTTACCTATCACGCTGTATCTCTCCTATATATCCACAAACTAAAATCACAGTTGTACTGTACTATAGAAATTCCTCTTGAAAATTACTAACAAGCTAAAATCAACATAAAAGGAAGTCTCCAAAAATGTCAAATGTCATATAATTTTTTAGTTGCATGATTGTGTAGGAGATAGGGTAAGAAACTGGTTCCCAGGCCAGGGATATAGCTCAGCAGTACAAGTGCCTGCATGGTAAGCAAGAGGTCCTGAGTTCAATTCCCAGTACACAAAAGAAAGAGAGAGAGAGAGAGAGAGAGAGAGAGAGAGAGAGAGAGAGAGAGAGAAAATGGAAAAGGAAAAGAAGAGAAATGAAGTTAGTTCCTTGCTTTTACAGGGGAAGCATGTAAGGAACTTTATATATAGAAACCTCAATTACTAAGAGCTTTTAGGAAAGATAAACTTGAATCTCAGCTCCTCTACCTCTGCTTCCAATGTAAATAGTTTTAAAAAGTAAATGAGGTAATGTGTGAAACATTTGGTATGGTCTTAGACTCCAATATTGCTTGTTTTAATAGTCTTTTTAAAACTACACAATCATCTATTAGAAGAAAAAGAGGGACCAGAGAATGTATTTTCTGTTTGATGCCAGAGGGTCCTTACAGTCAAGTAACATGAATGTAGAATAACTTTAGTCAAGCAAAATGGATTCTCAAAGACTTAGAGTTTGGACGGTACAATTCCCTATATTTGGTGACTCCTCCAGAATCTATGAATCTACAGAGAACTTTACAGTTGAGTTCAGTTCATGGTTTCTTTAAGCCTTGATTTTATCAGTTGCCATTACAGACAACCTTTCTATTTTAATTATATGTTTTGTTCTTTTCTTATTATCTTTTGAGTATTGATTCATGCTTTGATATTTTCAATTCACCTTTGGTACTGTAGTTTTGTACCTATGTGCTTAGCTCTCTGCTTGAAGCCAGCAGAATACCTGCCCAGACCAACACCTGTCATCTAATACTCCTGGCTTCCCTGTTATTCTGCTCTGTGGCACTGCTGAAAAACCTTCAATCACTTGTTGCTAACATGTTTTTGGATACTTTTTTCTGCTTCTCATCTTTTACTCCTCCTCTGCATTTTCTATTTACCAATCAAGGATGGGTTTTGATATCTGCTAGTCTACTACATATAGTAATATGATCATGTTCATATAGTAATATAATCATGCTCATTTATTCTACAATGTAATGTACTGTACTCAACCTCTGTGCTAATTCACTGGAGTAAAAGGTTAAAATACCTAAGACGCATACAATAGACACTTACAGTGGAAAATGTTTGGAGGTGGGGAGAATTTCTAGCATCCCTCCAGAGTGTACTTAATATATTCAAAAGTAGTTAATTAATAGCATATTTTTTAAAAACACAATCAGAGAAACTGTCATTTCTTTAGGACTAATGTCAAATTTTAATTAATTAGAAATTGAAATAATTTAATCTTTTGAAAAAAGTTTTAAAGTGCTCATTTGTATTGCTGGGCTTTGAGAAAAACAAAAAAAAAAAAAAAGAAATCAGACTGGCGCCCTCCCACCTTTTCTGCAAAATTGGTGTTTGCTCACTTCTGGTGACCTTTTCCATTGCGATGTGCGATCATCTGCAGTGGGGACACTTCACTGTTCTGTACTTTCCTACCCCTTGCACTAACTCCTTTGAAATCCTCTATCTGTGTCTGGTATCAGGGCACAAAATAGGCCCAAGGCGTACACACTGTACATCTAGGAACACCTATCATGACTTTCCCATTATACATACATGTATTCATCCAATAAATAGATGCTTCCAGATAAATGACTTGTCTTCCTGCTTGTAACTATTTCTGACCACAAATTAATAAATGAGAGGATTTATGAAGATGAAGGCACTGAAGCCAGGAGTCCATGACCCTTCTCTATTCATGTCCTGAGATATTAAATCAATGAACTTGCAATAATGTGGTCAAAGGCAAATTGTACTAGGAATAATAGACCCCCCGAGAGGGAACTTGATTATAAAATAGTGGAAGGTGGGATGGTGTGGTGGTGCACACCTGTAATTCTGACACACAGGACGTTGAGGCAGAAAGATTGCCATGCATTCAAGGCTAGCTTGGACTATATACTGAGTTTAAGGCCAGCCTGAACTATATACTGAGACCCTGTCTCAAAACACAAAGTGGAGGGAGCTTGGAAGGTCGAATAAGTCTACTCATCAGTACTAAGGGTAAATTGAGAGTACTGGTCTAACTCCCAGACAGTACTGAAAATTTAATTGCTATTAAATTAGCATAGTTACTTTTAGTAGCAGGACTATCCTTATGAGCCACATTAATGTGAGAGTCTCTGAATTAAAAGAGATTTTAATACTTGTGAGGCTATTGTTTGAGGGAGAAATAAACTCAGATCCATGGCAGGATGGTATGAAGAACCATTCCTGATAGATTTGCGTGTATACCTGTGGTACTACTGGGTATCGAACCCAGGACCTTTGCATTGAGTTGCAGCTTCAGCCCTGTTTATTTTTTATTTTGCTAAAAAGTTTTATTAAGTTGCCCAGACTTGTATCAAATTCACACCCTTTTATCTGATTTTAATTCAATTTTGAAGATTTAAAAAATTTTTATTAGTACTTGTTTGCAGTACATAAAGATCGCAATCACTGTGCAGAATTAGTGCATGTACACAACACATCCCAATTTTTTTATTCCCCTTCCCCTCCAATTTCCATTTTTTGATAGTATCAGATTCATTTATTCATCTTGTAAATCCTTATAAAGTTAATTATCATACACACAGACTAACACCGATTAATAGGCAAAGAACATATCAAACACATTAAGATAATTGTACTGCATCAAGGTACACTTTTAGAAACATTATTTCTGTATCACTCTGTCAAATAGCTAGGATCAAAGGCGTGTCCCTGGTTAGCGGTAGATGTCTTGACCCACTGATAATGGCCATGGAGCTCACAGCAGAGTGGTCAGTACAATGCTTGCCCTCAAGAAGCATCAATTTCTGATCCTCCAGCAAGGTGTATCAAGAGCTCAACTGTAAGAAATGGTCTGTGAGCCCTTAGCTGTTCCTCTGGGGAGTGTCAGAGATATTTAAGAGAAGAAACTCATAGAAATATTTGGAACTTTCTCCAATGAGACGGATAAGAGGCCAAGATGCTCATAATTTAGAATAATAATGTAAACATGACCTTTTATTGTTTATTTACAAGTTGTAAAATTTCCTTGTATGCTTACTATTTTGGAAGAACACTTGAATTTAAGAAACATTGATTTGCCCAGTGACACCATTGCTTTAGAGTGAGAGAAACCATTAATGACTGCTTATTTACAATACCAATTGAATTTTGATTCAGGATGTGATTCCCTGAATGAACATAACACTTTTCAGTTTTTCTTGCAGATATCTATGGCCATATGACTAAGTTCTGACTAATGAGATGTAATCCAAATTTTTGTAAGACTCTACCATGAATTTGCAGGAACCTACCTGAAGAGACAGCTCATATATACCTTTTGTTTCTTCTTCTTCATGCCTTTTTCCATTCTCCAGCCAGAAACACCATATCACTATTCTGGAAGTTGAGGATGAGGGCAGAGCCCTAATGACAGTAAAGCAGGGAGGCAAAGACACTGGGTTCATGGAGCAAAGTTACCACTCTAACCTGGAAAAAATAAGGTAGCGCTCAGTCCCATGTCTGGCACCCAGGCTAGGATGGCTGGTAAAGCTGGGGAGTGAAGGGGCATATCTCTGTCCATGTGACCTTCCCATGAAAGCTGGCGAAGTCAACCTATTTCCTGACTTTCCTTCCTTCCTGCAAATCATTCCTTCTCAGTCATTTAAATGGATCCCTTTCCTCAGTCTTCTGGCCACTCCCACTAGATCGCGCCTCCTGGCCCTGTGAAACACTTCCCAGCCCTGCTGAGTGACGAAGCTTTGCCCAGGGCTGTTGCAGTGCAACTCTAAGCTGCTCTTTACCAACCTTCTTACAATGCTAGTGGCATTTTGGAGGAAAAGTATACATTAAAATCCTCAGTGTTTAACTCAGGCTCCTATCTACCCTGAAATAAATTCTTTCCCCTTCCAATCATATGATCATGGGTGTGTAGTGTTCAATGTAGAACATAGTCCTCCATCAATGCTGGCCCCCAAACAGAAATAAAGTTCATTATGCCTCTTTTTTTTTTGAAGGGACTGGAGAGAAATCTGAGAGCATATCCAGTATTCTTGGAAAGAGTTATCCCCGACCATCTCTTCCCTGCTTCCATAGCAGTCAGTCTTGTACATTGTTTTTAACACAACACATGTCACACTATATTGGACTTAGTTGCCTGACTGCCATCCCCTGGCCTTCAATTAAAGACAGTGAACAAGTAGTTCAGAGGTCAAAAGTCATGCAGTCAACTGGTTTATTTTGTCTGTAATACTGTTACATGATTAAACGTGAGGGATTGGTGGATACTATGATTTGAATATGATTTGTCCCCTCAAATTCATGTAGGACTTCAATCCCCCAAAATCTTGTGTCATTGGTATTAAAAATGTAGAACCTTGGTATAGATGTTCACAGTTTTAATCGAAGCAGTATGGAAAGATGACATGTGGGGATTGAAAGTTCAAGCTTACCCTACCCAATTCAACGACTTAGTAAGTCCTTGTCTCACAAAACAAACAAACAAACAAAACAATTACAGGCTGCAGATGTTGCTCATTTAAATCCCCAGTACAGTGAAAACCAGTGGAAACTTTATTCCCCTTTATATTTAGAAATAAGGGCCTTTAGGAAATAATAGTGATTAGATTAGATAAAGCCACTTGGCTGGAGCTCCCATGATTAAATTGTGCTGGCTTATAAGGAGAGGAAAAGAGACTGCACCCATACAGAGCCATACATATGCTTTCCCACCGTGCTGTGAGGTGACTCAGCAAGATCCTTGCCAGGACCTGCACCATGCTGTTTGGACCTTATACCTCCACAAGCCTGAGCCAAAATGAACCTGTTTTCTCTATAAAGTACCCTGCTTCTGATATTTCAGTATAGAAACAAAAATTGGTTAATACAGCAGTCATTCCTATATTTTCAAGCCTTGGATCTCCCTGATGTCTTATTCCTCCTTTTCACATATTCATAAAGTTCTTTCCCCACTGCCCACTTCTTAAACCAGATTTCTTAAAGTGAAGAGATCACAGTCCCTATGGAATGGACACCAAATTAGTTCCAAGGGGAAATGAGATAAAATCTTCTTCAGTGTATTGTTTTGGTCACACCTAAGACATAAACTCAGGGGGGAGAGCGAGAGTAAGAGTGAGAAAGAGGGAGACAGAGAGAGAGAAAAGAAATTAAAGAGAGAGAAAGGAGAGACAGGAGGGAGATATAATGTGTTTGGAAAGTTAGTAGGTGATTTCAATACACTAAAACTTTAAATAAATCCTCAGAATAAGTCTTTAAGGTACACGACAACTAGACAACGAGATTATTTTAAGTGTTTTCCCAAGTTCTTCATGCATTTCGGGAATACCAGAACAGCTCTAGGGATCAGGAAACAGGACTTGATTCTCTCCAGTTTTATAAAAGCAGTAACAATCACTACCACCTCCCAGGAAGTGATAGCAACTCCCAGTAAAAACATCACCTTCATGTTTGTTGGGTTTTGCGATGGTCACAGAAGGGCTGAGAGTCTCCCAAAACACAGATTGCTTTTGCTAGGCTTTCTAACATTATCAGAAAAGATGAGCTTTCTCCTAGTATACATGTAAAGGGAATGCAGTACTTAGTTTAAATAAGCTTGGTGTCCCTCTTTATGAGGGAGAGGAGTGGGGAGAAAGAAAAAGAGAAAGACATCACCCAGGAAAATGAATACATTTTTACAATTGCTTCAAGATTCAAAATGTGAATTTTTTAATATTTAATATCCTAAGCTATTTACTTTACTTCCACTGAAATAATTCTGCGAGTTCAGAATTTATTTTTTAAACTATTTTTTCCAAATCACTGGGATAAAATCACCATATCTTCCAATGATATAAAATAGTTTTACAGCTCAGCGCTTGAAAAACAATGCCTACCAATCATCCACAGTAACCAAGGCACTTTATATACCAAACAATTTAAGTATAAATTGAAACATCACTGATTGGCAACAAAATGATTTTGCCTTTTCAGTTTCTGGCATGTCTTCTCATCAATAGATGTTAAGTCCTAGGTAAAGTCAATCTTATGGCCTTATTTAAAATATTTCTACAGTAGCCGGGCGTGGTGGCGCACGCCTTTAATCCCAGCACTCGGGAGGCTGAGGTAGGCGGAGCGTTGTGAATTCGAGGCCGGCTTGGGTTACAACGCGAGCGCAAGGCCGGCCTGAGCTACATAGTGTGACCCTGCCTCAAAAAACCAGGGCCGGGAGTTTGGCTCAGTGCCTTAAGTGCCTGCCCTGGCAGGTGCGAGGTTGTGAGTTCAATCCCCGGTGCCGCAAAAAAAATAAAATAAAATAAAATAAAATAAAATAAAATAAAATATTTCTACAGCCTAAAAAGTAAGTGAAGAGAAAATTCTATCTACCTAAGTGTATGATTACAAATATTTTCCTGCAAACATTGCTTAAGGAAAACTCTTTAAGACTTATTACCTAATTCCTTTGCAAGAAGAAATATTTAGCAATCTAATTAATTATACTTTGAATGGTTAAGTAATAAAAGCAAATTTTGAAAGGGAATAAATTTCTTTATTCTTTGTAAGTTGGCAGTGTAATAAGGTACAAACCACTTATCCTCCATGAACACCATTTCGTCCCACAAATGAAAAGTCAGTGTTCCTCTGTGTCTTCATACAACTTTCTACCAAAATGTGTATCTCTATCCAGAAGTTAGGGACATGATATCATAAGGAAACAAGCTGCAATGGTTTTTAAAGTTACATTTTTACCAGATACCAGCCTTCAGTATAATGATGAATTTTATACTAAGAAATTCAATTTTCAATTTGTAGGTACAGATATACTGTAGGTCATTGGTACACAATAATTTACATCTTCTCATATAATGAAATAAATCAAAGTTTAGTTTTCTCAAGCTAGTAAAAAGATTTCCTTCTATTTGCCTATGCTAAAGACCAACTTTCCAGACTACACTAGAAAAATAACCGGGCAGAGAAAGAAGAGTGCTAAATAATAGATATGCTAACTATCAATTTACACTCAACATGTACTTGTTAAGTATCTTCTCTGTGCTAGGCAGTGTGCTAGCTGCTAACACACTGTGGTATATAAAAGAGACAGTCCAAGGGTCAGCTTGTGATTCTAAGCTCAACAGAAACTCAGAAAGGACATTCCTCGCATTTCCCACCAGTTCTTTCCATTGAGAAAGTTAACCAGGGATGTAGGCTATATTGATTGCACGATCAGAGTGTGAAGTTCCTTGTAAGTTGTATTTTTATTAGATTTTGTAATAAATTATGGAGGCAGTGTTAAAAAGTTGAGCAATTTATAAATGTGAGTTCTTATTAGCATATATCAAATATTATTTATTAGAATGTTAATAACTTGCTAGTTTTAAAATTAGTTACCAAATCACTTTATACAATTAAGTCTAATTAATGTAGAGGGACTTCAGAAGAAGAATAAAATCTCTCATTCCTCTTAAAAAATTAAGGAAAGTGTGAGTCAAAGTTGTTATATAACCCTTAAGCACAGTTACTGAGCAGGGAGGGAGCTTTGCATAACAGCATTTCCACTGTTTGGGTACTAGAATCATTTGGGGTTCAGGTGACTTAAGCCTCTTCAGTTCTGGAGAGGCTAGGTGCTGGTGGGGGAAACTCCTGCAGGCAGCTCTAAAGTTCCTTTTTCTGTAACCTAGGGTTGAAAATTGCCACACAGGGCAACAAACTCCTTAAGGTCAGGGATATGGTCACATTTATCTCTGCATGCTGGTGTCCATAAGAGTACTAGGCACAGAGTACACACTATGATTGGTTGTCAGATGAACAAATTTCTTCAAAAAATTCCAGGCTTCTTCATTCATATACCTACAATAGGTCAGAGATTGTGACAAACTGTTATGAAATAAAAGATGCTGCAATCAACTATTCTGTTTCTAAAAAATGAAAGTAAGGTGAATGTCTTCTTAGACCTATGCACTAAATGAGTTCAGTTTCTATGCACAGGAACCACTCTAAAACGTTAGCTATCATGATATCTCAAGGTACTATCTCATTTTCTTTCTGATTCAAAGATGCTAGGAATTTTCATAGGTGAGTTCTATGTATTTCCTTGATGGACACAGCTGGGACTAGATGAAAGCATGAAGAGAAGGAAGGATTAAACAAAGCACCCACTTTCAGTGTTGTGTAAATGCCATGGATAAAGAGCACCTTCTTACATTTTTCACTCTAAGTGTTTCCTTGATTTCTAGCCATGTTGGGAATTGTCTTTATGAGGGTGAATTACATTAAACCTGCTGGGAGTAGCTTTATTTAGAGTCACTATTTTGTGAAAGAGGTAATAATATGACCATTTGAAGAGAAAGGAACCAAGAGATGGAGGAAGAGGGGAGGGAGAAGTGAAGGGGAGGAGGTTGAAAAAAAATTTAAGTTGGGTCATATCCATCTACCAACTCCGCACAATGAGTGCAATCGTTATGTACTGCAAACATGTACTAATAAAAATTAATAATAATACCATTTGAATTTTGAGCATTTAGTGTCCCACAAATCCATGTCACTAAGAACTTGTGAATGTAACCATGTTGGGAAATAATGTCTTTATAGACATATCCAAGGCAAAATAAAGCCACAGATCCTATATCCAGTACAACTGGTATCTTTATTAAAAAAAAAAAAAAGAAGAAGAAAGAAAAAGAAAATTTGGACACAGAGACACAGGGGAAAAGACCATGGGAAGACAGGGGTGAGTGAAGTGACACACACACAAGATAAAGAACACCAAAGATAACCAACAACTCCCAGAAGTTACAAAAGGCAAAGAATAATTATTTCTTAGACCCTTTGACACCTTAAATTTCAACTTCCACCCTGCAGAAGTATGAGGCAGTAAATTTCTGTTGTTAAAACTACCCATTTTGTGCTAACTTATTACGTCAGCCCTAGGAAACTAATGCATTGATCCATCACTAGATATGAACCCTTGAGGAGAGAAGGAAAAGTTTAGTCTGAATCAGCCAGGTATAAAACAGTAATAATCACAACCCATTATTTTGGGTCATAATTTTCCTGGGAGGGAGCTAAACACATGAACTGAAAAACAATGTGGCAAGTTCTAAAACCCTAGCAGCCAAAAGTGGGGCAGTAGCTTAGCACTGATCTTGGAGGCAACCCTCCTCTTCCAAGACCCGTGAGAGTCCCCGGTGAGATTACATCATGAATGTCAGGAGAATGGAAGAGCATCTTCTCACAATCTGTAGAGTTATAGCTTCTTAGGGCCAGGTACCAGCAAGGATCCACAATACCACATTTGTCTGTCCATATGGGTGTAGAAGCTTGACTGGCCACCCTCCCTGCTACTGGCTAACTGTGCTTTCAGACGCCATGGACATTTTGCCTATGGATAAGACTTAGAAGACTGAGTGCATGAAAAGGATGAAGCATGAAAGCTTGCAGGGAGGTAATACCCATGCTAAAGGATAAAAGGGAAGCAACAAACAGAAGAATATTTGGAAGAACATTTCAGGAAGAGGAAATAGCAAAAATGAGGGACTCAACTTGTAAGAAAAATGGCAAATTAGACATTTAGGCAGGAACATAGACTATGTGTAGGAGTTTCAAGACATGAGGTGAAGGGCTCCCGGGACCCAACCCGAACCCGGAAGGCCCAGGGACTCTGGAGCTGGAATTGTCCCAGGCCAACAGGCCGCCGCCTTTCCTCCTTTCCCAGCCCCGTGCAGGGATTCTCCTAGCAGCGCTGCTGCTCCAAAGGGTCGCTGTGCAAAGGTAGCCTGTAACCTGGTAAGTTCTAAAACCCTAGCAGCCAAAAGTGGGGCAGTAGCTTAGCACTGACCTTGGAGGCGTCCCTCCTCTTCCAAGATCCATGGGAGTCCCTAGTGGGATCACGTCATCAATGTCCCGAGAATGGAAGAGCATCTTCTCACACTCTGTAGCACAATTAACACTGTGCTACAGAGTCTGTGAAACCACAAAATAAACCAGGTTTACTGAAAGACAGGAAAAATGGAGGAATCTATAAACCATATACAGCCACTGAATGAAAAGCAAATAGTCAATTGTGAAGGTGGATATGTATGGCAAGTCACGGACATGAATCGACTACATCAGTTCTTATGTTTTGGTTCTGTAGCTGGTACTTACTATATCAAAGAACAGAAGATGGGTCTTGAAAATGCTGAAGCTTTAATTAGACTGACTGAAGATGGCAGAGGATACGAAGTGATACAAGAAATAAAGCCATTTAGCCCTGAAGACAGAACCGCAAAGCCAGAGCTCTTTGCACTTGCCATTTGTTCCCAGTGTTCTGACCTAAACAAAGAGCAAGCATTATTTAAAGCTGTTTCTGAAATTTGTCGCATTCCTACCCATCTCTTTATTTTTATCCAGTTTAAGAAAGACCTGAAGGAAAGCATGAAAGGTGGTATGCGGGGTCATGTTCTCTGGAGGTCTGCCGTAGACTGGTACAATAAAAAGAATGGCATGGTCCTTGTTCTATCAGTTACAAAATACAAAGAAATGGCTGGTCTCACAAAGCCCTATTAAGACTACACTAAATTTGCTGGAAGACAAAATAGGTAAACATCTCAATGATACAGGAGTAAGCAGAGAGTTCGTGAACAAAATTCAAACTGCACGGGAAATACTTCCCAGAATCAACAACTGGGGTCTCGTCTTATTAAAAAGTCTTTGCATGTCAAAGGAAATCTCCAACAGAGTGAAAAGAAAATCCATGAATTGGGAAAATATCTTAGCCAATTGTTCCTCAGACAAAGGACTTCTATCTAAAACATATAAAGAATTTTTTAAAAAATCAGACCCCTAAAATTCAAGGCCCAATCCAAAAATGGGCATCTGAGATGAATACATATTTCTCAGAGGAAGAAATACAAATGGCAAATAAATATTTGAAAAAATGTTCAACATCAATGGTCATTCAGTAAATGCAAATTAAAACAACACTGAGATTCCATCTCACTCCAAAAAGAATGGCCAAGATTAAAAAATCAACCAATAACAAATGCTGGAGGGGCTGTAGGAAAAAAGGAACTCTTTTCCGCTGTTGGTGAGAATGTAGACTGGTGCAACCACTGTGGAAATCAGTGTGGAGATTCCTCAAGAAGCTGGGATTAGAGATACCATTTGACACAGTTATCTCGCTTCTGGGCATTTTCCCAGAAGAACTGAAAACATCATACCACAGTGATATTTGTGTACCCATGTTTATAGCAACCCAATTTGTAATAGCTAAATCTTGGAAACAACCCAAGTGCCCATCATCCAAGAAATGGATAAAAAAAGATGTGATATTTTTATACAATGGAGTACTACTCAACTATCAAGAAAGATTGTATAGAGACATTTATAAGTAAATGGACATGACTTGAGACCATACTCATAAGTGAAATAAATCAAACTCAAATGTGTAAATACCATATTGTCTCCCTAGTGGAAGAAACTGAAACAGTATATGCAATCCAAAATGTAAAATAAATACTGTGTAAGGTAAGAAACTGCTCAAAGAACAAAAGTAATTGGGAAAGGGGATAGGAGGAAAGAAGGAAGGGAAAAAGAAAAAGACATAAATTTGTATATATGTATATGTAAGATAGCTAAAATGACTATATTACTAAATGTATTAGTCATTGAAAAAGAGCAGTTAATACGCCTATGATTAGATCAATTTTACATGTCTATATCAGTTAATCTAAACAACTCTTTTGAAGGTAATGGTATGCAGTATTGCAACCATTGTCAAATTCCTACCATCTTGTTTTGTAAACCTATAATGTTACTGTTTTGGATTTGTTGTTGTCATTTGTTTGTCTCTTCTGCTTTCACTCTTTCTTTTCTGTATCTTTTTTCTCTTAAATAAAAAAAAGAAAAGACTGTCACATGTTAAACCTTCCAATGAAGGACTTGCCATTGTGACCAAATATATTACAAAGGGCTGGAAATAGGTCCATGAATTATATAAAGAAAAAGCACTTCCGGTGGAGGCTGAAAAATTACTAAAGTATCTGGAGGCTGTAGAAAAAGCGAAGCACACGAAAGATGAACTGGAAGTCGTTCATCTAATAGAAGAACATGGATTAGTTAGGGAGCATCTTCTAACAAATCACTTAGTCTAAAGAGGTGTGGAGGGCTTTATTACATGAAATGCCTCTAACTGCATTACTAAGGAATCTAGGAAAAATGACTGCTAATTCAGTACTTGAACCAGGAAATTCAGAAGTATCTTTAGTATGTGAAAAGCTGTGTAATGAAAAACTGTTATAAAAAGGCTCATATACATCCATTTCATGTCCTAATTGCATTGGAAACTTACACAATAGGTCATGGACTCAGAGGAAAACTGAAGTGGTGCCCTTGTAAAGAAATCTTGAAAGCATTGGAGGCTGCTTTTTATAAAACATTTAAGAAGAGCCAACTGAAAACGTTTCTTGCTGGCTGTTGATGTCAGCGCTTCAGTGAACCAAAGAGTATTGGGCAGCATACTCAGTGCTAGCACAGTTGCTGCAGCAATATGCATGGTCGTCATATGAACAGAAGAAGATTCTTGCATAGTTGCTTTTTCAGATGAAATAGTATCATGTTCTGTGACTAAAGATATGACCTTACCCCAAGTTTTAATGGCTATGATTCAGATCCCAACCGGTGGAACTGATTGCTGTCTTCTAATGATCTGGGCTCAAAAGACGAACACAGTTGCTGATGTCTTCACTGTATTCACCGATGACAAGACTTTTGCAGGAAATGTCCATCCTTCTGCTGCTCTGAGGGATTATAGAAAGAAAGTGGATATCCCAGCTAAGTTGGTTATTGTGGAATGGCATGAAATGGCTTTCCTATTGCAGACCTAGATGACAGAGGCATGTTGGATATGTGACCTAGATGACAGAGGCATGTGGCTTTGATACTGGAGCTCAGGATATAATTCGAAATTTCACATTAGATATGATTTAACCATTAGCATGATATAGAAGAGGTCGGTTGCCATCAGTGATCTCACTAAAATTACACAACTATTTCCCACCTAATCTCAATCCAGTGAAAGATGGAGGTATGGTATGTACATAATGGAAGTTACTTTATGAAAAACAGTGGAAAGAAGGAAGAAAAGTAGGATGAACCCAAAGTTGTGTCTATGAATCCAACTTTTGGGAAATAACTTCAAGATACGGTAGCTTCCTCTATCTTAATAGGAAACTTTGTTTTAGTGCAGTGTATAGTAGTTTGCTCTGGTGAGTAATGCATTTGTATTTAAGAAAGTTGAGATCCAAAAGTGTGAGTAGTTCCTTATCATGTTAGTTGTTGGAGAACTACTTAATGTTCTTTAATATTTTCATTGGAAAAGGACAGCTTTGATAATATCCAAATACTCTGAAATGCGCTAGACCATGTAACTGTGATGGAATATGAAATTCATCTGTAGACTTTTGTACCAAGAGGATAAAAAACTAAGATATTTGATTAAATTATGAATGAGTTTTACAAATTCCTTTCAGAGGTTTCTAAAACCACTTAAATAACAGCTTTTTTATTCAGTGAAAAAGGTACTTTATTTGTGATATTTTTAAATTTGTATTTGTAGAACCTGTTACCATTAAACGGAAACAATGCAAACCCCTAAGAGGAGGCTGTAAAGTTTGTGTTGACTGAGGAGTTCTATTTGGTTTGATTTGTTCTGCTTTATCATGCTTTATTGGCATGAGTAAGGGTGTTACTTAACAGTCATTTCCTGAGTTAACAAGATAGCTCTGTGTAGTCGAACTTTCTTTAATATTAATAAAGTGAAAGTAAGAAAATATTTCAATAACTTAAGTCCACCAATTTCAGCTATTACCAGATTACCCTGTTTCTGGCACTTAAATTAAGAATTTTTTTTACTTTCATCTTTCTACTTTCATCTACTTTTTAGTCAAATTATAATCATGTCACTGGTCTCCTGTTACTCTGTTACTCATTTTATAGCAAAACATTCATTTTTGATAAGGTAAAATAAAGCAAGTTGGGTCCTTCAGGTTTGAAAAGTAGTTCTTAAATAGCATGTTATCAACTAATCAATCTTTAGGAAATTATTTTTATACTTTGTATATGAGACTTCTTTTCTATTTCACTAACATGTACTATTTATTGATCTAGAATTGTTTTCATTGGGAAGTTTACATTAAAGCAATTTGTTGAAATGTCAATCTCTTTTCTCAATTTTATAATTGTAGTCTAAGCTTACATGTTAAACTTTCATTTTTATGCATTGTTTTTTAAAATAGTACTCAAGGTGTACTGAGAGTTTATAGAACCCTTCTCACTGTTACATGAAAAGTTAAACACTAACAAATGTAAAGTATAGCATTGTATATGTTTGAGGTTAGAGATTTTGTGAAGGAGTCTTTATAGTGTGAGGATCTGTGTACATATTTTCTAATTTTTTATGGGAGATTTTGGTGTTGGCAATAATAAAATATTCTTTTCAAATATATTTGGCATTTTGACATTATGATAGCTTTGATATGTAGCCATCCTTTCAAAGCAATGGGTAGCAGTTTTTATATGTTATGTAACTGAGTTGTTTGGTCATCAAAGCTAACAACCGTTTCCCACTCTGAATAGGCACTGTCTGTGATATTATTCTGGTTTTAACCCTCTGTCAAGCATGGAATTTAACATCTTAGTTTTTTTGTTGTTGTTCTGGGAGACTGATTCCAGGGAACACTGGGATACATCCCCATCGCCAGTTCTTTGGGTATTTTTTTGTTTGTTTGTTTGTTTTGGTTTTTTTTGTTTTGTTGTATTTTTTGGTGGGGGGAGTTGTTTCTAATCTTGAGACTGTGCCTCACTAAATTGCCTAGTATGGCTTTGCAGTTTAGATCCTCCAGCCTTAACTACTTATATTATAATATTATGCTCAAATTTAAAGAACCTAAAAATTATGTAAGAGCTCTCAAATTATTTAGACCCAAGATCTGAGATTTAAAAACAAAACATGATCTTTTTCATTCCTGATAAAAATGTTAAGTAGAATATAAAAGTTTATTTCATAAGTTCTGTACTATTTACATGGTGCTGTTAGACACAGGGTAAGTCTAGGAGCCAATATTAAAATATTAAGAACAGAGGTGACTTTTGAAATATTTATGTCTAATTGAATGGATTAGGGTAAGGTTTAAGACAAAAAAAAAAAAAAAAGACACCACCACAAGTAACTTTATTTTCAAAGCAGGGATATCAAGAGCTTGAAGAAAACCTTAGAAACTTAATAAAAACCAGTATTTTACTTTTTGTTATAGAACTGAGTGTTACTCTGATTCTGGAGCACTAGGACCTAGAAGTCTTGGTTTCTTCATTCTAGTTTTCATTTTCCCACAGTATGAGAATATAATGATTCCAATGAGTAAGAGATAAAATTAAATTATTCAAAACTTCTAGTTAGGTAGTAAGAAGAAAAGCTTATAATCATTGTTTTCACAACATAAAAACAGCTTGTCATTGTGTATAATTTTTAAATTCATAGTAATTCTCAAGCACAATAAAAGTTTAAAAACCTATGTTACCATACAACATAGCCCTATAAAAGAAAATAAAACAATGACTTTACCTCATTTTGAATAGAATATACTTGTTATAAATAAGTTTTATTTTCTCATTTACTTTTCGGATTACTGTTACATTAATATTTTGGGAAACACTGCTTTTAAATACAGTCATAAGAAAAATAAAGTTTGTTTCCTAGATAACACCTATGTAAATATTTCTACGAAATGACCACTAAAACAAAAAATTAATATTACCCTTTCTTATTAGTTGAAACTCTTTAGAATTCCATTTGTTAAAATCATTATATCATTTAATTAGGTAAATTTTATGAGAATGTTAAGTGAGGCAGTTTGCTAATAAATAGTATGTAGTATTCCTTTAGAACTTCTTTAGCTTTTTCTAACTTGCTGTGTGATTGTACACAACCAATTTAACATAGGTAATTCAGTTTTATGATCTTCAAAAAGTAATTAATACTTGATTAGAGAAGAAGCAGTGATTTAGTATTTAAAAATTGAAACTGGGAAGAAGGTTTGCAATATAAGTTAGGTCTCTTTAAAAAGTCTTGTTAATAGGATAAGAGTTTTAAAAGGTTAATATAGTTTTAGAAAAACTGCTCAATTTTTTAAAACGTTCTTGTGCAATGTGCTAGAATGTAAAACAGATTTATAAAGTATTAAGTTATTATTACTCTCTGTTAAAAGGAAACATTCTAAATCTAAGAGCTTCATAGAAAGACCTAGAAAAACTGATACTCTCATAGACTAAAGGGGGAGATGCTGTTAACATCATTTGGTTGGTTTTAGATTTTGTTTGTTTGTTTGTTTGTTTTTTCTAGTAATGAGGATTGAACCCAAGGCTTTCTGTAGTGGGCTACATCGTCTCAGATTTTATTACTTTATTTACTTTTTTTAAAAAAGAGGAAAAAGTTTATTTTGGCTCACAGTTCCAAAGGATTTTCTTTTCCCCGCTTCCCTGAGACAGTCTTGCTGAACTGCCTAGGCTGGGCAGGATTCTCCTGCCTTAGCTTCCCAAAGTGTTGGGGTTACAGATTCACAACATCATGTCTGGTTTTCTTTAATATTTTTTAATAGCACTTCGACAAATGATAAAATACCCTTTCTCTGGGTTCCTATTTTCTAGATTTTGCGAAAACAACAGAAAATTATTTTGGAAAGACGAGGCAGAATTCCTGAATTAAGTTTGAGAATCTGAAAGTTAAGAAACATCTCTAGAAACACAGTAAAGCTACATTTAAAAATAAAGATCAAAACATTGTAATATTTTCTTAAATTTATTTTAATTTGACCTAAATGATTCTGCCACAAACTTTGTGACAAGTAGTGGCCTTGGAGTAATCAGAGACAAAAAGTTTCAGTCTGATTACCACAGGTTTGGAATGATTTCTGACGTGTTACGTCCTCCAGAGAATGTCATACAAACTCCATATAATGACATACAATAAAGAATTAGAAAAAATAAAAATGAAGGGTTAAGCCATGAAATTAATATTGTATGGATTTTTTTCACTGCTGAATAACTACTTCATATCTATTTCACACAACATTTTTTTGAATATACTATTCTGATGTACCTGAGTAATAAAATGACAGGAAAGTCACTCATGTAGGTTTGGGATTAATCTCCTGCAGATTCCTTTTCTGTTTCATGCAAATTTAAGATCTTATTTCAAATTAATAATGGGCATATCTCTTAAAACAATTAGATGTATTGTGTCTCCCAAATCAAGTTATACTATATACCTTTCATATTAGATATTTCTAAAATTTTGTGGCCCCTGGCGAGATAAGTTGATTCAACCTTTGCAATTAAGATATGTACCTACCTCCATTGAAAAAAGAAGTATTCTGTTGTATAAGCACTCATAGAAAAATAGCCACTTGTTAAGAAATAGCATGAATCAAGCACCTATTTCCATAACTATAAAGACTACTACCAAAGTCTTTGATTTAGCATTTAACTGAGTATATATTCCCCTGACACAGCTTACAGCATTAAAGAAAAGTCTTGTAAATGACTTATACTGACATTTAATATTTTAAGTTGGTAAGTGTTTTATTTGCTTTTTTGAAAAAGTATGAATTGAAAAATTCTAATATTTTGCTGTAGAAAATGGATATTGGAGAAGCATGTTGTTCAAATAAAAGTACAGTAATGGCACATTTTCCAAACTCTGAAAAAATATATATATATATAACAGAAAGGAAAATGTTTTAAAATGCTATTACTGAAACTAAGGTAATTATTTACAATGAGAATGAATTTGTAAATGCAATGAATATATGCAAAAGTTATTTCTGATCCTAAAGAGAATTTTTTACCCTCATATCTATTTTACTTAGTCTTATATGGATCATATTAACTTTATGAATACAACATGTGATAAATAACTTTAAAGTAGACTTAATTTTCCGTACTTTTACAAGTTATCAGAGTCTACTTCAACAAAGCAAACAATAAGCTGCGTTTCTGCTTTCACTAGTAAACTTGGATTGTTTAGGGTTTAAAAAAAAGTAAGACATGAGGGGAAGAGGTAAATGCTCTACAAGGCAAGCTGGGCAAGTGCTGGAGTTGGTCGAGGTCAGAGAAAAATAGTGGATTCTAAAGCCAGGCCCTCAATCAAGGTAAGTGAAACTTCAAAAACATTTCCAGATGTTAGTGGTTTTTTATTTCATCAGAACAGTTATATTACCCTACAACTGTAGTATGAATTAAATAAATGTCAGCAAGCAAGCTGAGAATTTTATCAATATTTTTGACAATGCTTCTATAGATTGTTATGCTCATGAACCCCAAATAATCAAACTATAAAGAAGTCCAGTTTATTTCTAAAAGACAAGCTAACTATATACCTAGATCTTTGGCACTCCCTGAGGTGGACTTTGACCTGGAGAGGGGATACAATGCAGCATAAATTATTCTCTGATAACATTACATGCTGGACTGTTGATGAACAAGTCTAGCACTTTTCTTTAATATTCATATGCTTTTTTTTTGTTAGCCAAAAATACCACAATAGAACTTTATAAAATTGAACCAGAGACCACAATCAAAGTACATTTTGAAACATTTCCATAGTGTTACTCCTATCATGAAATCCGTAGTCCATCTGAAGGAAACTAGACAGAGAATCCCTTCCAACCTCATCACTATGAATTGGTGATACGTGAAAAACTCAAGAAACAATGCTTAAACAATTAAATCTACCCTCTTCATTTCAACATGAAGGAAGCTGCAAGCCTGTGCTCCTAGACTCACCAGTAAAAAGCAAAGGAGATTGAATAAGGGTGATGGTGGTCTTCCCTGAATTCTCTTCTTGTCCACAAATTAAATCTTTCTGAGGTGAGACCCCAGGAAAGAACATGACTGACTGAACTTGTATGACAATATCTGGTGCTTCTCATGCCTTCAGGAAGGAAACATAAAATAAAGAGGCCGGCACCATGAAATGGCCAAATACGTTCTTCAGAATTCAAGGGCTTAAATTATTCATTGACTGGGGCGTTTCTTTCTTCCTCTTTTGAAGGGGAATAAAGTTGAAAAAATACTCAAATCTTTCCGCCTCAAAATAAAATATCAGACCTAATGTTCAAATTTACCCTCAGAACACAGTACAATCCCATATCATAACCAATTTTGTAAGAGATATAAGTGAATGCAAAATAATATAAAACAAAAGGAAAGGAAAGCAACCAAGTATGAGAAAATAGCTAACAGCGAATGACATTTAGAATGAAAGACAGAAAACTCCCCTATTTTGTTCTATACTTAAATAGATCAAGAGCAGAAATGCACTGGAGACATTTGATAATCAATATAACATTATCCTGAAGGCCATATACAACTATAATCTTAAAAACAAAACTCAAAGAAATGGAACATTTAAATTAGAAGGACTTTTAACAAGAAAGTGGCAAAAAAATGCTTTAATGTACTTTTATATGAGGGAATTCTTAAGGGAATTTTTTCACACTGGTTTTGCCAAGCAATATAAGAAGTGGGGGAAAAAATGTCTTAAGTCTTTCCTGTCACTGCAGCCTTTGTAATCACCACAATTCAACATGACACCATAGCTTGTAAGAAATTCTCCCTGGCATCCATTTAAGTGGACACTAATTGGAAAGTTCAGTGAACAGAAAAAGGCTGTGAACAATATATATTTCAACATGCTGTATGTGATCCTGACCTTAAATGACAAGGAGGAAAATATGATTCAGCGCAGCCTCTGCCTTAAGTTCTGCACTATGAAACCATGATGTGAGTCACCTACAGAATAAATGTCGAGCTCCTGGAAAGGCCTCAATAAAACCTGAAAACTCCATGAGAATCAGTCTGTTCCACACATGCAGGTTTTTACAAGGAGCATCTGTGTTCCCTCCACTGAAGTCAGTGACTCTATATGTTCTGGAGCCAGTAGTTGTACAACACTAAAAAATGAGCTCTAAAGACAGACAAGCAAGGATTTCCACTTTTGCTCTAGCATACTTTTGGGTAAAAATACTACCTTCTGTATTTTTCATCTGTAAAATGGTGAGAGTAATAACAGAATGACGGGCTATTATAAGGAAAAATTCAGATGCTAGAAATACAGCACAGTACTTTCACACAGTAAGGGCTCCCTTAATCACAGCCAGCACACACAGGGCAATTACATTACAAAAAAACTTGTGCTTTCCACCTTAATCTTATGAAATAAATACTATGATTATCTCCATTCTATAGAAGAAAAGACTGTGGTAGAAAGAATGGATAACTTGCCTAAGGTCACACAGTATTTAGTGTCACTTTAAGAAAACACTGACACAAACATTCTGGCTGTAGTTTTCATATTCTCTTTCCCATTTCATTTTGTTGAATAAGGCAAGAATAAACAAACAAATAGTAGTTACTATTGAATCTTGAAAATTTCATAATTTAATTGAGAAGTGACAGTGAGGAACATAGTAGCCATAAAAGATGGTATTTAATTTTAAAAGCTGCTTTCAAATCTGTGGAGCACTGGGCCCTCCAAATAACAAATGGAGACAGAAAAGAACTGTCAAAAGCATTAAAAGAGTATCTTCTGTGTCTGAGCAGGAAATGCCTGACTGCTTACAGAAGATTCAAGCAAACTGGTTTGGGGTATAGCTTTATCGTACTCTCAGTGCCCTGTTAATTTCCTTTCTTGACTGGAGTGGGAGACCTCACCTTTAGTTTGCACTGTAGATCCCAGGATTCTCAAGTAGATAAGGTTATATATCTAGATCTACAGTCAGTATTAATATTGGTCAGTTTTCCTATCCCTGAGACACAAAAGGCAATACCCACAACTAAAGGAAGGAGGGGTTTAATTTGCTTCATGATGTCAAGGAATTCAGTCCATGGTTATCAGAATCCAAGACAGAAACATCATCGTGGAAGAGCACAATGGAACAAAGATGCTCAGTTCATAATGGCTGGGAAGCAGAGCAGAAGAGAAGAAGGAGCCTGGAACCATATAAAGTATACAGGGTCACACCTCCATAACCCCCAGACACACCCAGAAGTGTGTTTTTCTAATTCTTGGTGTCTCTCAAGTCAATCAAATTGACACAACTAAGTTTAAGCACCATAACATCTAAATCTATCCTTAGCCATTATAGTCTCCATGATCCTATGAGATACAGGAATTTTGAGCCCTGATGATTTGTGAATGAAAGGCACAAAAAAGAACACATCACATTTGCATAAGCTTTGTAATTTACAGTGCTTTGTCTTTGCAAAAATCCTTCAAAAGTGAGATAATTTGTACCCTGAGATGTAATTTTTACAAGGATGCAGAATACATGTAAGAATCAGAGTCTAAACTTGACTTTTCTGGCTCTTCCTTGCAACTTTCTATGACTATGGGTCTTCTTTCAACCATCTGAGTTTGCCCCCAGGCAAGGCAATGTATTTCTTTTTATGTTTAAGACAGTCTGCCATGAGAGTTTTAACACCCTCCATGTTTAAAATTGTCGTCAAATGTATGCCTATCTGAAGTTTTGTTTTATGTATCTTATCATCATCATCTGTCACAGCTACTATTCCCCACACTGGAAGGTAAACTATGAGAGAAGAAATCTGATGTATTTCATTGCTGCTCTATCTGTGGTATACAGGAGACAGCCTGGTATATAGAAATACTTAAGATAAGGTGGTGAAAGAGTGAGTGGATAGATGAGTGAGGGAGTAAGACAAGTCAAAATCCAAGACCCCAGATCTCTCACCAAATGGATTTTATGAAAACTCACAAGCTCTGATGCTGGAGAAGTGTAAGAAAGTTCACCGGAGCTCTGTGCCAACAAAACTAGTTTACTTCCAGAGGCAAACCTATCCTTTTGTGAGCAGGGTTTTTTCCAGCCACTAGGAGGATATGGGCAGACATCTACTGATTAGACAAAAGGTCTACACTAAGAGGCCTTCTCGTAGAATCAAAAACAAATCAGGAGGTGTTCAGCAAAGTGCTGAAATGCAATGCAATGGAGTATTAGAATTATTCAGCAGTTAAAGACCCATGAAATTCCACTCTGCCCTTCTTGATCACATTCCACATTGAAACTATTAGTTAGGAATCATAAGACACACTATCAGATGATGTTTTCTCTCTGCTGTAAAAGAGTTTTAAGACATAAACACTCTGAAAAGATTTTACATGCTTTACGGTAAGTGAGAGTAAGTAATAAATAGTAGGTTTTCTAGCTTACAAAAATGGGAAAAAAGGTGAAGGAACAATTCCAATTTTTTTTGTGTGTGTCATTAATGTTCTCAAGACAAAAAAACCTTGATGCAAGTAAGATTTTCTGTGTCTGCCAGTTAAGTGTTTTATGATTTGTTTTTGAGAAGGGAATTGGGAAAGGTATAAACTCAAACAAATGACAAAAGGATATGAGGCATTTTCAAAGAGCTGTTATTGTGGAAAATAAATTGAAGTTTGAATGTTTAGAACTCTAGGTTGCCCTACAAATATTTGTTGATACTAGCCGCAAAATTCGTTTTTTTAGGATTCTTCCATGATATTTGAAATCATAAGATATGTAATTTCATCTCAGAGACCCTGTCCACAAAGTGTTCATGCCCAAAGTGGGGAGAATATAAACTAACAGGGAGTATGTATGTTGTTGGTTACTATGTAAAGGAACTGTATTATTGAGCCATCATGGTGAATGATAAGAAATGTAAATGGTAGTAGTATCACATTGATTTTGAATAAGGAACTTGCCAGAGTTCACACAGCTTGGAACGGGCAGTACTGGGATTTGAAAGAAGCTGGAGTCCAGCCCCATTGCTTTCACTCACTGAGTCTTTTCCATACTAAGCTGCCTAGAAAGAGATATCTGTGAATAAATCACAAACAAAAGGAATAGCCAAGGAAATCATAAATTGTTCTTGTTTGTTGTTTATTTTTTCAACCAAACAGCCTTCCATACTGATTGAAGGACATGTGTAATCTGAACCAAGCTGTTGAAGCTCCCATACTTACCTTATACAGGAATCCCACATCAGCACAAGGTAGAATCATCCTCCCCTCCACAAAACATGACCAATGTCTTATGAGTCTTGTAGATTTTGCTAATGTTTTCTGAGAAGGGAGTCTTGTCACATAAAAGAAATCTCCAGAGTGCAAAAATTTCTTCCCAGAAGAAAAATTTCTTTCCAAAATATGCCTCCAATTTACTGCATCTCAGCCCCATTCCTTAGCTCTAGTTTCCTGTCTACCTGCCTTTTAATATTCTTTCACCAAAACAATATTCTCCTGTGTGGTGATGAAAATACTGCTTTAAAAAAATCCAAAATAATGAGGTAAAAAAGGAAGCTCTTTGAAATCACCCTATGCATACCATCTGACTATAGCACAATGAAGCTGGAAATCAATGACAAAAGAAATCACAAAAACTGCATAAACACATGGAAATTAAACAATACCCTTTAAACAACTAATGGGTCACAGAGAAAAGTAAATATGAAATTAAATAGTATAACAGATTAAATGATAATACCAATCCAACATACCAAAACTTATGGAAGCAATGAAAGCAGTCCTTTGAGGGAAATTGATAGTGATGAACTCTCACATCAGGAAAATAGAACAAGCTCAAATAAACAACCTAATGTTCAACCTCAAACATCTAGTACAAGAAGAACAAATCAAACCCAAACTCATATGAGAGAGGAAATTATAAAGATAGGAGCAGAAATTAATGCAATTGAAACTAAGAAAACAATACAAAGAATCAATGAATCAAAAAGTTGCTTCTTTGAAAGAAAAAATAAAATTGATAAACTGTCAGCCAACCTCATCAAAAAGAGGAAAGGAAAAACACAAATTCAAGCAATTAAGAATGAAAAGGGGAAAAATATAATGGATCCTACAGAAATCCCGATTTTCAGTACCTACTAAAGAACCTATACTCTAAAGAAATGGAAAACACAGAAGAAATAGACAGATTCCTAGACAGAATCAAATTACCAAAACTACATTGACAAGATATAAAATTCCAAATAACTCGATCTCAGGCAACAAAATTGAAAATGTAATTAAAAACCTACCAAGAAAAACCCAGACCTTGATGGATTCACCATTGAATTCAATGAAATTTAGAGAATAACTAATGCCTCTAATGCTGAAACTATAAGGAAAATAAGGAAATTGAGAAGGAAGCAATATTCCCACAATCATTCCTGTAAGCAAGTATTATCCTGATTCCAAGATCAGAGAAGAACCCAACCAAAAAAGAAAACTACAAGCCAATCTCTCTAATGAACATAGATGCAAAAATCTTCAGTAAGATACTGGCAAACAGAAGGCAGCAAATCACTGAGAAGATTATACACCATGGACAAGTAGGTTGCATACCAGGGATGCAAGGATGGCTCCACACACACAAATCAATAAATAGGTGTTATGGTTTATACACTGTGTCAATCTGAGAAGTCTAGCAGCTTAATTAAGTAACTCAGCAGTTCTATATCCTGGGGTGTAGAGCACAAGGAGTTACCTGTTCATTGTGTCAATTTGAGAAGGTCAGAAATTTGACTGAGAGACTCAGCAGGGAGCCAGGATTTTTACTTTGTAAACATCCTCATCCCGTGCAAAGGAAGGCAAGGAGATTTGTGAATGCTACACCCACCCTGGAGGGAGGGGGTGGCCTGTGTACAATATAAGGGAGAAGAGGCTTGCTCTTGCCCCTTTTACTCTGGCTGCTTTTTGTTCTGTCTGCTGCCTTAAAGAGTTGCCCTAGTGCCATGCTACCCTGCCTTGGAGCCAGCTGATTATGGACTGAAACCTCCAGAAACTGTAAGATAAATAAACCTTTCCTCTCCTAATTTTGGGTGTCAGGTATTTTGTCTCAGCAATGAGTGAAAAGTAACCAGTAACTAAGACAATAGGATATACGATATTACAGTACCAAAGATAAAAATCAAATAATCATCTCAGCAGATGCAGAAAATGCTTTCCTCAAGATCCAACATTCATTAAAGATTAAAACTCTACTGAAAATTGGAATAGATTGTCTTTTCCTCAATATGATAAAAACCATCTATAACAAACCAACAGCTAACATCATACTAAATGATCAAAAATTGAAAGCTTTTGCTGTAAAATCAGAAACAACACAAGGATGTCCACTATCACCATTCTTATTCAATATAGTTCTAGCAACATTAGCCAGAGCAATTAAACAAAAGAAAGAAATAAAAGGAATAAGGATAGGGAAGGAAGAAGTTAAATTACCATTATTTGCAGATGATGTAATATTCTACATAAAAGACTGCAAAAGTCCACCTAAAGACTTATAAACTTAATAACCAAATTCAATAGTACACAATAGTGTACAAAGTCAACATTCAAAAATCAATAGCATTCCTGTACATGAGCAACACACTAACACAGAGCAAAATTAGGGAAACCACACCCTTTAGAACAGCATAAAAAACTGAAATACTTAGAAATAAATCTAACAAAGGAAATAAAAGATCTATATATTGAAAATTATAGTGCCCTGAAAAAAGAGATCAAAAAGGATATCAAAAAATGGAAAGAGCCGGGCGTGGTGGCGCACACCTTTAATCCCAGCACTCAGGAGGCTGAGGTAGGCGGAGCGTTGTGAGTTCGCCGGCTTGGGCTACAACGCGGCGCAAGGCCGACCTGTGCTACATAGTGCGACCCTGCCTCAAAAAACCAGGGCCGGGAGTTTGGCTCAGTGGCTTAAGCGCCCGCCCTGGCAGGCACAAGGCTGTGAGTTCAATCCCAGCGCCACAAAAAAAAAAAAAAAAAAAAAAAAAAAAAAGGAAAGATATCCCCTCTCCATGGATAAGAAGAATCAACATAGTGAAAATGGTCTTACTCCCAAACTGTTATACAGATTTAATGCAGTCCCAATCAAAATACCACTGGCATACCTCACATAACTAGAGAAAACATTCCTAAAATTCATTTGGAAACAGAAGAGATCTACAATAGCAAAGGCAGTCCTGGGCAATAAAGCAAAGGCAGGAGGCTTTACAATCCCTGGCTTTAAGTTACATTACAAAGCTACTGTGATAAAATCAGCATGGTATTGGTGAAAAAAAAGAAAAACCTGGCCTGAGGATTAGTGGAATAGATTAGAAGATGCAGACATAACTCCAAACACACTCATCCACCTTATCCTTGATAAGGGAGCCACACATGTTCACTGGAAGAAAGTCTCTTTAATAGATGGTGCAGGAAAAACTGGTTTTCCACATGCTAACAACTAAAACTAGACCCATAACTATCACCATGCACTAAACTAAAGTCAAAATGGATCAAAGATCTAAATATTAAAACAGAAACACTAAATCTAATGGAAGAGAAAATAGGTAGAAATCTTGAAGGTATAGGTGTAAGCAGAACAAAGCCCAGACCACATGAAAAATACTATACAGAATCAACAGATGGGTTTTCATCTTATTGAAAAGCATTTGCACAGCAAAAGAAATCATCAACAGAGTGAAAATGTTACCCATGAAGTGGGAAAAAATTATAACTAGTTGTCCCTCTGATAAAGGACTTATATCTAGAACATATAAAGAATTGAAAAAAAAATAGACCCCCCAAATTAAAAGACCCAATCCAAGAATGGGCAGCTGAGATGAATACACACTTCTCAGATGAAGAAATACAAATAGCAAATAAATATATGAAAAACTGTTCAACCTCATTGGTCATTCGAGAGATACAAATTAAAACAACATTGAGATTTCATCTCACTCCAGAAAGAATGGGAATCATAAGAAATCAACCAATAATAAATGCTGGTGGGGCTGTGGAAGAAAAGGAACACTTCACCATTGCGGGGAGTGGAGACTGATGTAACCGCTGTGGAAATCAGTGTGAAGATTCATTGAACTATGATTGGAGGTCCCATTCAATCCAGCTATTTCCCTTCTGGGTATCTTCCCAGAAGAATGGAAAACATTATACCACAGTGATATATGTGCACCCATATAGAGCAGCACAATTTGTAATAGCTAAATATTGAAAGGAACACAAATATCCATCGACTGAGGAATGGATAAAAAAGATGTGATGTTTTTATACAGTAGAGTACTATTCAGCCATAAAGAAGGATAAACTTGAAATTATTATAGCTAAATTTGAAACCATACTCATAAATGAAATAAATCATACATGTGTAAACACTGTATTGTCTCACTAGTATGAGAAGTTGAACAAGTAATTAAGATGCGAAATGTTCAATAGATGTAGAAATGAGAAGAAACTGTTCAAAAGAAAAGAGAAACTGATAGGGGAAAGGGAAAAGAAAGGAAGAGAAAAGGGAAATACATATATTTATATATTTAAAATAAGCTAAAGATAAGTTTAAGTTAAGCTATATTTAAGTTAATATATTTATACAGCTTGTTTCTCTTAGTTCACTGAAAAGAAAACTTTGTGTTAATATTGTTTGACAATGTTCCATGATTTTATCTCGTATTCTGAGTAACCACATGAAGATAACAACATGAAATATGTTAATTACTGTTACTCTCCTATTAACTTGTTTTAAACTGCTTTATTTTTATTTTTACTTTTCTTTTCTCTTTAAAATAAAAAATAAAAAGAGGAATCCCTTCAATCGTCTTTTCAGAAGAGTGATGAGATGTAATATTTTAAAGTATTGGCCTTGCTCTGGCTGTGGTTCTAGCCACCAGGATACAATCACAAGCCAAACACCCTGGAGTTTACATTCTAGTAGGGAGGACCCACCACTAATAGGTGAGCAGATTCATCAACCCAGTCTTTGCAAGTGCTGGTATGTGGCAGGAGAGGAATAATCTGATGCTGTCCATGATAGTGAGGATGAAAAATAATGAAGAAGAGCTATTTTTATGTTTTCTGGACAGAAAAGATTTTCTGACCAGAACACTTTTGATCTGAATCCTTACCGGAAGAACTAAACCATGCAAAAAATGGACTTTCTAGACAGGGAAAAGAGCAAATACAAAAGCCACAGGTCTGTCCTAGGTGGGAGAGGGGCTAGCGTGAAGTGAGTGAGCAGGGGGAGACAGGAGGATGAAAGTGTGAGGACAGGACCTCATGTTCCAGAATGATCTAGACTTCATTCTTGATAGTGTGGAAAACCTCTGCAGAATCTGAGCAGAAGTGATTAATATGTTCTAAAGGATACTATAATGGTCAATACATTGTGCAACTTGAGAAGTTTAGAAATTTAACTCAGCTAGCAGGGGCCAGGGGCCTCACTTTGTAAACTTCCTGAGCCCTTGCAAGAGTAGGGCACAGAGATAATGTGAATGCTACACCTAACCAAGGGCAGGTAATCTGTGCACAAGGTAAGAGAGGGAAAGAAGCTTGTTCTCCTCCTTTTGCTCTTGTTACTTTTGCTATCTTCTGCCACCTTGAAGTGCTTCTCCGGTGCCCTGCCACCCTGCCTTGAAGCCGGCTGATTATGGGCTGAAATCTCCACAAACTGTGAGCTAAATAAACCTTTCCTTCCTTAATATTGAATGTCAGGTATTTTGTCTCAGCAATGAGAGAAAAGCAACTAAGACAGAAGCTCTGGCTACTTACTGAAGAGTGTTTATGAAGGGCTCTGAGTGATGGGTGCATGGAAACTTCTTAACCCCAGGATGCTTGGTATTCATTTTCAATTTGCTCATACCATTCAACTGGCTTAACAAGTTAGGTGCTTATTAATAGAGTTTAAGTACCGCAGGGCTTAGGTTATAGCAATATATTTATATGGAAAGTGGATATAATTTTGCAAGTTGAGCATCCTTAATCAGAAAACCCAAAATACTAAATTCCCCAAAATCCAAAACCTTTTTGCACCACCATGACATACAAGAGGAATATTTTACACTTGACTTAAAATGACAGATCATAGTCAAAATATAGGTGCACTAATAGTATTATATAAAATTACCTTTAGGCTATGTGTATGTTATATATAAAACATAAATGAATTTCATGTTTAGTCTCAGATCCTACCTCCAAGATATCTCATGATGTATACGCAAGTATTCCAAAATCTGAAAAAAAAATCCAAAGTCTGAAATAATTCTGGTCCCAACCATTTCAGATAAGAGATATAATCGTCAATCTGTAATACATGTTAAAATTAGAGAACCAAACCTGCAGTGAGAAACTAAGTAAGAGATAAAGCATGACTCTCAGGTTTTCAAATGGTTCAATATTGGAGGAAGAGGATTACTTTATATGCAAAAAGGAGAATAAGGGAGGGTAGAATGGGAGTTGAGACCAAAAGTTTTAAAACTCTATTTTTTCTGAAGTATTTTGACTTAATTTTTTAGATAATGAGGGAATTTTAAAGGATACTTATTTTATATTTTGTTTTAAAGAAAATTTTACTGAAGTATAATTAACATAAAAACCTAGCTTTCTTGGGACTTCACCTGGTCAGAATGGCCCATGCTTAGTTATTACCCTGCTGTTGCTATCCTTGAACTTCTATTTTGTAAGTGAAACACAATGAATAAAGAAGCATGTGTGTGAGCACAGGAAATTGACGAAGTGTATATCTAATCCATTTGCATATAGAACTCGTGGTGCCCCATGGACATGGACTTTCAGAAGGTTCATGAGGCATAGGAAACTTCGGAGAAACAAGATGGGTAGAAATTAAGTGTGTGTGGAAGTTTTGAAAAGAGTGTTGGCAGTATGTGCACATACCAAAAAATGAGACAAAATATATACTTTATTCTATTGTTGATAGATACTGCAGCAGTTTCAATTTGGGACTATTATGACTAACACTATAATTAATTTTCTCTGTATAACCTTTAGTATGCACATTTACCCATATGTGTTGAGCATTTGTTTACAAATTGAATTGTCAAGTCAGAGGGCATGTGTATTCCATTTTAGTTAGCTAATAGTCTTTCAAAGCAATAATAAAAAGTTCTTTTTCTGCCAGAATTTAAACATTTCTCCAGATCATAAACATTATAATTGTTCCGCATCTTTGCCTGTTGAAGTTTTAAAATATTTGCCATCCTGGTGGATCTATGGTAGTATTTTATTAAAGGTTTAGTTTGTAGATCCTTTGTCTCTAAAAAGATTCAGTGGTTTTTCAGATATTTATTGGGTCATTTGTAGATTCTCTTTTATTAAGTATACTAAAGTTTTTTCCCATTCTTTCATAATATTTACCTGTTTTGCTAATTATTTTGTAGGAATTCTATATATATTCTACACTACTTTGTCAGTCAGCTGTATTTGTGTAGCTTGAATTTTCACTTATTTATTCTTAATTGTAATGCAGTTTTATTTATTAGTATTTTGCTTTTCAGATAATGATTTGTGTGTTGTCTGCTTTAATTGATTTTTATGTATGATATGATGGAGATGTCAACATTTCAATTTTTCCACATGAATATCCAATTGATTTGGCAGTATTTATTGAAAAAATCTTTCTCTGCTGCACTAACACATTATCTTTTTAATAAATGAAAAGTCTCCATATGTATGAATTCATTTTTGGAATCTGGTAGGTCTGTTTTTTCTCTATGTGTCTGTTCCTCTAAAATATCACATAATTCAATTCCCATTTGATCTCTTGTAGTGTAAATAACTTATAATACATATTGATATCTAGTATCAACTCTCTTCAACTTTGCTACTCTCTCTGATTGTCTTGCCTTGTCCTGGACCTTCGAAATTTTTTGATAAGCACATAAAATTATTATTAGGTTGTTCTTTTTTTGGTACCAGGGATCGAACTCACGATCTCGCACATTCTAAGCAGGCACTTACACCACTGAGCTAAATCTCCAGCTCACATAAGGTTATTATTATGGTATCTTAAGGACCTTATCATGCATAGATAATGACAATAATCTGAAAGATGCATTTATAAGGAGATGAACATCAAAATGAATGATTGTAAAGGTCTATCCTACCTTAATATAAGAAATAAAAATTAAAACAGTTCTAAGAACGTGATAAAAGTGAAGTCAGAAAGACTCTTGCCTGACTACACATAGGAAGAAAAGGTAAAAGAGAATTCAAGCATTACTGCAGGTTTAAGACCAAGACAACAGAACAAAAATGGTGACAGCATTCACTGAAATTGGAATGAAAAGAACAAGAGTTGGTTTGAGGAATAAGGAAAAAGAAAACATCAACAGAAAATAGGTAGAATTTAAAAGATTTTTTTAAAAATGTAGCTGCAAGTGTCCAGTAGGGAGTTGTGACTGAAAGTTAAAAGAGGTCAAAGCTAGAGATGAAGAACTGGGATTCTGTGTCCATATTTTGATGTGTCACAAGTGTGAATTAGAAAGAAGGCTCCATGGAGAGAGAATGTGGGAAAAAATGTAACTAAAAATGGAGATTTATAAAGAGACCAAAAATAGAAACAAACAAAGAATGGCAAAGGAGAGAAAGGGAATTAAAGGGAAAAGCAAGGAGGAAGAAAGGGGAAATACAGGATTTTAAACGTGAGTTCATAGGCAAGGGGCTTGCTATATATTTATTTCTACATCAATTCTGTGTGTAGATTGAAGCACTGCACTAGATTATCTCGGTGGGACGTTCATGTGGCAGAGCATCTGAAACCACAGCCCCCTGCTGCAGCGCTGTGCTTCTGCATCCTGGGCTGATGAGGGAAGACGTTTTGAGTTGCTGGGTTTCTTGTCAAACCGTGTGCATTGGAAGTGACATCAGAAGTGGGTGAGTACTGATTCCTTATACAATTAGAGTGTTCTTGTAAAAAAAAATCAATGCCCAAACTGATCAAGGATCAGAAAAAAAAAGCATTGTACATGGTGATTGAATTTAAAACAACAGTTTCTTAATTGCATTTAAACATTTTTACTATATTGCTTATCTTTTATTCCATTTAACCAACTTTTGGAATGTTGATGATTCACAAATGAAGAACACAAAATGTTTCTGATGGCCCGCGGACAAGGTTAATTTACACCTTGGAAACCGGATGAGGTGTTAACTACATTCAGGTTGCGCTTGTGTCATTTGAAAGGTAATTGTTTTATACTCCCAGAGCTTAAAAGAAACTTCCAAAAATAAAGTAGATTATGAAACAGAGGAAAAATAAAACACTTGAATTGCTGTTTTCTTAACATTCCTTTCAATTCATGATTTAATGTTACTCAAAGTACTACACACCAAATGGAAAACTATGAAAGATAACATTGTACAGTTCCACCATCATTAATTATAGTTTTGTACCACAGATGTTCCTGTTTCATGAAAAATAGAAAATGGAATTTAGGAAATTTTAGGAAAACTTGAAATTCTAAACTTACAAAAAATGGGGAAAATGTTTTTCCATCTTGATAGAACCTCAGTGTAACTTTGAAGATCAGAGCCACATTCAGCAGTCATAGCCATTCCTGTTATCTATCTGATTTTTATAAGTTTTTTTTATCTCAGATATTTTGTCATTTTGATGGAAGACTGACTGACATAGTAGATAATTAAGCAGCGTATTTCTCTCATAGTTCTGGAGGCTGGAAGCCCAAGTTTGTTGAGGGGCTGCATATAGCAAAGACCTTGCTGTATCATAACTAGGTAGAGATCATCACATGATGAGGGAGCCAACTGATACACGGAGAAGAGAAACAGGAGGGAAGATGTGACATAGGACTAAACCCACCTTCATCATAAATCCTCTCCTGTGATAACAAACCCACTCTTGCAAGGATAAAGCACTCATGAGAGAAGAGCCCTTATAATCTAATCACCTGTTGAAGGAACCGCCTCTTAACACTGTTGCACTGGGAACTAAATTTTAACACATGAACTCTGGAGGGATGCGGGGGGCCTCATTAAAACCATAAAAAGTGGCTTATACTACAAAGGGCATTCCTTACTTGGATACTGGTGTGCAAATTTAAGTCAACAAAGAAGCACCCCAGCAACATTATCTTCCTCTTCATCTTTTCTAAGAATAACTGTTAATAATATTAATGAGGGAACACACCAAGTTAATTTAAATGACACACAAATTCCAGTAGTCCAGAGACAATGAACTATGACTGGTAGTTTAATTACTAGAGCAATCATCTCATGAGACAGTTATTATGGTACTCAATATCCAAGTCATTTCTACTGTTTGATAGTTTCAAGTACAAAAAAGAAATTGGAGTATAGTAATTAAAATTATATTACCAAAACAAAATAAAATTATTTGGCCAAATGAATAAAGGCACAATTATGTTTGGACTGACATTTCCATAATTCCTCTGGTTTAAAGACAATTTTCATTCCCATAGCTTTAAATAGCATGTCTTATTATTGTAGCACATTTGAAATAATAGTAAAGGGTCAAGTACGTATAATCTTTGCTTTCATAGTTATTTAAAATAGCTGTGGGAGTGTGCAGGATATATTTTTAATAATTTTTTCTGTAGTCATAGTGACTAATACAGGTCAAACATTCAAGTAGGTATTTCAGGTGTCAAAATTTAAATGTTTTAAAAATTGATTTTTAAAGAAACTCAGTCTAGGAAATAATTTTGGGAAGCATTGCAAAATGTGGCCTTTCAAGCCATAAAATTGATCCTTTAAAAATTCACAGTCCAATTAGCATCCCTCATATCTTTATAAAGTTTTTCTTTCATATTTTCAGTACTTCAACAGCTTGAGTTAAATAAAAATTAGAATTCAAAAGTTGAATTCAGTGGTGTATTTGAGCATTGCTTAAATTCACTAAGTTCAGATATACATTTGTTTGAGAACTTCTCAATGCATTCTTTATAATGTCCTTGCACCTTCAAATAAGCTGTGAAAATCACAAATCCTAGAACTATGAATTTTTTCTGAAGTGATACACTGAAGTTAACACTACACTTTTTGAATAAAATACCAAACAGGTATAGAGAAATGCCTCCAATTTTCTTGGCCAAAGAGGCACAACTGAAGCTGTGTCTATCATATCCCTGGGTAGCAATTCCTTATGGTAGCAAAAGAACAACTTGCAGTCAAAGGCAGGGGAGTCATTCTATGCTGAGCATGCTGTGAAGTCTTTCACCTCACTCATCCCTTTGACTTGAGAAATTCCTGGCTTAATGTCACATATTAAACTTTCTCCTGTTCTCCTAGAGATCACAAGACTACACTGCATCTTCAAATGGAGCATATGCCCCTCAAATTGTTTCCAATCCCCATGAATCTGTTAAAAGCAAATATGGCCTTTGTAATGTAATGACGAAATGCTTAGCATGCATTACGTACTTTCTCCATGTTATGCAAGCAAATAACTTTCTATGACATTGTTTTATATAGTTCTCACACAGTGTATATTTCATCACCTTTCTGAAACCATCAGCACGTCATGAATTGCTAAAATATACACATGAAAAGGAAAGAATGCTAACAAATAAACTATGATGCAATGTTTTATTGTCGCTTTGAATTTTTATTTTATACTTGTTGAAAGAGGTCTCATATCATACTAGCCTGTCTCACAGCTTTGCAATTTCTTCTCATCTCTCTCAAAAGAATTTAGAATGTCTCCTACCTTCAATCCTATAACTTGGTTGATAAGGATTCCTTTTGCTGTGCCACAGTAACAAAATGTAATGCAATATTAGCTACTTATGGATATCTTTCATTCTTAGTGCCATGAACAATTTTCCTTTGTAAGAAAATCTGGCACGATGATCTTTCATCCAATGACAAATGTTTATTTCACAAATATCAAATTGAAACTCACTACTCTGCTTCTGCATATATAACAACTTTTTGTCTTAAAGCCAAATGTAGTATAAATCTCTCTAAATCTGATTTAAATGGCAAATTAGCTCAGCATGTGCAGTAACACCAATGCCTGTAACTCAGGTGAAGTGATGACAACTGTGAACAGTAATGACCACGTGCTATGCTTGAGCTCAGGCAATACCCACTACATCCCGCTGTCATGTGTCCAGTAGTGATCGTATAATACCACTTGTTGTTTGAGTAATCTCAGTTTCTGACATGAGAAAATGTAAAATATAATGTTTCTTAGTATCTAAGAAATGTAGTGTGTTCAAAACATCATATAATTGCTAAAAGGCCACACCAGAACTGTTACCCAAGAAATCTGTCCCTGGACTACACTCTTTGAATTACTACATTATATTACATTTAGGGAAATAAAGAAAATCCATGCATTTAACTTTGCAATAAGTAACTAATTTTGGAACTTTTATCATAGGTCTGCAGCTTGAACATTAAACCTTTTTGCTGCTGCTTTTGTGTTTTTATTTAGTAGAGACACCAGTCTTTGTACTATACAGAAAGAGACATTTTAAGAACAGAGAGTTTATGATCTAAATTAGGACAAACTCAGAAAGAAGAGACAAAAAAATTATGGGAAAGTGGTGTTGGTTTCAATTTACTTCATTTTCATTGTGCCAAATTTTTGTAATACTCTCTCAATCGACACTTCTATGTATCTCTTCTTCTTTCAATAATTTTTGAGGCATGTCAAGCAGAGAGTATGTTTCCTTTGCTAAAAGTGAAGAACCTAAGAGATATACACACAACTAGTAAGATCATGAGGCAGTTCTAGCTCTATATTTAGGATGCAGCATATTCCAAAGAATTATGACTTTGTTGCTACATTTAATAAATGGGTGAATACAAACATTTTATCTTATCACATTAAAAAGTCTCTTGCAAAAGGAAAATTTGACCAAGCACTATATTCCAATCATTTACACTGATCTTACTGAGGACACAGGAAGGAAGAATACTTCAGAACAGATGCGTGAGACCAGGCCTGTCCTGAGCCACACTCTGGTTGTGCCCCTAAACAGCTCTGCAAGCTTGATTAAACTACTTAACCTCTCTGGGCCCTGATTTCCTTTCTTATCTGTAAAGTGGGGATAATAGCAGCAGCAAAAATTCTGAACATAAACAAAATGAAAGGTCAAAGTTTTAACAAGGTTATGTAGAAACTGGAAAGAATCGTCATTACAATAGATACAATAAGTAAATAAATTCAGAGAAAAAAAGAGAGCTCTTTTTACTGTTGTTTTATACTTGAATTGACCATCAACTCACCTTTGGTTTTTATATATACCATTATGAGTGAGTCCTCAAAGGGTTATCAATTCCCAGACAATCTTTTGCTCACTGATTAATACTTCTGCTTAAGTTTTCAGAAACATAGCCACATATCTTTTCCATAGCCCCATACTATTTATGTGCCTTAGCAAGTACATCTGATAAATACTTGTCTCTTTCCTTACGCCACAGACTTCTTTGTATTTGTGAGCACACTTGAAAGACTTAGCAAGCAAATGAATGCCCTTTGAATTTTTACTTTCACTATTTCTCTTTTAGAATCAGATAGGTACCACCTTGTTTCAGGATTTTTAAACCATGTTTACACGAAGGTAGTACATAAAAAAGTAATATCTCATTCATTATGTTATTACAGTACTCCAAAAATGTAATGGTGAAAAAATACTGTGCAGCTGTGGTATGATATTTTAATTGATCAGGAAGTTTATTTTCCCAATTTGAAAATCTAGGCTTAATTTATATCACGTACAGTGCATGCTTCACAATAATGTTGGAATGTAGGTTAGTGAATCATCTCAAGCATCAGAAAACAGTGCATTTATTTATGGTGGACTATATTAGTATTTACTTGTTTTGCATACTCTCTTTAGATAACAGAACACCATTTCTACTCCCCATGGCTGAAGGGGCTTTCGGTGTTACATGCTGCAACCACCTCCGCCTTCATCACCAAATACACACACACGGGGCGAGTGCATGACCCAGGCTCATCCAATCAGAAGGTTCCACTTCCAGGCCACTGTGGTTCAGAAACATGCAAAGGACTCAGTTCAGGCTAATCTGAATCTTCCTTGAGAATTTTCTACTTGGACTAAAAGGGAAGATTTTGTTTTTTGTTCTATTATAGTGTTGAAAGTGTACAAACTAGAGCTCCTTGTGGCCACATTTCCCAGTCTTTGGAAGAAAATCTACCTGATACAGATTATAATATGGTGCAAGAGAAGTGAAATTAAACAGACATAAGGACATGTCACATCAAAAAGCACCATTTTCCCTGAACTCTTCCTTGTGTTCTATCAGGTTTTAATCCCCTAGCATACCATGCAAACAGTGCCCTCTGGAGTTGTGACACAAAATAGTCTTAGTGCAGAGGGGGAAAAATAACCAGGTTATTTTCTAGCCTCTGAAGAACAGGCTCCTAGAGTTTGCTCTACAATCCTATGAAACACGCAATAACTGTTCAGTTTCATCAGTAAAATAGCTAATTTAAATTAAATTTCCTTACTTGAAACTGATAGCTCTGAATCATATAAACTTTCTATTGTGTTGCAAAATGCTCTCATACAGATATTTTCATACCATGTCATTATGTCTATTCTATGAAAGAGAAAACACGGTTAAAAATTTTCCTGCCACTACAGTGGAGCATAATTTTTAAAAATACAAGGAAAATGATTAGAACTACATCTAAGTTTCTTTCATGTGAGTTCAGCGAATTTTCCTCCAAGGTACACTATGCCGCATCTATGCCTCCAAATTCTGGTACAGACTTAAAAGGTGAGTACTCCTGGATCTCACCCACTCACTTCTGATCCCAGCTAAGGGTTTTTCATTCCTTCTCTCCATACTCTGAGTAAAAGGCCTAAACAGAAGTTCACTACTGAGCCCCATTATATTTACCGATGCTTTTTAATACTTACCATCAAACACTCACTATTCCCTAAGCACTTCTCAAAGCACTGAATTTGCATTAGTTCATTTAACCCTTAATAAATACTTGTAAATTAGGTATTATGGTTGCTTTTTTAACATAGAGGAAAACGAAAAATAAGAACTTTATGTAACCTCCTAGGTCACAATGCTAATAAACAGAGGAACATGGATTCAAATGGAAGAAACACACTTCAAAGCATGTTCCTTTGCCTGCATACTCATCACGTGTTCTCAGTTTCAGCATGTGCTCAGATGGCGTACCTTAGACTCTCACACATCCCTTGTGTACCTGGGTACCCCTTTTATTCCCCATTTTCACATCTTGAATCTGATTTCCTGTTTCATAATGTCTTCCCTAATTCTTTCTGATTTGGCCCAATCTTTCTCTATTTAACCAGTGTTATGTAGAGGGAAACTGATGTTTGTTGCATGCCCAGATAATGTTTTAAGCACTTGATCTCACAAGCTGACCACAAAACAAGGGTGGCCCAGATCTGCAGCCTAGCAAAGACTACCCACAGTACCAAAAAGAAACAAAATTGTATCTCCTCCCTCCTCTCTCTCCTCTCTCTTCTCTCCTCTCTCTCTTTTCCACATCCCTCGCTCTCAGTTTTCTACAAAATGAAATACAAACTTCCCCCTTCTGAAGATTTAGAGGCCAGCTATATGACTTTGCTCAATTACATTACATTTGCAAAGAGTTCAAACTTCAAAAAGATAAATTTACCCAGACCCAAAAAGATAATTCATTGGGCAGATATCAGGCGCTGGCAGAATAAAGTGGAAACTAGAAACTGAGGATTTTAGATGGCATAAGTAGAACCACAAACCAAGAAAGCTCGGCAAATGAACTGTCTTCAGGGCCCAAATGCAATAATGAGTCCAAATATTTTATTTTTGGGTTTGGTTTAATCAGTTCAAGGTTCTATGCAAGTCAAATCAGTCTGAGTCCTGTATTTGGCTTTTAGCAAGGAGAATTTAGAACACATGACTGATATTCCAATTGCCCACAAACCAAAAGAAGAAATTTTGCCAAAAGCACTGGTAAAATTTAGTGATAGATGACTCTAGCAGTCATAAAACAATAGCAATGTCTACTCCATGGCACTGAATTTAATACCATGACCTTGACCATGATTTGGAAATAATTTATTCTCAGTTTCAGCATGTAACATTTAATGGTACCTAGAAAAGTGTTTTTATTCAGATATTCATGATGATGGTAAAAAGATTTATTGAGATCAAATGATTCAATATTTGGTAATGTTACCCAGATACATTTTAAATAGCGATGAACTGGAATAGGTACATGGGATGTTCTGCAAACCAATTCATCTCATTAACAACTTATGATGAGCCTGAAACAAAAAGGCTAAGAGAATGATCTGACCCAGAACAAGGTTTCCTATTCTGGGATACCTATTTCTGACTTAAGATTTCCACATCTTAGCTCCTCCACTTACTTGAAATTGTCACTTCAGTTAATCATTTTAAAGTCTGTCTATTCTTAAACATTCTCTTACACTTTGGCTTGGTAAAATGGCAGCTCTTTGCCTCTCTGGACTGAATTATTTAAGTCTGTCTTTGTTTTGTTTAAGTATCTTCTCTTCATGGAATCTCTAGACTGTACAGGTACTTTTTCAAGAGGGAAGTACTTAGTTGGCATTGATTTACTTTTACAAAGCAACATGGACACCACAAAGATTTCTAAGCGAAACAATTCAAAATCATCAATCCTTTCTCATTCCCAGAGCTTGCAGTGGCAGACCTCAGAGGCAGATCACAAACATTTATTTTAAATGTCGTGTGGGCTACATTTCCTTCCTGAAAGTTGTTTTAGTACAAACATGTACGCAATAAGTGAAAACTTTTTCTTTTTACCTACTGGTCTCCTGTGGGTGAGCATAACAATATTTACATCATTCCTCATTATTGTCAAATTTGAAATTTTGATTCCTTTTGATTTTAAAGAATGAGGGATTTCTGGACTCTGTGCTACACATATTAATTTATTCATTCTCCAACTTTAGACTCTTTTCTCTTTTCCCAAAAACTAATATCAGTCCCTAGACAAGCAACTGCTTCCTCTCATTACCTCTCCCTTCTCATGTACTGTCTTCTCACATGCTCACCCCTGTCACGTCCTCCTCCACATTTCCGAAACTCCCAACTAGGATGTTAACCAAATACTTAGCTACTTTGACTACTGCTACTTTCTTCTTCTTCAGGTTTCCCCTGTCACTTACTCAATCTATTTAAAACCCTCTGCCAAGATATTCTACTCATACAGCTAGAGCAGGAGAGTTATATCTTCTCACCGTCTCTAGCTTTTCTTTTTTCCTTGACTTCTAACTTGTGGCTACTTTCAAACCACCCAACAAAAACTTGCTAACTTGCTACAAAGATTCTGCATATTTGCTGGGCATGTTCCTCAATAGAAAAGATGGACAATCCTATCATCAGGTATATTGCAATGGTATTGGGATGGTAATGGAAATAAGAAAAAACTTGAATATATTAGAACCTGAAAGACTAGAGGGACAGGTGGCTTCAGGGGCAAAGCATTTGCTTACTTGGGGCAGACAATTCTAGACACTACATTAGCTAAGGAAAATATACCCCAAAAATAGTTAATGAATCTAGCAAATGAGAGTGAACCAGGATGAGCACACCAAATCTCTAAGGATCTCAAGCATGTTCTCCCAGGTTTGACTGTGTGAATCCTACCAAACACCCACAGGGAAGACCAGGGAGAATTCTATGAAAGCTTTTCTTAGGTTCTAGTTGTGAAGAGAAACAGTAGCTGCTGTCAAATTTCTAGTTTAACCCATCATACCTATTTCTCCTACACCCCCCAAAGCCTTAATCTATATGAAGAAAAGCTGCAAAAACCGTGACTTGAAATGGAGACAGAACAAAAAAGAAAACAAAGAGGGATAGATAGAGAGAGAAACAGAGACAGAGACAGAGACAGAGATGGAGACAGGAAACTAACCTGCAGATCCAGGGACACAATACCATACTAAGCCTGAAGCTTAATGAGAATGTCAGAGAATATTCTTTTCCCCAACTACCTACCACCATGTGAATAAGTATCAAGCAAAAGAAACCATAATGTATTTAGGCTGATAAAATGGGGGGAAAAATAGGTTATTATGTTGCCACAGCACAAAAATAAAATCCAAATGAAAACAAAGGTTAGACATGGAGAAAATAACCCTTGGGACAGCAGCCTAATTCTAAAACACTAGAAGAGTCACTGTAAGAATTTAAAGTCTGGGAGCACTGAATATAATTGTAACAACAACAAACCTCAAGTGCAGCCCAATTCCCAACCTGGTTTAGCACAATTACCACACTACAGGTCTTCCAGAAGGAGAGATCTACTTAGCTACAAGGATAAAAAAATTTCCCTCAATACTTACTATCCTGCGAGAGGCTTTGCTTTTAACAAAAGATTAGGAATTATTTTAAAAGTCAATAAAAAAAATCCTTCTCTGAAAATACAAGGTAATCTTAGAACAATACCCAGATTTCAAATAGATGTTGGAAATCTCATATTAAAACAACTTTAAAATATGTTAAAGTTTCTAATGGAAAAATAGATAATATACAAGATTAAACAGGTAAGTCAGCAGAGATAAAGGTCTTAAGGAAGAATCAAATGGCCATTCTGGAAATTCCTCAGAGACAGAGATATCAAAGAACCTATCAGCAGACACACACACAAAAAAACTAGGAATCAGTGGACATGAAGCTAGACCAGTAAGAATCACACAAACTGAAACAAAATTAAAATATCATATTGTGTCTGAGAGCTGTGAGACAATATTAAGCAGTCTAGCATATACCTAGCTGAAAGTAGGTGGGGAAGGAATGGTACAGAAGCAGGATCTGAAAATAATGCCACGGGTTTTCTAAACTTAATGAGATACAACAAATTGATTCACAAATCACACAGAACACCAGAGTATATACTAAAAACAAACAGACCAAAGAGCAAAAACAATAAGAAAACCACACCTAGGTATATCATATGGAAAATATCTAAAAATGAAAGACAGCGAGAAAATTTTGAAGACAACCAGAGCAACAAAACATATTACCTGCAGTGATGATTCTGCAGAAATAGGTTGATATAAACTTTAAGGAGAAAATGGGTAGTAGTAAATTCTAGAAATATCTCTTTCAATGTATGTATAAAATATGCATCAATTTAAAATATTTGTTAATTAAATTTTTGTTATTTATGAATTTAAAAATATATCCATATATTCGTCCATACTCCTTCCAAGAACTTAACCTTTTTCCTTTTTAAAACATAAATTTAGTGACTCATTTATTAACTCAGTTCTAATGAATAGACTGAGAAGGGAGAAACAGTGAATTTGTGATTAAGAAATCTGGAAGCTACCACCATACCCAAGTAAGGATCACTAATATCACCAATAACTGACATATCAATATCATGAATGCCTTCGAAAGATGCATTGTGGACATGTATCACTGCAGCATTTCCCCCCAAATCTACATCTTGTATCTAAAGATGATAAAGCAACCCAGGCAAGAGGGCATATGCCTGCAATCCCAGCACTTGGGAGGCTGGGGCAGGAGTACTGCTGCAAATTCAAGGCCAACCTGGGCTACATGCTGAGTTCAAAGCCATCCTGAATTACATAATGTGACACTGTCTTAAAAAACAAACAAACAAATGTTGAATAAATAAATAAATGAGGGACATTCTACAAACACCTGGTCACTATTTTACAAACATATCAAAGTAAAGAAAGACAAGAAAAAGACTAGTGAATACCAATCATAAAAGACTATGGAGGGCCGAGGATATAGCTCAGCAGCACAGTGCCTTCCTGGCACAGGTGCAAGGTCCTAAGTTTGATTCCCAGTACCAAAATAAGTTTTAAAAAAAAGACTACGGAGACAAAAATAAATAAATAAATAAATAACTGCAATATGACACTTTCGAATGTCTCCTAGAACTGAAAAAAATTACATTAATAAAAAAACTGGGAAATTTGAGGTAAATATCAATTTATTTAGTAGTACTATAGCAATGTTAATTTCTTAGACTGACCCATATTACTGCTTATACATAACATGATACTTTTAGGAGAAGCAAGGTGAAAAGTATAGGGGAAATCTTCGTGTTATCTTTGAAATCCTTGTATAAATCTTAGAATTTCTGGATAAAATTACACCTAGGAAGAATATACCAAATCACGTTACTAAATTTTCAAGTCACCTTATGCTACAAAGGTGAAATTTGTGATGACAGAGTTAGTACGATGACTGCAAAAATCATTCACTGGATATTCTGTCTGATACATACATATAAACCAAAAAACCAATCCTTTGCCTGCAACAAAAGTCCTTCCTGGTGAGTGACACAAACAATGAGAATTATATACCTTAAACAAGTCTTCCTGGGTCAGTGCCTCCTGAGAATCAGCCATACTGGGACTGGAAGGAGCTCACCAAGAAGCCAACTAGCCAGCCTTTCTGGTAAGCCGCACAAGCCATGTGGGGCCCAGGAAGACAGAAGTCACATAGCACCTCCCATGAGCCTGCTGGCATGGGGTCTGAGAATCAAGAACTGCTCCCTCATCATCAGCTGGCAGTCTGAGCATCTCTTGGGAAGATAACAGTGTGCAGTATAGCAAATACAGGGAATTTCCTTCTATCCTGTTTTTGAAATCCAATGTGGTTCTCACTGTTTTGTTTTGTTCTGATTAATTGTTTTGCCTTATTCAATGTTCTGTTTTGATTGGTTTTACTCTGTTTTGTTTTTGGTTTGATTTTGTTACATCTGATGGAATGGACAACTACTGTGAAGATAACAGGATATACTATGGTAGCCATTGTTGTTTTCCTATTGTCCTGCTTCAAAGTTCTGTACCAATTTCACTGCTTTGTTTTCATTGGCTTTATTCTGCTTTGTTTTGTGGGGTTTTATTGTCTTTAAAATAAAAATAAAAACCCAAGTCTTCCTGAAAGATTAAAGATCTTCTTTTGGGTTATAAGTTTTCAAGAAAGCATGGAAATGGATTTACAGGATAAACACACACACACACACGCCACCACCACCACCAACAACAACAATAAATATCGTTTTTCAATCCTATGTTTCTACTCAGTTCTCACTCACTTATTCATTCAACATTCCTGAGCTTATTTTGTGCCAGATGAAGAGAAACAAATATGATGAAGTTTTAATGACCCTCTCTGATAAGCTATAAGGCATCACTTAAAATCATATACAGTTCAAAATATTATTTCAAAATCCAGGTAACATACTGATCTACGTAACTTCTATATTGACACATTAAAATAATTGTTAAATGCTTTATGTTTTGTGATTATAAATGAATAAGTTAAGACTCATACAATTTTTTTAAATCTTTGACAGTTGGAAGTAGAATTCAGAACCATAGGGTCAAATCTTGAAATTGTCTTCATTTAATGTAAAACAGTCAGCTTATTTTTTCTATTCCCAAACAAAATTTCTAATAGTCTCACATGCTTCATTAGCATTTGATTTACTTTGAGTTCTAGTTCAGCCTTGGTAAGAGTAAATGTGGTTGTTGAAAGCTCTGGGTACCCATTCATAGTCTCCAAAAGACGTCGTAACATTGGTGTACCTTTCTTTTTAATATATAAGAGATTTATCGGCACAAAGTTTAATGAATTCGAAGTTAATTACCTTTCTTCTAATCTGAGACTTTGGTCTGTTTGTTAGCTAACCTGTCTAATCTAATGAATTTGAAAAAATTAAGAGCACAGACATATGTGGTATATTATACAAGATATTTTATTGGGCCAACCACTAAAATTGCTTAGATCTTTTTTCTCTACATGTGAATTTTCTGAATGGGATAATTGTGTGACTCCCTGAACTAAGACTTGTCTGATGATCTCAAGGAAACTCTTGTTAGGCTTTTACTAAGTATTTATATATATTCCCCTAGTTAACTGTCCTGATCTTCCAAACATAGATTTATTAAGCATATAGGTGCTGAATAGGCTAAATTATTTTCTACTAATAGGGAATTAGTTTCTTTTTTTAAAAAATGCCCATTACTAAGAGAATATGTTCTTTCCCTAAGAATGCATTTAAAGGAATATTTACCTTGTTTCAAAAAGACAAATCATAAACATTTTAAATAGTGAGTATAAAGCTCAGTTATTTTGAGTCAAGCACCTACCTTTGTAATTTACTCCTCCTTGAACTTTAAATCTCTCCTGTGTATAATTACATGAGTAATACATGTAGAAGAACCATAACTTTGTAGCACCATATAAAAATGTTAATTTTGTGCTATTAATGTACATACTACTAGCTTTAATTCATTCATCCTTTTAACAAGTATTTTATTTAAAACTCATATTTAGAAACATGATATTATTTTCTTCAAGTGGCTTTAACATTTTCCTCCATCTCCAAAAACTAAATCTGGTTCATCACTATAGCTCCATAATTTAGCTCATGATCTGAAACATAGCAAGTACTCAATAAATATTTATTAAATTATTCCAGCCATTCTCAGCTTCCTACTCTCCTTCTGACAATTTATGTTTTTAAATTATGTTGTGTTAAAGTTATGCAGTGTTCTCCAGTTTTGCACCATAATGACCTGTAGCCTTGAAATGAACATTTTCACTTTAAATTAGTTTAAATTTGTCAGAATTATTAAGGTAATTAATGGGCATTCATACTTTGAATTTTATATCTTCATTTAAATTCCATCTTTTTAATTTAATCACAAAAGGCCTACCATATGTTTAAAAGCCATTATGATTGTTTAGATAGGGAGAGACCAGTGCTCCCTCTGCTGGTCTGTAGAGAAAGAAGATAACTGGAAAACCTTCACAGAGTCACATTGACTTTGTCAGGTATTGTGGGCAAAAATGACTGGCCCACCTGAAGGGCAATTTGAGAATGTTGTAGAATACTGCATTATGACTGACTTTGTTACACAAATTGAATGGAACTAAACTATTCCTTTAATACTCAGACGTGAAACATAAGGAAAGAGGTGTCTTCAATCGAGTTTAGAAAAAAATTTCTAATGAAATCTAGGAGAATAAAACAGTAAAACAACATAAAATAAGATAGCTGTTCTTAAAATTATGAGTGTCAAAAATAAAAACTGAAATTTTTCTTGGTGTGAATAGTTAACTTTGCAACTTCAAAATATTTGTATGTGCAGGATATTCCAAAGATGTAATATAGATTAATGAGCATTATCTCAGTTGATCTTCACATTAATTGCATAAAATTACTAGACCATGAAAATATTGTCACTATTTTTCTCTCTGTTTTAAAGAGGAGGATCTTTATAATGATGCCTAAGTGTTCTTCAGGACCTGCAATACAATCCCAATGACCACTTCTGCACTATAGATATTAATAATACCTAAACTCTGATGAATGATTACTTTTGACAAGTTATAACATGCATTTTAGACTCAACACCTTATTTAACACTCAGAACAACCTTATGAAGAAGGCGTACTCATTTTATTCATAAAGAAATTAAAGCAATTATTTTTCAGGCGAGCTTGCTATTCAGGATTATTTCCCAACAATGAAGGGAAATCACATAAAATATCACTAAAGCCAACTCAGTTGCAAGTGACAAATTGCTTGAACTTCTATGAAATATTGATATACAAATAAATGTTCATATTCTGTCCAGTTTTATAAACTGAAAACAAATTTTACTAAAATATTACTAGAAAAAAATACATCAGTTACCAAATTATATGTATATTGCATATGTCTAAATATAAAAGTAGTATATAAATAGACGCCAAGTTTGGAGAAGAATCTTATGTTCCAGGATGCTTTCAACTCTGATAAAAATAGATATCTCATGCCTTGTAGAATTATCATTCACTTGCTGAATTTTACAAAAGTTGAAAATTCTTCAGGATATGTTTCAACTGAGTACTAAAAGTGTTCCATACTCTTTTAAACCCTCCTCTCATGATTAGCTCCAAACTTTGTATTGATGTTCAACATATCTTCTTTTTAGGTCTTCAAATAGACTGATAAAATCTTTGTTCTTCAAATGACTTGCAATAACATGAACCATGACAGTAGAAATCTGTGCAGTAATAAAAGCAACATGATCTTGAAATCAAAGATGTTTTGCTAATCCTAATTTTTGACATATTGTCCCATTTGTTTTGCAATATTTATCCACAAGATTACTCCGAGTTTATGTAGGCAACACAAAATTGTTCAGCATCTCCAAATGACAGAGATCTCTGCATTTCCAAAACACCAAAAGTTTTCAGAAAAATATATCTTACCAAGTTATAACTAAATGAGGAACCCAATTACTTTATCATATTATGAAACTGCTAAGTTGACTTCCAGCTTCCCATGTTCTTGTATTGTTTATACAGATGTGTGTAGCACTGAGCATGGGGTGTGATGTCGCACACCTATAATCCCAGCACTCAGAAGTCTGAGGCAGACGGATTATCCTGAGTTTAAGGCCAACCTGGACTATGCAGTGAGTTCAAGACCAGCCTGAACTTCATAGCGAGACCTTGCCACAAAACAAAACAAAACAAAAAAACACTAAGCAAAGAACTAGCACCAGTTACCAAGATTTTGCAATAATAGTGCATTATTAGGTAAAAACTTAGGATTCAGAAAATTCAGAATTTAAATATTTGCAAATATTTTGGAAAATACCAACTTTGCTAAAATTTGTAGTCATACTCAAGTATTCTGAGGGAGACCAGTTTGAAAACCACATCTCACTAGTTTCAGACTTTGATCTTCAATTATCTTTCCTTCCTCTGCTACTTCAAATAGAATTCACAGAAACTGTCACATAGGGAATGAAACTGTGTTGAATTGCTTTCAATTTTATTTTATATGTAAATGATATTGAATTAAATCAAGTACCAGTAGACTATCTTACAACTGGCAAAGAATGAAAAAAAAATGGTACTGGATATCATACAGTTTATTTAAAGAATTTGTAAGGAATGTAGTACCACAAAAAGAAATAGAAAAGACACTCTGAGAAGCTGAGGCAGGAGGACCATAAGTTCAAGATGAGCCTGGGCAACTTAGTAACTCAGTGAGACTCTGCTTAAAAATTGAAATGCAACTCAATACCATTAAGAAAAAGCAAATTCTTTTAAAAACTGATAGCAGTTGACCATCCGGTAATCAGACAGCATAGAAACTCTGGCAACCCCAGACAGAAGAGGATTTGTTATTCACTTCAGTCTGCTTTCAATGGGCATCCAGGAAGTACTCGTTAAAAAAAATGAGGGGCACAGTAAACAACAGGACGAAGTCCTTCTAGTGGTACAGACCAGAAGAAAGGGAATCGCTGCTACTCTATAGGTAAAGCATAAATCCAAGCTACACTGCTCAGATCATGCTCTCATAAAGACCGAAACCTTTAAGCCTTTGAGAGAGGGGCAGAAAATCCTGGCTATCCCAGGCATAGGTAAAGACATTTCTGATGAAAGAATACAAGGGAAAAACTGTCTACCTTTGATGGAAAGTCACTAAAGAGTCTGAGTCCAACCCTGGGATCCTATGTTGATGCCAACTGAGGTGTGCTACTCACTGTAGAGCGCAGGACACTCTTCTGCACTGTAACATCAAACAATTCCTACTCATTTACCAAGGCCTCTATCCTCACCACTAACATACAAGTGTCTGAAGTGCTAGCAATTTTATTTATGAACATTTATCCCCCAAAATTAAAATTTCATCCCTTTCAAAACCTGTACACAAATTATTTAACAACATTATTCATAATTAGTAAAAATCGACCTAAATAAAAACAATGTAAATGTCCTAAAGTGCAACAGAACAACAGGGTTATAGCTATTCACCAGTAAAGAGAAAATAACTCCTATTACATATAACCACAATGCAAAATTTCAAATAGATTATGTTAAGTGAAAGAAGACACACACAAAGATTATATAACAATATGGGTTATGGTCTAAAACGTTCCCCCAAAGTCTCATGCATCCAGAGATGGGGCTTTAGGAAAGCCATTGGAACATGAGGTGTGCTATACTCATCAATCCATTGATGAGCTCAGGGCTGAATATGCTGTTAGGAGCTGGGGTCTAGTTGGAGGTGGATCACTGATGGGATGATCGGGAAGGGTGTGTTCTTACCCATGGCTCCTCTTTTCTCTCTCTGCTTCCCGGAAACCATGTGATAAGCAGCGTTTCTCTGACTTGCCCTTCCATGGTGCCATTTCTGCTTTGAAGCCAGCTGACCATGGATTTAATCCTCAAAAGCATAAGCTAAGTAAGCCTCTCCTGCTTTAAACTGAGGGTGCTATGTATTTTCCCAAGTGGTGGGAAAGCTGACTAATTGAAAAAGAAATTGGCACTAACTGTGGGATTGCTTCTGTGATTATTACCTGACCAGGTAGTTGAGAAACCTTTGGAGAAGGTTTGCTTGAGGAATTTGGAAAGGTTTAGAGATGCCAGTTAGAGAAGTCTTAGAATGATGTAAGCAGAACCTGATGTGTGATTCTGGTCAGAGCTCAGAAGACCAAAATACTGGTAGTAATAGAGACTATAAAGATCAGCCTTAGGAGGCTTCAGTTAAACAAGTATTCCATTGGCAGTTGGACTAGGGACCATGTGTTTCTTATTCTAATAGAAAATTTGTCTACAATTTGCCAACATTCTGAGACTTTGCAGGCAACTGAGATTAGAGACAGTGGACTAGCTAACCTGGCAGATGAAATTTCAAAGCAACCAAATGTTCAGGCTGTGGCATGAGTACCGACAGCTGCTGTTAGCAAGGTGTACAATGAGAAACAGGATCAAGTAGTAAGTACCAAAAGATATGAAAAGCTTGAACTTCTAAGGGAAGGACCTGCAAAGTTGGAGCCATGGAAAGAATGATTGCTGAAAAGATTAATGTTATAAAGCAGCCAGGACTTTGCATCAGAACCATAGGAAAAATGATTTGACACATCTCAAGAATTGGCCAGAGCCTATGCTTCACTGACTCAAGGGTGCAAAAAAAACTTCTTTTAAAGACTGCAGGGAAAAGGAGAGTCCCAGGATGCCCCACGCAGCCAAAGTAGTCTAGGGAAATGTTTCCCAGAGTTCAGTCATTCATCTTTCAGGCATCTAGGTACTCAGAGGCTACTGAAACCATAGTTCGTGGAGGCCCAGTTATTGCTCTGGCTGGCAAAACAGACCTTGGCATCATGTATATGGTGTTGGTTATTCAGCCATATAGAATATAAGAGTTATACATTCGTAGAGGCTTCCACCAAGATTTCAGAAGATGGCCTGTGAGGTTGAGCAGTGTACCTCCAAGATGCTGATGAATGAAGCTGTGAGAGTAAAGATGAAGGTGTGGTGGAGACTGCAGATCTATGATAATTCCAGGAATGTAGAACATCTCCTGAGGAAAGAGATAGGCAAAGAGCAGAACTGACCTACGAGACAGTCCATATGGACTGCAGCCAACAATGCCATAGGCACACACTATGCAAGTTGTTATATCTCACCAAAATCTGCCCCAGGTAATGAACACAGAGCTACAAGACTTAATATTTGCCCTACTGTTTTTTCAGTCTTGTTTTGCTTGATTTCTTTCTATCCTCCCATTTCTCCCATTTGGAATGGGAATATTCACCGTGTATTATTGTGCATTGGAAGTATTTAACTTTCTTTTTGATTTTTGCAGGGACTCATAGCTGAGATTTTGGTTTGAGTCTCAGAGGAGATTTTGGACTTGGACTTTTCAGCAATACTGGAATTATTAAGACTTCAATGACTTAAAAATAGGCAAAATACCTTTTGAACAACGAGATGGACATAAATCTTTTGGAGATTTCTGGGGAATATTATGGTTTGGGTCTAAAATGTTTTCCAAAGTCTCATACATTTAGAGTTAGGAAGGTACCTGGATAAGGGGGTTTTGTATGCATCAGTGGATTAATCCATTCCAAAGTACTGTTAGAAGGTGGGGACTAGTTAGAGGCATGTCACTAATGGCATGACCTGTAAGGGTATATTCTTACTCCCAGCTCCTCCCTTTTCTCTCTGCCTCTTGGCTAACATGAGCTAAGCAGCTTTCCTTAGCCATTTCTGCTTTAGTGCCAACAAACCATGGACTGACACCACCCAACCTTGAGCCAAATTAAACCTATCCTCTTATACACTGTGGGTGTCAAGTTTTCGTCCAAGCGATGGGAAACCTAATACAACCAATATGCTTGGTCTGATTCCAAGCATTCATCAGTACAAGTAATAGCCCATTGTTCCAGGCTCTAAACCTACATAGAAAACTATTTCTGAGTCACTTCCAGCACTAGACTCACCCAATAACATTAGGCTCCAAAACAGCCCCAACCTCAGGCAGACATAGTGGGGCTTCAGTATGCCAGTATCAACTACACCCCAAAGAATCAACTCTGGGGCTACCCAAAGCCAGGTTGGGTCCTTAATCATTTTCTTATTGCTAAGACAAAATACTTGACATTCACAAGATAAAGGAGGAGAGTTTTATTTTGGCTCATGGTTATAGACTATTGTAGCATAATTCCAAGGCAGAAAATGGAATGGTAGAGGGACATAATAGAAAATTCTGCTCACATCATGGCAACCAGAAAGCAGAGAAAGAAAGGAGGAACCAGAGGACTTCTAGGTCATATGCCCAGTGACCTGCCTCTTACCCTAAGTCCTAATAGCCAGTCATCTATATTGCCCTGTTGTTTAGTCACCTTCCAAAAGCCCAACTCATGAATTCAAGAGGCCATTGGGCAACATTCTGGATCTAAATCATAACATTCCAAAGGACTTACCTATATTTCTTCAAGAAACATGCATTTAGTCAAGCTCTAATAGTTGCCAGATGCCTAACAATTTCAGCATTGCTGAAAAATCTGAGTCCAAAGGTTCCTTCGTATCTCAAAGAAAACTCTTAGCTATGATTGTATACAAAAGTCAAAAAGTTAAGCACTTCCAATGTTTAATGGCAGAGAGTAAACATTCCCATTCTAAAAAGGAGGAATGGGAAAACAAAAACCAGTGAGATCAAAGTAATACCAACTCCCTTCAGGGAAAACTTTAAATTCTTAGCTCCATTTCCCCCACCCAGAGCAAAGATGTGAACTCCAAAGGGCTTGAACAACCCTGCCCCTACAACATTGCTTGTTGCAGCTCTCATGGTCTCACTCAAGGCAGCTTTGCTCACTGCCTGCAGCTTTCTTCAGAAGTCCTACGTTCCTAGAAAGTTTTAAAAATGGTGGACTACAGGCTGATAGTGAAATGTAACATGTCTGAGACCTGAAATGAAAACACCTGGCAAACAACAATTTGAAAAGAAAAAAGTAGAACTTTCAGAATCAGAAAGGAGCTTACAGGAAAACTAGAAACTACAGAGAAACTGGAGAAATGGAGCATAATTCAGGAAAAAGAACAAGGCAATTGAGAAAAGATTCCCAGCTCCAAGGGCAGTGACCACTGTTACAAGGCTAGAAAAAATGTCTGGTGCATTATCTGCCATATTTGAGAGTATTTAATCAGAAATCATTTTGGGTAAGGGTTAAGTATGTAAGATTGAGCTACCGAACAACTATACTTCAGCATTTCTGGGAGATGAACACTAGAGAGTCATGAGAGGGCACAGGCTAGACATTAACTCTCTGAAAAGTTTAGATTCAGACTTTGAAAGACACAGGGGTCCCACCTTCCAGGAAGAGAAGACAGGCCAGTCACGTGAGGTTTTCAGAGGGTACTGCATATGAAAAGTGCTGGTGTTGAGTTCAGCACACTGCTTGACTCTGCCACCCACCTAGTTACCTACATCCAGCACAGAGCTCAGTGGTCTGTTTTCTTTCACCATCTGCCAGTGTGATCAGGCACATACTTCAACTTCAACAATTGCCATAGCCTGGGGAGCATGGACAGAGGGTCCTCTGGATTAGGGAATGTACCTCATAAACCCATGGGCCATAAAGCTAGGCAGAAAAAGTTGTGACATGCAGTGCACAGAGGGACATGGAAACTGAAAGGGGCTAGAGTGATTATAGCCTTAGGATAAACATTATTGACCAACCATACCCAGCAGGAAAGGCAGGGCAAGATTGAACATTCACACATACAAAAAAAAAAAAAGAGTGTGGAAGCAAAATAGGTCTTAGAAATGACTATCCTTCCCTAATACTGGTAGATATCAATACGAACTTCAGACTATGGCAAGAAACCAGTTATTCAAAAATATGAAGGACTTTTTTCAGACTCATTTTTGTTTTTTTTCTTTACAGGTTTTGGAAGTGTTTTCAATACCTTTTTTCTTCTTTCTCTTAATTTTTCTTTATTTTCCTTTTGTTCTGTTTTTATTCTTTTTCTTGTCTTTTTTCTTTTCTCTATTATATAATCCTACTAGTTTTCTTTTACTCCTAAATAGGATCCTTACTCATTTTTGTCTCCATCTCATCTTCCTTTGTTCTATTTATGAAATTTTACTTTTTTCTTTCCCCCATTCTCTATCCATTTCATCTTTACTAGTATTACTATTAAGTAATTTTCTTTCCCCCATTCTCTATCCATTTCATCTTTGCTAGTATTACTATTAAGTTTTATTAATCTTTAGACATTTAGATAACTCTGTGCCTATTATTGTTAATTTTTTTCTATTGCTAATGTGGCATACATGGGAGACCAGAGGAGAATTGAGGCTTAATTGGCCTCCCCTGTGAGCACAAGGGAAAAGCTTATACAGCTGAGATTGCTATTTACCTGAGCATGTATTAGTGGATATTGGAAGGCAGATGAACCTTGCATTACTTTACTTCCTTGTACCCATATTTGAGTAAATAAAAGCAGGATGAGCCCGATTCTCAAATTTCCTCTGCCTAACTAGAGGCAAGAGCTCAATAGCTGCCCTGATGTTAACTGGACTCTGGCTGCTTGTCTTTCATCCTTGTTCACCCTTGGGCAGGGATCAGGAGACAATCCAGTAGGACTAGGTCCCTACAAGTGGCACCTTGGGTGGAGAAAAGACCAGAGTGGGCTACTTCCCCATGTGAGGCACCTGAGAAAGGAACCTGGGACCTGTGAGGCAGGCCACTACAGGCATAATTTTCTTTTTTACTTACTTTTTATTGATACATGATGGGAGTACTTAACGATTACATTCATTGTGAAATGTACATGCACATGACATTTTAAATTCCTTTTTTAAAGCCCCTCTCCTTCCCCTCCCAGCATCGGTTGGACACTTTCATGTATGTCCATGGCAGTTCACAAATTCCCTTCCCTGTTTTCAAAATCTGGTTTGCCTCCCCTTCTGCCCACTCCTCTCTTCATCCTTCAGTTCCTTCCCATACTCCAAAGTTCATTCTTGTTATTTCCTATCGTTGTTGAATATAGTAAATATTTACTGTATCTCAATATTTGTTTTTTCATTGTGTCTATAATTACAGATCTCTTTTCTATGGTTAAGTATGGTATAGTGATAGCTTTTACTGGTTCTTATCTATGTCAATGTCCACTTTGTCTTTGATTCTATTATTGTTGCTGATTTTGTTGCTATTGTCAGAGTGTCATAGCTGTTGCTATTTTTTGTTTTGGATGAATGCTAATTCTGATTTGTATTTGTGCCATCATCAATGCTGTGCTGGGCCAATTATGCTGCAACTTCTTCTACCAAATTAATATAGGGGATTGGGTCATGAGACAGAAGTAAAGGCCGATAGCTAGCTACGCCCAGAGTGCATTACTTAAAACCATGAACTAACTAAAGGAATCACCATACTAATGTAGCAACAAAAATTTTTCAAGTATAGGTGACCCACAAACATCAGCATACACATACCGATAAATAGGAATAGAAGACAATAAAACCAAATGCCTCCCAGAAAATTTCAACTCCCCCAAATTTGACCCATGGAGCATTGATGGAGAGAAAATGAAAATTTCCACATTCCTGGCTTCTTCAACTTCCTGGGGTCTCCACTGCACTTTCAGATATGCTAACACAGCTTCATGCAATGCCCTCTTGAGGGCACACTATCTGGCTTCCCAGGTCTTCTTCTGAAATCTGGTTAGAAACCTTCCTGACTCCACCACCCTTACACTCTTTATTTCTGTAAAATTAGCACCAGGTGTACGATGCCAAGGTTTGCTGCCAGTTCAAGAAGTAGCCAGATTTTCTTGAATCATGGCTTCAGAGGTCTCAGCAGGCCTGGGTGGCTGAATACTATGAAATGAATCCTGGAATATCAATTTCCTAGGCAGTTTTTCTTGAGCAGGGCCTCCTTTTGCAAATGAAAGCTTCACAGTCTCACACATTTGAGCTGGAATTTGGAGGGGTTGTACTGACTCCTAACATGCTCTCAAGCTATTGCGTGCTATTGTCTTGTTATAAAGTACTTGGCTCCACTTTAATGTTGTTCTTTTCAGCAAATGATCTGTCCTGAGCCAAAACTTACCCCAACTCAAGAGGGGAAAGTTTGTCTAATTTTACAGATTTACAGAGGGGTAATTTTATACATGCTTCCTTCTTGGCCACAAGTAAAAATTTTCAAATTACTCGGCTCTGCTTTTTGGTCCTGCTTCTCACAGAAGATATGGTTAAAAACTGCTAGCAGTACCATGCCACAGGATCAACACTGGACTTCCTTAAAATTTCCTTTGCCAGATTAGTCTACCACCCTTAATCTTATATTCTCCCACAAAGTCCTAGGAAATGAGAAAAATGAAGAAAAATTTTCTACTAGGGGAAAACAGGCATAGTCCTTAGCCCAACTGATAGTGGAATCCTTCTTTCCAGTTGAAACTGCCTGATCTTGAAGTTTATTGTCTACATTTTTATCAGCATTTTGATCTTCTGAGCTCTGATCATAATCTCTCATGAAGCATTCTATGGCTTCTCAAGCTGGTATCTCCAAACCTTTCCAAACTCTTCTCGTGAACCAGTTTCAACAGCTTCTAAACATAATCAGGTAATAGTCACAGAAACAACTCCATTCCTAGTACCAAAATCTGTCTTAGTGATTTTCTCATCACTGAAATGCAACACCTGATACCCACAATTTAAAGGAGGAGAATTTTATGTTGACTCACAGTTGCAGTGTTGACTCACAGCCAGCAGTTGCCTGGCTCCAAGGCAGAAAATGGTACGGCAGAGGCTAGCAGAGGAAAAGTTGCTCATCTCATGCGGAAACAGAAAGCAGATAAAGAACAGGAAAGGAAATATACCTCTCTAGGTCATGAAGCCAGTGACCCACCTCTTCAAACAAGACCTACCTCCTAACAGCAAGCCAGCTATATTGCCACCATGATTCAATCACTCTGCAAAACCCTGCCTATGAGCACATGAGGACTTTGGGAAATATTCATGATCTAAACCATAATAGCCCCAGAAACCCCAGTTCCATATTGTTCTAGTAATAGGCTGTTCCCCATGGCTCCAGGATTCAAGCCTGCCTTGCAAAAGGGGCAGCCCCTTCATTCTTAGTCATTAGGCTAGGAGACTTAACTCCCATACCAGCCCCTTCAAATATAGGATGTATTAGTTACTTTCCCTCACTGAAACAAAATACCCAATACCCACAATTTAACATTTTTCTGTTTGTTGTTTTGTTTTGTTTTATTATGTTTCAGTAATGGCCCACACTTGTCAAGCAGACACTTACGCTGCTGAGTTATATCCCTGGCCCTTACTCATAACTTGAAAGAGGAGAGGTTTATCTTGGCTTGTGGTTTTAAACCATAGTTGACTGACTCCAGTAAGAAAAGTCATGATGGAAGGAACTGGTGGAAGAAAGCTGATTAACCTGTGACAGCTAGAAAACAGTGCAAGGAAAGTACCAGAGAGGAAAGAGCAAGGACTTCATATGTTATCTAAGTGCACACCTCCATGACCCATCAACACACACTCAGGGGTATGATTTACAAATGTGTTAGGTGTTTTTTTATATATACTCCACTGAAGTTAGCATATCAGGAATAGTGGTCACATAGAATACAGACCCACCAAGCACCAAGATATGGTTTTTGGTCTCTGACTTCAGAACTATTCAGCACTAAGTCACTTTTCCTATTCTCAAAGATCAGGAAAGTACCTATGGAATAGTTTCAGGCTTGTCCAAGGACAGGCTAGTCCACAGGCCAGCAGTCATAATCCTAGGCTCCAGACTATCCTCCATTATCCTAGATTTTTTGCTGGACCCATCACTAAGAGGGTCACAGTTTCCAGAGGAACCAGGATCCAGACATTCTTCGGCATACCCAGAATCTAGGCCAGTAATGGTGAACCTTTTAGAGACTGAGTTCCTAACCTGCAAACCAAAACCCATTTATTTATCACAAAGTGCCAACACAGTGATTAAATCTGAATACTGAGGTTTTAATTTAGGAAAATCAACTATTATCCAGTGCTCAGATGCTGGGATTACTTGGCTTTGATGCTGACAGAGATGGTTCCATGTGCCTGCTGCTGCATGTGTGTCACAGCTTTGCCACCACTGATCTCTGCGTATCCCAGTAGCCCCCACTGGTAGGCCTAACCTCAAAGGCCTAAAATTATCACTGCAAACGTGAGATTCAGACCTATTCCAGTGAATTCACGAGAGCTCCAAATCATTCCCAAGAGAGTCAAGTCCTAGATTTATCCCAGCAGCTAGCCAGTTCCTCAAGCCCCATCCCAAAGCCAGGTTAGCCTCTATAGACCTACACTTCAGGCTAGCCCTATGAGTACAGACCTCAGGCCCATTTTCCAAGACCAAATCAATACATTGATGCTGTTAGAGCTAGACCTCTTGCCCAATCCCTGTGACCTCTTGCCCAATCTAGGCACTAGCCCACCTAGCTACTGACATAGCAGCAAGTCATCCTGCCTCAAAACTACAACAGTAAGCCTATATTCAGACTACGCCAGATGATCTTCCCCGAATATCTGAATGGGGTGACTTGTAAAAGTTTTCCCAAAATTAACTTATGAAGATTGAAGTGAGTTCCTGATTCTTAAAACACGTAAACATTGATTTAAGGCAAAAGAAGCATTAAAATAAGTCGTAACACTGTTAAAAGAACAAAATAAATATTTGGGGCCAGTACCTGACCCTAGAGGAATGAACATATAAAAAAAATGAATTCCCTGAAAAAGAATCCAAAATAATCATTTTAAAGAAGCTCAGCAATCTTCAAATAGAGAGAAATGAGATCACGAAGACAATAAATAGCTGAAATGAGAAATAAACAGACTGAAATTTCACATTTAAAATATCAAAAAATCTCTCTGGAGTGCAAATGAAATAAATGAAATGAAAAAAAAATGCCAGCAACAAATTTGATGAAGCAAAAGAAAAAAATGTATGAGCTCAAAGGGCATTTTAAAATACACAATCCAAACAAAAATAGAATAAAATGAATGAAGAAAGTTTATGAGAATTATGCAGCATTAAAAAAATACATGAGATAGAGGAGTCCATGAAGGAGAAGAAAAAGACAAGTATAAAATGTGTTTAAAGAATTAATAACAAAAATTCTTTCCAAATTTGGAGGGAAATGCAAATATAGAAGTTCAGAGAAGTTAAAAGGCTTCAATCAGTTTCAATCCAAACAATACTATACCAAGATATAACCAAAGAGTCAGAAATCAAGGGCAGACAACATTTCAAGAATAGCAAGGAAAAAGAAAAAAATAACATGAAACAAGTTATATAAAGACTAGCAACAGATTTCTCAGCAGAGACCTTACAGGCCAGAAGAAAGCGGGATGATACATTCAAAGTGGTGGAGCAGAAAAATATCCCAACCAAGAATACTGCCTGACAAACTCATCCTTTAGCAATGAAGAACAGATGATGGCTTTTCCATATAAATGAAAGCTGAGAGAGAGCTTCACCACTACATTTGTCTTACAAAAAGTGCTAGAGGGAGGTCTTCAAACTATAAGAAAAAGACAAAACTTTTTAACCAAAAAAAAAAAAAAATGAAAATATAAAACTTACTGGTACAAGTAAATGCATAGTCAAATTCAGAATACTCTATGACTTTAATAATAGTATAAAAAGCAGTTATTTCTTTAGCTTGAAACTTCAAAAACAAAAACATCAAAATAACAAGCTACAATGATTTGTGAAGATACACATACACAATATTAAATGATACAGACTGTGATATCAAAAATTCTAAATGTAGGAGGTTGCATGGAAACATAAAGATTTTTATGTTATTAAAGTTAAGCTGACATTTAGATAGGTTAAATAGGAAACAAAAAGATATAAACAAGAAAAATTAAATATGAAAAAGGAGACATTCACAACTGATGTCACAGAAATTTTAAACTCTTCCAAAAATATGAAGAAGAAATGCTTCCAAACTCATTTTGGAAGACAAGCATTATCCTGAGAACAAACCATTACAAAACACTACACAAAAACAAAATTACAAGCTAGTATTACTGACAAACATAGGTGAAAAAATAGCAGAACACTGGCAAACTATTCAACAGTATGTTAAAATGATCAAATGCTATTTATCCCAGAAATGAAGGGATGGTTCAACCTATGCAAATCTAAAAATATGATATTCCATCTTAACAGAAAGGACAAAAAGCATATGATCAATGAGTCATGCAAAAATAGAACCTGACAAAGTCCACCATCTTTTTTTTAATAAAAGCTCTTAAGAAATAAGGTGTAGAAGGAATCTACCTTAATAGAGAAAAGGACATATATAGCAAACCAACAGCCGCCATCAAATTCAGCAGTGAAAACCTGGCAACCTTGCTTCTAACATCAAGATCAAGATCAAGACAAAGACACTCATTCTGGCCACTTATTTTCAACATAATACTGAAAGTCCTAGACAGATCACTTAGACAAGGGGGAAAAAGGCATCCAAAATTGTTTTTAGGAAAAATTGAGTCGTTCTTGTTTGTTGATGACCCAGTTTTCTACATAGAAAACTCTAAAAACTTCACAAAAACTGTTACACCAAACAAACAAACTGGATAAATCTGCTGAATAAGGTAACATTTTATACACTAACAACAACTTATCCCAGACAGAATCATATTTACAATAGCTATTTAGAAGATCAACTACTTGAGAATTAACTTGACCAGAAACCTAATGATTAATTCACTGAGGATTAAAAACTTTGATGAAAACATTCAAAGAAGGCTCAAATAAATGGACATCCAATATTCATGAATTAAAGAATTAATATTGTTACAGTGTCTTCTCAAAGCAATCTATAATTTAATGTATCCCTCATCAAAATTCTAATGACGTTTTTCCCAGAAATAGAAAAAAAATCTAAAATTTGTGTAGAAACACAAAAGACCCTCAACAACCAAAGCAAATGAGCCAAAACAGTCAAACTCAAGGCATCCCAATATCTCTGATGTTCAAATACACTATAAAATTATAGTAATCAACACTACCTGATGTCCAAACACATTATAAAATTATAGTAATCAACACAGCAAAGCACTACATAAAAACAGACACATAGACTAATGGCACAAAATAGAAAGTTCAAAACTAAATGTGCACATTTCCTGCCAATTGATTTTTAACAAAGGTGCCAAATAATACATGATGATGAAAGGATAATCTCCTTGATAAATAGTTGGGATGACTGGATAATCCACAGGGACAACAATGAATTTTGACCTTTAACTCATGGCATATACAAAATTAATGCAAAATTGATTGAAGATTTAAATGTAATGCCTGAATGTATAAAACTAATAAGAGAAAACATAGCTGAAAATCTCCATGACATGAATCTGGGTGATGATGTGGGATGTGTCCCCAAAATTATAGGCAAAAAACAAAAGCAAAAATCGACAAATGGATTCAGGCATGGTGATATACATCCACAGTCTCAGCATTCTGGAAGGCTAAGGCAGGGCTATCTCAACTCTGAGCCTCATCTGGGCAATTTCAAAAACCCTGTCTCGAAAACTTTCATTGAGAAGGCAGATGGGTTTGAGGATGCAGTTCAATCACCATTATCACAAAAATAGACAAATGAAATTACATCAAGCTAAAAAGCACTGCACAGACAAAGAAGTAATCAGAAGAATGAAGATCAACCATCAATGGGAGAAAATATTCACAAACTATCTGAGAAGGCTGATAAAGAGTTAATTTTCAAAATACGTGATGAACTCACACAATTCCATAATAACAACTCTTATTTTAAAATAGGCAAAGGGCTGGAGATTTAGCTCAGTGGCACAGCACCTGCCTAGAAAGCACAAGGTCCTGAGTTCAATTCCCAATACCAAAATAAATAAATAAATGAAAAATAAAAAATAAAATAGACAAAGAATCTGAGTAGATATTTCTCAAAAGAAAACAAACACATTACCAATAATTTAAAAAATGCTAAACATCTCTAATCATCAGGAAAATGCAAATTAAAACCACAGTGTGATGTCCCCTCACATGTGTTAGAATGGCTATCATCAAAAAGACAAAAGATAAGCTGGGTGTAGTGGTGTAATCCCAGCACTGAGGAGGCTGAGATGGAAGGATCATTGCAAATTGGAGACCAGTTTGGGCTACAAAAATGAGCCCAAGTCTAGCCTGAACTGCACAGTAAGAAGACCCTGTCTCAAAGACCGAAAAAAAAAAAAAAAAAAAACGACAAAAGATAAATATTGGCCGTTACACACACCACACACTATGGAGATGTAAATTAGTATAGATAATGAAAAATTTAAAATAGAACTATCACTAATATCACTTTTTAATATTCAAAGGGATTGAAATTAGTATGCTGAAGAGATTAAAATTTAACAACTGTGTTATGTGAAAAATTCCAACAAACAAAAGGAAAAAGTCTCTTATAAAAACGAGAAAAGAAAAATGCTTTTAGGGATTCATGAGAAATAAGAATCAATTACACTTATTTTTTAATTTATTTTTTACTTTAAAATTTATTTTTTCCATAAGCTAGGCAAGCGCTGTATCACTGATTTACACCCATAGCCCCTGTTCTTTAAGTAAAGAAAGAGAAAAAGAGAAAAAGACAATGATAGGAGACTTTACTTCATGCAAACTGGAGCCATTTATCAGACACTTGTGAACAAGTTCACTTCAAATTTACTGAACTTGGTGCTTCTCAATCATGACATACCCAGGTGTGAATCAAAGTCAATGTTATTAATTCTCAAAAATAAAAGAAAAGCTACCACTATTGATTTTAAAATTGCAACAAGTTTTTTCCAAACACTTTTGTTAACAGGATACCAGATAAATTGAGCACTTTAACTAAATTATTTTACTTGTTTAGAAAATTAACTTGCAAAACAATTTTAATTCTGACACTTCTTCTTTAAAAAAAAATAATTGGGAAGTGTGTGGTAAAAGTATGCTTATTTTACTGTGGCCCTGAAATGTGCTAAAAAAGAAAAAAAATAGAAAAACTATGCCCTCTCTAACAAAAATGCCTTCATAAAACTAAAAAGATTTAGTAATACTGAGCAACAGCCCCTAAGAAACTGATCATTATCAACAGTCAGTGCCTAGTTTGCTAATTAATGAGGTGAAAAGAAACCAAGAGTGGTTAATAATCCCAAAACTGATCATAATCAAATCATTATAGTTTTAATTATGGAATTAAGGGGACTGTACCATGAAAACAGAAATAAATACAAAATCACAGCTTTTGTCCTACATGTGTTATAGTAAATCTTATTTTCTAAAACTGAATAGAGCTCAAGAAAAGGGACTTTCTTCTGAAGAAATTTTTTCTTCATAAAATGTCAAGTTGCATGGAATTAATGAGAGCACCTAAAAAATATTTTCTGTGTTTTGCCACCCAAGAAAGAAATTATCAGTGATTTGTCAAGACATTTAATTTCCTACATACAATCCACACTCAAAGTTCATATCATTAGGAAGACAATTTCCTAATTATGTTAGAAACTTAATTTCCTTATTAAATATATAACTCGGTTCTCATTCCCTTTTCTTTTCAAAAGATAAACCATCTCTTTTCATTCTACAATGCTGATATAGGCATGCCTCTTTGTCTACCTGATGCTAGCAGATTTTGTCTAGTTACACATTTTAATCATAATCTAACTTTAGGACAATTGTTTTTCCTCTTTGTAGTTCTCCTTTCCAGAGTATGTTATTAAAAACTTAACTAAATAAAAACAAAATATTCTACAATGGCCCTAAGAAGATAAATACCTCTATAAGGTTTTTAATTCAAATTTATTTTTTCCTTAATATAAGGTAATCTGTTCTTACAGAAAAAATTTGGAAATCCTCAAAATTATACAGGCAAAAAAGAAAATGACCGCTATAGTTCCAAAATCAAAGGCACATGATTAATTTGCATTCCTTCACATTCTTTGTATACAGCTTCCTTAAATAGTTAAAATCAGAAACATTCAAGTTTGTTTTCAGTATTTTCATTTAAAATTACTAAGAATATGAAGTTTCTGTACCATCTCTGTGCATGGTACTATATGGAATGAATAAACCATAACTTTAGTTTATTTTACTGTATAATATTAAAAAATTATTTAAAAGTTTTTAAAACTTTTCACTCTTATGAAAGACATTTGGGGTAGAATTAAATAGTAATGAAAGATGGAGTCAGAATTTTAACCAAAATTCAAATGCTGGCTCAGCTATTGAGAGATTTTAGTGATAAGCTAATTATAGCATTTAAATAAATCCTCAGATTTTAACTGTGATTATAATAAAACATTTGACAATTTTCAGAAATCTTAGATGCCCTGAGATTAGGTATCTGTTAAATAATGGATGCACTTTTAAATATTTAAAGAAGTCACCCAACAGACAGCTGCACAGAGCCAAGTGGGGAGTTTACTGGTCAATACCAAAGTTAGGATTCTGGTGTCCCATGAAGTCTAGGAGGCAAAGATCTTATTTTCTGGTAGCTATATTCTTGAGAGTGGCTCTCCTGTCCTGAAAAGATGCTTCTGAGCTGCAAAAAATGTGTATTTACACTTGCAAGCCCTTCTCTCAGCAAAGGCCCAGCAGAAGATTGTGGTCCATCAAGCAAGGACTCCACTTTATAATTATACTTTTATATTAAACTCTCAACAGTACTGTATGGGAAAATTGAGTTCCTTTCATATTCTCTAATTCAGTAGGTAAAAATGTTATCTCAATTTAGCATCTATCTTTTTAAGCATTTGATAGTATTATACATATTTTTGAACAAGTATTCATCATTTGTAATTTTCAAATAAAGAAGAATCAAGTTACATTATACACAGAAACAAATTCTCTATGATGAGTGTGATCATCATGTGTATCAAAAGTGTACCACTAAAATTAATTTTAAAAATTAAAATAAAATAAATTATCCATGCCTTTTACCCATAAATATATTTAAATCATACCAATTTATGTACCTGCTTTAAATATTAAGATTATTGGTATTAAGGATAAGTGAAGTTACACAACTTCTCAGTTTCTCTTTCTTTAAATTATTTTCACGATGCTCTGGAAATTGAGAACGTTCTATTTTTCTATGATCAAATCTAACATCCATTTATGTTTTGAATTCTTAATCTCTTCTCCAGAAATTAGACTACAGTAAATTTTTATTTCTCCTAGGTCAAATAAGGTTCGGTATTCTACATTTACTATTTCAATCTTGGTAAAATAGTTTATTTTGATAAATAGAAATACAAATTGAGTCTTTCTCTAAGAAGCTAAACAACTGCCTGAATAAAACTTATTTTATTTATGCCATCCTTCTTTTCATTGATTGTAATGACTGTTTATGGCATATGAAGCTTTTTCACATAATACATTTTAATTTCATAAAGCATCAAAATTAATAAAAAATATACTTATGGTACATTATTTACTTTTAGAAGAGGAACTGCAACTAAAAACCTTTCCAGGAAAAGAAAAAATGAGAAAAGAAGGATAAAATGGAAACAAAGCTTTGCAAACAAGGAGGGGAAGAAAGGTTGAAGGGAAGGGAGGGGAAAGGGGAAAAAAGAGCAATTAAGTTATATCATGTGTAGGTACAAACTCCCTATAATGAATGTGAACATTATGTACACCTCAATTGTACCAGTAAACTTAAATTTTAAAAAAAATCTTTTCTACAACTAACACTCAGCTTATCTTGCTTACCTCCTGGGCTTAGGTGGCTTCCAAGACAATGAAGAAGAATGCACACAGGAAAATAGAGAGTAACTGCAAATGTTTTCTACATTTTATTATATGGTCAGTTCTTTCCCCTTGCTTTGTCTAAACCCTACAACATTAATGGAATGGGATGAGACAGAATACAGGTGACATTACCATGTACCAACACTGTTCCAGGTACCAACATTATCCCCTTAAAATTAGGTAAACTTTCTTCTCCTAATTTCTCAATCATGGAAACACATTCAGAAATTAACTGAACTCCTCAGTGCCACAAAACAAAAAAGAAGTCAAAACAGGACTTGAAAGGAGCCATTCTTGATCAAAAATCATGTTGGTCAAAAAATATTCTTGGTTTAAAAAAAGCACATAGGCACATAGAAACACACACACACTTGTACACAAACACACATACCCTCAAGACAGATTACTTAATTTCCTAGGCTATTATATTAATCTTTATAGATTAATTCAAAGGCTATTAAGTATATA